>JAMZEH010000016.1:7790000-8390000 GCA_024699665.1 Ostrea denselamellosa | reverse complement strand
ATTGTCTATTAAAATCCACAGAGAAAAATATAGGTTACTTTAAAAAATTAAAATTAATTGGATTTTTATTAATTTGAGCTAAAGCAATAATGCTCAACATGGAGCTCTGCACATAATGGGAAGAAAAGAAAATCTTTCAAAGCATTTTTAAGAATTCATATCTTATCTGAGAAAAAACTGTTACAAAGGAAAATGGAGGATATATATAAATTGAATTCTCTTTTAGGATCATAGCTGCATTGTCATTGGAAGAAAGAGGTTTATTCAGGGAAAGAATTAGATTCCTGGACAAAAAGATACACCCAGGGTTAACCAAACTGACATGGGCTTCCAAAGGAATTTCTGACTATTTCGTGACAGACTGTCGGATCAATGCAGCCAAAATCCAGTCCATGGTGGATGACTATAAGGGAGCCAATCAGGAGATATCCAGTATGTGTGTAAAGATTAGTGAACTGTCCCTCATCAAGATTGACAACCGCAAAGTCTATGAGAATTTGGAGTTTGACGAAGAGCAGGTACTGTAATTAAAGCAAATTCTCTGATGCTCAAAGTTTAGGAGGTCAACACTAATCCTCTCGGTGATTTATGTAAAGGCATTTTTACAACATGTTAGGAAACATTTAAGAGAATCCAGATATTTTATGGGCTTCATATGCTTCTTTGAATTTGCATTTACTATCCCTTGTCTGTGTTCTATTATAAAAGTATGAATTATAAATAGGCCTACCAAGCCAGATCCACTGTGGACAGAATAACTTCCCTTGAAAACGATCTCTCTCAAATCTCATAGGTGCTGGTATTAGAACTGTAGACTGTTATTGTGCTTTGATATATGTTTACAGTGATTGTTGTGAGTGCAAAGGCATTCTCTAGGAGGGGAAATATCAGAATTTTTTTATTCTACACAAAGGAACAAGGTCATGAAGTCTCATATAAACCACAATTAATTTTGCTATTTTCAGTTCATAGATACTTGAAATATTTTTTGCTTAATTTAGGCAAAACACAGAGAATTTACGACAGAGAAATTGAAGACTATGCATATGGAAATAGTTAGAGTCATGAAGAAAACATACGAAATCTTCAAATCAGATGGACAAGAGGTAAATCAATTGTCATTGTTGCAGTGGAACATGTATATAAATGATACTTGTATGTTAAAAACCTGGTAGCATTGCCAACACAAAAACAATTGTATGTTTTATGTGTGTTAAGGTACAACAGCACTGGGTGCGTTACCTGGAAAAAATGGACCGAATGGTTGAGGAGGCCTTCAGATTGAACGTGAAATGGTCCCTACAAGAGTTGTCCAAGGCAATCAATGGGGATGGAAAATCAGCCCCTAACCCACTGTTCAGAGTCAAAGTCTGTCTGCAGGGTGACAAGGTATTCATGTTTTGTTTGTCTTTTACAGTAAAACATGCTGATAATGAACATGCATATCATGAATTCACACTTATTGTGAAGTGATATTTATTGTCCTATTAGAGAAAACTAATGAAAATTTTACTTTGATGTAATAAAATTTGATTATAACGGCTGTATTTTACTGGCCCTGGAAGCTTGCTACAGCTGTTTTTTATAGTGTACTCTGATGTACAATGTATTTCTTTAACTGTTACATCCACAATCCATTGATAAATGTGTGGATTTATTTTCATTGTAGGTGGAGTTCCAGCCAACTCTGAAGCAGCTAGCATCTGTGATTGGTGGAATTGGTAATCAGCTGACTAATTCTATCAAAGGCATTAACAGGCTTCCACTTATCCTAGCCAAGAAGAAATCCTCAAAGGAGGTACTGCTCTTTAGTTGTGTTTTGTTTGAATATACTTTTATCTTTAAAAGTATGAAAACTTTTGAAGCCATATGTGTATTTTTCATTTGCAGGCCATATTTGCTATGATCGCTTCTGATGAAGAAACCAAAAAGATACAGACTGTCATAAATCAAGGCATGGCAACTAATGCCCAGAATCTACAGAATTACCTGAGCACCTGGGATAATTATAGGGAGATCTGGGAAATCAACAAAGATATGTTCATTAAGAGATACCAGAACCTCAACCCCCAGGTGGCCTCTTTTGATGCCGACATTGCTAGGTCTGTTCTACTCTGTGTCCACATAAAGTCATGACTTGTCAATTCTCTCTACACATCTTAATGTATTACCAATGACATCATAGCCAATGTTTTCTTTTGTCTTTGACAGGTATGATGAAGTGGCCAATAACGTCCAGACGCAGGAAACCATTCTGAACATCCAATTTGTTCTCCTGGACTGCTCTCCCTTGAAATATGCTATCCTCAGTCACTGTACAGAGTGGCAGAACAAGTTCACCACATTACTCAGCACCATAGCCACCACCAGACTGAAGGAGCTACACACCTTCCTTAAGGAAAATGGAGAGAAGTAAGAGTTTTGACTTTTATATATATATATATATATATATATATATATATATATATATATATATATATATGTCTTACTGTAGATTCCTCATTTTACACGAGTACTTAATATCACTAAATGACTAGTACACATCGAATCGTGAGAACATAAATTCATGAGTGCTCTGTTGATCAACAGTTTTTACATGTATTTTAGCAACGTAAAAATAAAAATGAATAATTTTATTTCGCAAGTGACGCTTCTTGTGCAATAATAAATTCCTCGTGTATAATTAGGAATTTAGAGTGTTATTCTTTCAAGTCAGAGAAGGAAGGTATATTTGCATAATTGTGCCAAAATTCAGGTGAAGTGTTGTGAAGATATTTTAAAGCTTTAGTAGTTTAATGGTTTGTATGTGCATCTATATGATATTTCATTGTCGAAATGATGCCTGTAAATTTCAGTGTCAGCAAACCTCCTCAGACTTTGGATGAGTTAGGACTGAGCCTCGGGCTGTGGGAGAAATTAAATGGTGGTCTTGGGGAGACTGAAGCCAAATTCCCACCACTTCATGATCAGTTTAGCATCTTGGAAAAGTATGAAGTACCAATCAAAGAGGAGGTGACAACCATGTTATCAGAACTAAGCAATGATTGGATAGTATTCCAACAGAAGCTGATTGATGCTGAACAGATGCTGAAAAAACACAAGGTAAGCTTAGTCATGCTCCAGATAAATATTTGATTGTATTGAAGGTGTTCATTCAAGAAATTTTATATCACTGTAAACTGTACACTGTATATATGAAGGACATAACTTGGCATCAGAAAAATATGAATATGTAATCCATGTGAAATCCTTAAGATTTGAAATGTTTTAATTTTCCAAACATCACTTCTTGTGTAACAAAACTAAAATGATATTTATAATTAATTTTGCACAAGTTCTTTTAATTTAATGTTATGACAAACTAGCTTGCATTATAGTTTTGTTAAGTAAATGTCATACATTTTTGTACAGGAAAAATTCAGAAGTGGATTACTGGCCCAATCCGAAGAATTCAAGAAGCATGTGCACAATTTAGTGGATGAGTTTGTTAACAAGGGGCCCTTCACCAGTAACATACCCACTCCAGAAGCCTTGGAAAACATCAACAACATTCGATCTCAAATGGAGGCTCTGAAAAAACAGGAGCAGGAAATAAGAAAGGGACTAAATATATTCAAGATCGATCAACCACCTTCAAAGGAGATTGCTAACCTAGAAAAAGTAAGTAACCCCTTATGAATAGCTACAGAGACTCTCCATTACAGAGGAGTGGATCATCATTACAGCAAGTCCTAAATTGGGTTATAGTTATTTCATTCACTCTCATAATTTGCATACTGTAAGGCCAAGCATCATCATTCATTGTTACTTAAAAGTAGCTTATTACACCCAAGAATTACACATTTTATGACACATGTCACAAGATGGTGATTTAAATGTTTTGTGAAATTATTTGTATTAATCAATTTGTTTGTCTATCATTGTAGTTCTTATGATAAATGTCAGGTCACTGACCCGCAGATCCCAATTTCAAATCAGCAGGAGTCTTTGTTCATATTTATTTAAAATCATACTTTTTATCCAAAGTGATTTTGTTCATTTATTGAGAATCATTTTTTATCCAAAGTTGCATATTTTCTGCTTTTTTTTGTTTTTGTTTTTTTGTTTGTTTTTTGTTTTGTTGACGTATGCTGCACATCTTATATCATATCTTTCATAATTAAATCCTTTCATGCTGATTTGATAAACTCCTCCAAGGTGTAATGAGCCACCTTAATACCACAGGCACCTGAAGGATGAATCTATCTCATCCCAATTTCAAGTTTTGTAATCATTTCACGCTTTTTGTAAGCTTATGAGAGTGGCTTTCTACCGGTATGATAAGCGTATTTTATTATAGTGTTAGAAAGTTCATAGCATGCAGCCAAAAACCCTGAAAATATGTGAGTTGTTATTTGTTCTGTTGTTTCAAGGAACAGGTGCTGTTGGGTATGTTATATGCTATAGTGCTTTGTATTGAAGATTATTCTTATTGCTTACAGCTTTGTTCTTTTCTTGAATAATGCAAATGTCAAGTCTTACTGACAGAATCAGTTCTAAGTACTGAGATATCTGAAAATGGGTGGATAGGAAATGGGTTTCAATGGTTCGGTTCTTAAGATATAGGTATGTAATGATTTTGTGACATCTGGTCTATTTGCAGGATCTGGAAGTGATTGAGACTATTTGGAACCTGAACAAAGAATGGGAAGGTCTTTGGGGAGACTGGAAAGGTGACCAGTTTGTACAGCTTCAAACTGAGAACATGGAAAACTCCTCACAAACAATATTCAAGAAACTCAACAGGATGAGCAAGGAGTTGAAGGTTGTAGCCTTCAATTTTAGGAACATAGATAAATTATGCTAATTTACTCATACAATATCTGAGAACCATTAAGTTGTAAGCCATGAAATGATGTCTTCTTTAGGATAAAAATTGGGAAGTGGTGGAAACAAGCAGAAATCGTGTGGATCAGTTTAAAAGAACAATGCCGCTGATTAACGATTTGAAGAACCACGCTATGAGGCCACGTCACTGGGACAAAATTCAGGTCAGTACAGATCAGATGAAACTTGAGTTCTTCAGTCGATTTTACTATCAGAGGGAATAATTAGGGTTTAGACTACCTCACGAAAATGAGAAGAATTTGAGTCTGTTACTAGATAAAGATTTAAAGATTGATATGAATGAAAGTACATGTTTGATAGTACTTTCCATATGATACAGTTTAAACAAAGTCTGTGGTCACAGACATTTTGCAGAATTTTATACCAAATTAAAGTTTATTATTTTCTTTAAAATTGTACATGTACAATGTAATAATATGTGTAACTTACTGATAATCAGTTAAGCAAAGGACTAGTGAATGATGAGGGGATTAACACAATAAAACTCTACTCAAAACATATGGATAATGCTTATCATTTCAAATGATTCAACATGTCTAATTTCACAGACTGATGGACAGAGAGGAATTTATCTGGGGAGTTCAGTATGGACGATGACTTTCTGTTAATGTCAGTTGTCTCTCAAGAGTTTTCCTATTTTTTCTTTTAGATCAGGTTGTGTTTGTTCAGCAGATCAATTTGAAATGAGGGGCTGAAGCTCAGATGTACAATTAGCAGGATATTATGTTACACATGCATGCGCTTTGTATCCACTGACAAAATTTGTTAATCCGCAGAATAAGTACGTCTACAATATTAAAATAACCCTGTATGATCACTGTATTCATACTCATACATGTATTTCCACAGACCGAGATGCAGCGTCAGTTTGATCACAAATCAGAAGATTTCACTTTGGAGAGGATCATTGAATTTGGATTTGACCAGTATGCTGAAACTATTGGGGATATTTCTGGGGCTGCAACCAAGGAACTGGCAATAGAACAAGTGAGAATGTGTTTGGTTCTGTATGATAATAGGAAACTTTGTTCGATAACAATTACAACATTATATCCTTGCATTTACTATTGTCTAGGGTCTGGAGGCTATTGGCAAAACATGGGAGGTTACAGATTTAGACATTACGTCTTACAAAGACAGAGGTCATTTCAAAGTCAGGTGAGTATGACATTGCCACTTGGACAATGTGAACAGAGATCCTTAAAACCATATACTTCTCCTTTACAGAAAACTGTAGAAATGTGTATTCCTTACATTAAAAATTTCTTGTTTATCATCTGATTGATAGTTTGGTAATTGTCTATAAACATTGTCATATGGGGTTTCTTGTCAGATTGTTTTTATTTACCTTGTCTGTCTGTGTGTTTGTTTTTCATGCAGTAAAATGTGCTTATAGCAAAGTGCTGGGGACAAAAAATTTTAGTTTGGTATAATTTCAATTTATTACATCCAATAAGGGAATGAAAGTCATTGACACTTTGATTTCTGATATATTGAGAAATGTATGGACACATGTAATACATCAAAATCATTGGCTGAATCATACACCCTGTGTATCAGAGAATACTGTTGTCAGTTTTGTGAATTAATTGTTATATAAGTTATTTATATCCCCCAAGATCAAAGAGAGATGGCATTTTTCATGCACTTTTTCTTCCAGATTGAATGCAGGCATGGATAAATTTCATGTATATGCGATAGATTTGTCTTTCCAGTATGCTTTAAATTTCATGGAGGCCATTAAAGAAAAAATTTATCATATATTGTCCTATTTCAGCTTCCATAAGTATATGTATATAAACATAGCATCAAAATATCAGAAAGTTTAAAGATTATTGTGGTATTCCAGGGCCCTCTAATCTAAATCATGCAATTAGCATTTGGTTGTATATTACAGAAGTATCAAAAAAGAACTCCATGTTTACTTTGCTTTGTCTGATACCACAGGAGCACAGATGATGTGTTTACCGCCCTTGAGGACAACCAAGTACAGCTCTCTACAATGAAAGCATCCAGATTCGTCAAGGCCTTTGAACAGGAAGTTGATAAGTGGGAAAGGACTTTGTCTCACATCCTGGAAGTTGTGGAAATGCTGTTAACGGTTCAGAGACAGTGGATGTACCTTGAGGCATGTTGGATTGAAATTTGTTACATCTTCATTGAACAGAAATAGTGAAAGCAATTGCTAAGCTGTCCATTGAAATTTAATGTTGGCCCAGTCGGTTCAAAAATAATAATAATAAAAATCATACATTTCTTGACATGATTATGAACATTTGTCTTCCCCACAAAGGAAAGGTAACTCTATACTTGCATTATTATCAGATAAAAGTATAGAAAGTGTACTTATTTCCATTTATTAGAGTTAAAACTAATAAATTATCAAATAGAATATATTTGCTGCCTACTTAACTGTTTGTCCTTTGAGTTGGCAAAACTTGCGGCTCTCCAATGAATCAACATATGAAGACATTGCATATTCCTTTAGTTATGTTAAAAAAAAAACCTATGGGCTGTGTATTTGTACAGAGTTCCACATTCATACATATATCCTGTAAAGTTAAACACAGCTATAATGAAGATGTTTATAATGAAAACTGCTGATAACAAAGTGATTTACTTTTCCCATTATGTGTGAATATCAGGAATTTGATTCTTTTGATTTGATACCAATAAAAAATCACTCGAGTATCCTATTCTCAGAAAATGTCCAAAACTCATATATATTAGGGTATTCTTAATTTTCATTTAAAGACATTTTCTCTTCCACATTCTTTAGCCCATATGTTGTAGATCATTAATATTATAACATATAACAATTTCTAAATGCTAACAGAATATCTTCTTGGGTGAAGACATAAGGAAACAGTTGCCAAGAGAATCTGCTGATTTTGATGATGTTAATGCAAAGTGGAAAGTCATCATGACAAGGCTCAACAAGGACCGCAATGCTCTTAGAGGAACTCATCATGAAGGTAGGATCAGCAGAATCTGCTGTAAATGTTGGAACTATTTTTAAAAAATTTCTCAGAATGCTCTTGATTGTTTCTGTCTGCTGTGTCCATGGACAGGTTTACTGGAGGAACTGAATGACATGAATGTCAAGCTGGAGGAAATTCAGAAATCACTGGATATGTATCTGGAAACAAAACGTCAGATCTTCCCTCGGTTCTACTTCCTGTCCAACGACGATTTGCTAGAGATTCTGGGACAATCTAAAAACCCCAAAGCAGTGCAGCCTCACCTTAAAAAATGCTTTGACAACATCAAGAGCTTAGATATGAACAAGGTAAATCTTGCTAGAGTTCTCTGAACAGTATTGTCATTGTTATCATAGGATCTGATGTGATACCTATTGGCTGTACTCCAAATATATGTTAAACATCAATCATGTTCTCTGCTCAAAGTGGTTCAGGATCACAGCAGTTCATGCAGTTTCACAGGGATTATAAATTTTTACATTCTAATTTTCATCTTGTTTCATGAATATCAAGTTGTAACTTGTATTTGCTTCCATGCCAACAGAGAGGACCCACAGAGATTTCACCAAAAATATTGATTACTAGCTCATATCATACTAGATATCAAATAGACACAATGATCAAATACTGATCATTAGTGCTTGAGCATCATACGTAGGTTGTGTGATCATTGCTAGACTTGACTTTATTATACTCAAATAGATGATTTCTTCTTTATAAGCTTTCAGTATCTTGCTTTCTTCATATGTTGTTTATACACTCCCACTGTATTCTCAAAATGCAGGCTGCTTTCTTTAATGTCTGACATGTTTCATATCAATTGTTAGGCCATTCTTTTCACACTGATTTTAACAATGGATTTTAACTATGGAATACTTCATTTACATGATCAAGATGTAGGGGCTTGTGACAAGTGTGACCAGTTGACAGGGGATGCTTACTCCTCTTAGGCATCTCAGATCCCACCTTTGGTATATCCAGAGATCAGTGTTTGCCCTACTCTTAATTTCATATTCTATAAAAAAAATGATGAGAAAGATCACTTTTTGTTATCTTTATCTTTTCTTTTAATTGCACTATGTCCTGTATAACACAACATTTTGTACTGATGAAACATGACATCTCTGGTTTTGAGTCGTTCCCCAGAATAAGATTGTACATGACTGAGTGTTGTTGTGTTGTAGCCTGGACTAAAGTGGGAAGCCAATGCTATGATGTCATCCGATGGAGAAGTTGTGCCATATGAGAGACCGGTGTACTTGGATGGACCAGTAGAGGTACGGAAAACGATTCATGACTTATACTCAAAATTATATTTTGTAATTATTGAGTCATTTTATTGAATTATTATTATTAGTTACACCTGCATAAATTATTGGTATCTTTAATATAGCATTGTTTTTTGTTGCTATCTTTATTATAATTTGTTAATAATTAGATGTTAAATTTTACCATATATTGGGTATTTTCTGTGGTTGTCCATTTTTTGCAGAATTCTGCAGAAAGGAAAAATCAACAAAAATTACAATTGCAGAAAAATATATTGATACATATATGTATAGATAAGTATAATGCAACTGCAGAAATTGGAAATGCAGAATATAATTTGCTACCTTTTAGGAATCAGATTGCAAAAATTTCCACCCATAGAAAGTACCTGTTATATGATATTTTGTTTACTCTTATGCATTTGATAGTAGACTTCTGGTCTCACCAGAAATTCATTAATTTAAATATAAAGGATTCATCGTGATATGAAGAAGCAACTGCAGCTTTTTGTTTCTGGTGTGTTCATCATAAAAGATAGGTCATTCGTTTTGTTCTGAAAGTCTCTGGAATATAGATATTGCAATGTTATTTTTGGTGTGATTGTTCTATCTATCATTACAGGATAATGTCTATTTTAACAGCATGCATTTTTTCTGTAGTCTGTCTTTGATTCATGTATGATGCTTTTTCCATTTCACAGTCATGGTTGTGTGATGTTGAGAAGACCATGAGATGGACTTTACAAGATGAATTGAAAAAGTGTAAAGGAAATCTTAAACAAAAGCATGGCATGACCAAAAGAGACAAGTGGATCAAGGATCACCCTGGCCAGCTGTGCATCACAGCCAGTCAGATCCAGTGGACAGCAGATGTGGAGAAAGCCCTAAGACTAACCAAAGACAGAGGAGACAAGAAAGCCCTGAAAACCATGAAGAAGAAACAAGTGGCCATGTTGAACAAATTATCGGAGGCCATCAGAGGGAAGTTAGAAAAGATGCAACGACTAAAAATCGTGGCTCTTGTGACAATTGAGATTCATGCTAGAGACATTATAGAAAAGCTAATCAAAGGTGGAGTATCGGATGAGAATGCCTTTGAATGGCTCAGTCAGCTGAGGCTGTATTGGGAAAAGGTGAGGATAGATTTAACAGTGTGATATGTCAAAAGTATGTTTTTCAAAGTATGTTTTTATTTTGGAAATGAGATTGAGAAAAAATAATAGTCAAACTATTATTAGTTGATGATAGAATAGTATGATGGTTAAACTATTAAAATTAGAGACATTACAGCTTTTGATATTAACATGGCCAGTATAGGTGGAAGTAATTTCTGGAAAACAGTTTATCTTGACCATATCCAAGATTTGTTTGAATGGGAGTGCAACAATTGTAAACAACATGATCATATGTCTCTGTGTTGAATAAGACTTTTTGTAACAATTAATTGCAGTTTGAGTATTGGACCTAGGCCTGTCACTTAATGCATATCATACTCTTAAAAATTCTGAAGACTGGTTGAAGCTGGATATGATGAAGTATTCTGCAATAGAATAATTTGAAAATTGTCAAAGAAGTTAACTTTAATGGCAGTTAATCTGATAGAAATAATGGGCCACATGCACCGACCCAAAACTTTCATCAATTGTTTACAGCTGTTAGTTGTGCATATAGGACATCTTTAAACAACATATTTATACATACTGTACAACAGATCTGTAATTTATGAATTTATGATTTTTGGTGGTTTACTAAATTAGACAGTTTGTGAGACTACAGAGTTAAACCCTGCAGTTTTTGTAAATTAATCTATTTAATGTATGTTTTGTTTTTATAGCCTCCAATTGACAACTGTGTTGTAAAGCAGACCAATACACAATTTCCTTATGGTTATGAGTATCTAGGAAATTCCGGTCGTCTAGTCATCACTCCATTGACCGATAGGTGTTATGTCACACTGACCACAGCTCTTCACCTCCACAGAGGAGGAAGTCCTAAAGGACCAGCAGGAACGGGCAAGACGGAGACTGTTAAAGATCTGGGCAAGTCCCTGGGCATGTATGTCATTGTTGTGAACTGCTCAGAGGGTCTGGACTACAAATCCATGGGCAAAATGTTCTCAGGTTTAGCCCAGGTATACTGTCATGGAACTTTGTTTTATCTGCTGTGAACTAGATTCATTAGGAAAAGTAATTGCGTAATGTACTCTACCTCAGAGTTATTAATTATTTAATATGTCTCCTCCACCCTCCTTAAAAGACAAATAGTGGTGTTTGTATATGTAAATTTTGCATATTTGCTCAAGAATTTATATAAAAACCAAGTCTAATATGAAATTTAGTTCACAGTATGCTTGTGTGATATATATGCATCATCTTTGAAGTCATTGATAGGCTAGAATTTTTATTATTATCTGTTATTATAATACAAATTATTCATTCCAGACTGGAGCATGGGGCTGTTTTGATGAGTTTAACAGAATCAACATTGAAGTGCTGTCTGTGGTAGCTCAGCAGATCCTGGCCATTTTACTGGCTCTGTCTACTGGACAAGCCAGATTTGTGTTCGAAGGAAGAGAAATTGATTTAGTATGGTCTTGTGGTATCTTCATTACAATGAACCCAGGTAAACTACTTCACCTCAGGTAAACTAATTCACCTCAGGTAGACTCAACTCAATCTTTACAGAATTCATTTAATCTACTACGTAATATGTTAACTTCATGATTCAAATTCATATTAACAATTTTTACAATGCATCACTACAAATGTGCCAATGACCATTTTTATGGTGTTTTTTTTTTTTTTTTACCCCAGGATATGCTGGTAGAACGGAACTGCCTGACAACTTGAAATCAATGTTCCGTCCTATTGCTATGGTGGTCCCAGACTCCGCTATGATTTCTGAAATCATTCTCTTTGGAGAAGGTTTCGGAAATACAAGGGTAAATGATTTTCTCTATCTTAATTTTAAATAGAATTTATTGTTGTTGTTGTTTTTTTTAACTTTAAAAACTCAATTTTAAATGAATTATTACAGTAATAGAAAGAAAGAGGTATGGGTTTGTGATTGTACTAAATTGTTTTATCTTTTCATACAGCTACTTGCTAAGAAAGTGTACACTCTGTACTCGTTGGCTGAACAACAACTGTCAAAACAGGACCACTATGACTTTGGACTGCGTGCATTAGTGTCAGTGTTGAGGTATGCTGGCTCCAAGAAGAGATCTAACCCCAATATGCCAGATGAAGAGGTCAGTTAAATATACTTGTAGAAATCGATACAAAGAGTTTTGAAAAATGCACTGTAAACAAAGTAAGCTGACAATGTTTATTTTTAAGATATATAAGAAATTTAACTTGTTTTGAATACTGCACAGTTGTTTTGATAGAGATACTGTATAATTCACAGTATAATTTTGTGAGAAGGGGGTGGGGGTCGCTCATATAAAATGAGCAAATTCAAATAAGGTGAATTTGAATTTACTCTTTAACGTATGGAACTAACAAATAGTGGCAATTTTGAAAAAGCATACATATCTTTTTATTAACATGTCTGGGCAAAAATAGAATGAAGTGAAAATTTCCCATTAAACAGTATAATCATTGTTGGGATTTTGTGAAATGCTCTGATTGCCCTCAGTAAGTATAGAATGTAGTGGGTAAGTAATTCAACTAAAAGCTGTGGTATATTTTTTCAGATATTGCTTCTATCGGTATATTTTTTCAGATATTGCTTCTATCGATGAAAGACATGAATATAGCCAAACTGACCTCCACAGATCTGCCATTGTTTAATGGTATCATGTCTGACTTATTCCCAGGAATAGAAACTCCATTGATGGACTATTCAGAGGTATCTTAAACTTATCGTACAATAGATAATATGTACATCATCCAATAGATAATATATGCCGGAGTCCTGTGATGCCATGGTACTTAACGATTTCGATTTGATTTAATATCTGTTGGCCTGATTTCACTCAATTGTTAATGTTTTATAAATACCTTATATACTGTTGTTTTTATTCATATAAATAAACAAACAGACATACATGTAATTGATTGTTTACAAATGGTCAATTGTGAGGCTATATCTGTATACAATTGAAAACAAGGGTACTATGATACTGTGGTATTTACAGAGATGGCGGTCTAATGGTGCTACTATTGTGAAAAAGGTCATTATTTTGTGAAATGTAATCGGGATAAAGTTAATAAAAGAATAAATAATATTCAGCAATTTTAATACAATGAAATAAAATGTTCCAAAATGTAGAAGCACAAAAATTAAAGAAAAGGGATTTTAAAAAATGTTGAATCTTCACTCGCTATAAATTCAAAGACCGTATTTTCCAAAATTCTGAAAATTTTTACTTTTTCAGTTGAGACAAGTATTGTTTGCATTAGTTTTTATTATCTAAAAATATCCTGCTGATAGATGACGTGATTCATTCATGACACATGTAAAAGCAAAATACCTCGGCACCGTAGGACCCACTGTATCACAGGACTGGAGTACCATTAATATGTACATCATCCAGTAGATAATGTATACCTCCAGTGTGTTCATCATCCAGTAAATAATGTGTATATCATCCAGTAGATAATGTATACCTCCAGTGTGTTCATCATCCAGTAGATAATGTGTACATCATCCAGTAGATAATGTATACCTCCAGTGTGTTCATCATCCAGTAGATAATGTGTACATCATTCAGTAAATAATGCATACATCATCCAGTAGATAATGTGTACATCATCCAGTAGATAATATATACCTCCAGTGTGTTCATCATCCAGTAGATAATGTGTATATCATCCAGTTGATAATGTATACCTCCAGTGTGTTCATCATCCAGTAGATAATGTATACATCATCCAGTAGATAATGTATACCACCAGTGTGTACATCATTCAGTAGATAATTTGTACATCATCCAGTAGATAATGTGTACTACCAGTGTGTACATCATCCAGTAAGTAATGTGTGTGACACTAATAAATGAGGTGTTATTTAGCATGGTGAATTAGATACTGTCTCAGTAAAGGTATTTAAAGAACAACAAATTATGTTAAACATACAAACATTTCAGATGAAGAAAGCCATCACAGCAGAGCTAAAGAATAACTGCCTCCAGGTGAACAGCCACACACTGACAAAGGTCATACAGTTATATGAGACTAAGACTTCTCGACACTCTGTGATGATTGTCGGTAATACACAGTCAGGAAAAACGGTCTCCTGGCGCATGCTGCAGGCTGCTATGACCAGACTGAACAAAGAGGGAGCCTCTTATCAGGCTGTCAAGGTAAAGTTTTTATCCACACCTGTAAGCTGTTGGAAATTTAACAATGATGTATTTGTTTCCAGTTTGTCATTACCTGGCTTTTTTTTTTTTTTTTCCATAAAATTGAGTACAATGGAAGAAAGTAAGACTAGTATGGCATACATTCCCACATAAAAAATTTACTTAGTAAGATTTACCATCCTCACAACAATTTGTCTACTAAATAGCTATATGTTATACATATGTAACATTTATTAACCAGTAAACACAGACATTTAGGAATGCTGACATCAGCTTAGATTAACCTGTAAATATGGACATTTGTGACTGCTGACAACAGCTTTGATTAACCTGTAAACACAGACATTTAGGAATGCTGACATCAGCTTAGATTAACCAGTAAACATGGACATTTGTGACTGCTGACAACAGCTTTGATTAACCTGTAAACACAGACATTTAGGAATGCTGACATCAGCTTAGATTAACCAGTAAACATGGACATTTGTGACTGCTGACAACAGCTTTGATTAACCTGTAAACACAGACATTTAGGAATGCTGACATCAGCTTAGATTAACCTGTAAATATGGACATTTGTGACTGCTGACAACAGCTTTGATTAACCTGTAAACACAGACATTTAGGAATGCTGACATCAGCTTAGATTAACCTGTAAATATGGCGAATTATTTATCTTTGAAGGATTTTCCTCTGAATCCAAAATCTTTGTCTTTGGGAGAGCTGTATGGTGAATTTGACATCAATACCAATGAATGGACAGATGGAGTACTGTCAAGTGTTATGAGACAGACTTGTGCAGGTTTGTATGTCTATCTTACAAACTTTCAGCTGTCCGTAATTGATGATGATTGCTTTTATATGCTGCATTAAATGCAGCATATAAAGCTAGTACTAGCATATTGTGTTTTATCACTGTTGTCCATCTGCCTGTCTGTCCCCTTAACTTTTCTTCACAACTCCTCCTAATCCCTTGGGGGTATTTTAATGAAACTTGGTACAAAAATAGGTCACACTGTGCAGATGTGCATATCAGAAGGGGAATGCTGTCCCAAAAGTTTTGAAGGAGTTATGGCCCTTGGACTTAGATTTATTTATTTTTTTATTTTTTTTTTGGTCAATAAAGTATGCAGGCATATCATGTACTGGTTTAGCAGTACTCTGTTGTTGTTTTTTTTATAATTAGATAAGAAGCACAAAGTTTTAGCTTTAATTGATGATGACTGTTTTATTATAATTAGATGAGAAGCCAGAAGAGAAGTGGCTGGTATTTGATGGACCAGTAGACACTCTCTGGATAGAAAGTATGAACTCTGTCATGGACGACAACAAGATTCTGACTTTGATCAATGGAGAACGCATTGCTATGCCAGAACAAGTGTCTCTTCTGTTTGAAGTGGAAGATCTAGCAGTAGCATCCCCTGCCACGGTGTCACGGTGTGGTATGGTGTATGCTGATTATGTAGACATTGGATGGCAGCCGTATGTAGATTCCTGGTTGGAAAAGAAGAAGGAGAACAAGGTAAGGCTTCACTGATGACCTGTCCATTCTAAGGGAGGTCTAGATATCCCATCCCTATCTGGGGATTGATCAATTAAGTTAAATATTATCAAATTCTGTAAGGTGAATGATGATTATGAGACAAAGTTTTATTGTGGTGTCATCATGGACTTGGAATTTTCTCAAGTTTACACACACACAAACACAAACAGAGTCACACCACACACAGACACACACACACACGCAAACAAACACATAGAGTCACACCATATTTTGTAATCCATATATTTTTTCTTCAAATTAGTTAACATACTGTATAATGACAGGCAGTAATTATATTATGCTGCTATATATCCAATAATAGAGCAATATTTTAGTCTCTTGAAAAAACTTTGATTGTAGGAAGGTTTGTGTTTTAAAACAAAAAGCTATAGCAGTCAGTAAATATTGACCTTGGAACTTACACGGTTCCAACAAAAGTAATTAGAAGTAAAATGTAAGGCAATGATGAAATAGAAAATATTTGTGCAAGACAAACATTTGTCAGTATAATTTATAATTCTTTCACCTTTATATTTCTCTACCAGCTTCTTGTTGAAGAGCTCCGTCGATTGTTTGATAAATACCTGGTGAAGATTCTGGACTTCAAAAAACAGAACTGCAAGGAGTTGATTCCCATAGCTCAGCTGAATGGAGTTTCATCTCTCTGTAAATTGTTTGATTCCCTTGGAACAGTAGAGAATGGGGTCAGTTTGTTTCAGATGATTTGTTTTTCCTCATTACTCAGAAACTAAAAAAAATTTCAATAATATCAGAGTCTAGAGATCGCAATAGGGATTATGAAATAACAGCATATTTCTCTTGTGGAATGGCATTTACAAATTGGTCCATTTAACTATATGTTTATGTGCAACTGAGTCATGAGGTAAAGTGTTGTAAAGTCAACATTTATTTGGAAAAAAGAGATTCATTCTTTGCACATTTGAGGGTGAAGAAAATTAATCATTTTATAAATTGGTTAGTGGTTAAAAAAAGAAGAAGAGGAATTGATTTCCTTGATATCACATAGACTTGCTCGATTTTACTTTTAGGTGGACCCCCATGACAGTGAAAACTTTGTGAGGATGGTAGAACTGTGGTTCCAGTTCTGCATGATCTGGTCAATTTGTGCCTCAGTGGATGAGGATGGACGTAAAAAAATTGACAATTACATTCGAGAAATGGAAGGAACATTCCCCAACAAGGACATGATCTATGAGTACTTTGTTGATCCTAAAGGCAAAACCTGGGTTCACTGGGAAGATAAATTGAAGTCAGGATGGAAATACCAGCCAAAGTAAGAATACTGATCACATCAGTTTTCTTCTTTTGTTTCTACAAAAGTTTTCAAAATTGAATGTCATATAACTCTCCCAGCAAATGAATGTTCGTGTGAGAGATGTGAGGTATAAACAGGAATTATGTACAACTGATAGTTTGTAAGAAGAGGCATTAGATGCATGTACAAAATTCCTTCTCATCAGAGGGTGTGTTGTGACCCAACTCTAATGTCAAGTTTGAAATACAGTTGAACTTCAGTGTCTCAAACACCAGTATCTTGAATACCATGGATATGTCTAAGTGATGCGAAAGCCCCATCAACTTATTTTTTAAATATTTTACCCTTGATACCTCGAATCCTCGGATATCTCGATGTCTTTGCTCGTTCCCATCGAGTTCAAGATAATGAGGTTTTGACTGTACATGTATGAACCATATCTTTATAGGGAATTTGATAAATTTATACTTGACAGAAAGTTGTTTATGTATCATGAGAAAATGGTGAAAAAGTACAAAGGGCCGTGATATAATGTAGATTTATATCTTAAATCTTAAATAGTCGGGTCATAAGACAATCATTCCTGATTTAAAAAATGATTTCTGACTTAGTATGAGTGTCTTTAGATCTCAGGTCATTGTGTGAAGAAAAATGGAAACTTGTTGAATATCCAAACTACTGTAGATTGTAAAATTTAGAAGATCATGTTCACAGTATCATTTTTCCACAAAATCAAAACCATAGTAAATAACACACTGATATTATTTCAATGCTTTTTATTATTAATATAGTACTACATTTATATAGCGCCCTATCTAATAACATGATTTCCTGAAAGTGCTTTACGTGTAAAACAAACTAAAACAAAAAACAGTAAATACACAAAAAGGAGATTTTCTTATAATGTGAAATTAAAACCATTCTGATTGGTTCCCTTGTAACAAATCATGAAATTTTAGCACCATGGAAACAAAACAATTTACAGTATATCCGATTCACATTACGCACTCATGCATGACCCAAACATTGTACATCATTACCATCCAGGGTCATTTATATATAAAAAAAACAATGACCCCCTATGTAGGAAATACTTTTACTATCAAAATCTTTTTTCAAGAACAAAAATGATGACAGAGAAACTGGTTACGGGATGGAAGAGATAACCCACCCACCCCAATCCCACCCTCATTTACTTCCTAGGAATTGTAACAATGCAAAATTAATTTGAACATATTTTATTGCATATATTATAAACAAAAGAGTATTTGAACATAAGTTCTAATTACTTATGAGGTTCACAGCTAAATTGATTGGCTAACACTACTCATGTGGTAAACTGCATAAAGTCCCACTAATGGCTTTAAGTATATGTATACAAAATGCTTGAGTGAGTGATATGGCCCATGAGCATCTTGTTTATTTTTTTTTTTACCCAGTGTGCCTTTCTTCAAACTGATTGTGCCTACAGTAGACACTGTGCGATATCAGTACTTGGTGTCTGCTCTGGTGTGGTCCTTCAATCCAGTGATGGTGGTAGGACCAGTCGGAACAGGAAAAACTTCCATGGTGGAGAACACACTCTCCAAACTCGACTCCAAGGTCTACAGTATCCTTACAGTCAACATGTCAGCTCAGGTAAAAAAGTTTAGGAGATGTGATGGTTAAACATTGTAGGAAAATAAAATCATTATTGTGAATGTGCCGTGTATGTTATTCCTCTATGATATCATAAACACACTATGCCATTTATCATATCATTTTAACCGTGAAATGGGGTGTTTTTTAGTATATCAAAGCAAAGAAGCTGATTTAAGCACCAAAAATGACAATCTCATGGCTTCCTTAGCATGGTGGGAAGGGACAAGTGTATGTTATGTCAAATTAATTTGCTAGCACCCTCAAGTTTGTACATATCATGCTCCTTGGTTTAAAAATGAAGTTGCAAGAAAATTGTAATTGGGATTTCATGTGTACATGGGAATTTACGATGTAGTTGTTGGGTTTCCTTGTCTGAGAATAAAAAAAATGGTTTGGGGCCATGTCAAAGATGGGGATGAGGACAAAAACATAGCAGACATCTAATTTTATATGGCCTACTATCAATGCTAACAATTTAAAGTGTATTGATATGTGCAGTGTAATCTAACTAATCCAGTCAGAGTACCTGCTTATGTGTATTACACATTAGTAACTAACAATACACATTTGTAACCACTTATTGTGAAAATATTGTCAAGCAGTAAATGTTTATTTGTAGACTTCTTCCAACAATGTGCAAGACATCATTGAGAGTCGTGTGGAGAAGAGGACCAAAGGTGTGTACGTCCCCATAGGTGGAAAGAAACTGCTGACATTTATGGATGACTTCAACATGCCAGCAAAGGATACCTTTGGCTCCCAGCCTCCTCTGGAATTAATGAGGCTGTGGCTGGATTATGGTTTCTGGTACGACAGGGAAAAACAGACTCAGAAATACATCAAGGTAATTGTTGATGCCTCTGACTATAAACGGCAAAAAAAAAAAAAA
Source organism: Ostrea denselamellosa (assembly GCA_024699665.1). Taxonomy (NCBI): domain Eukaryota; kingdom Metazoa; phylum Mollusca; class Bivalvia; order Ostreida; family Ostreidae; genus Ostrea; species Ostrea denselamellosa. Next base: position 8,370,207 of record JAMZEH010000016.1, on the reverse strand, counting down.
AAAATGTTGAAAAGGTGACAGTGGTTTGATGATTGACTGGGTTTGTTTTCTAGGACATGTTCTTGTTGGCTGGTATGGGGCCTCCAGGTGGTGGCAGAATGGTCATTTCAAGAAGGCTCCAAAGTCGCTTTAATCTCATCAACATGACATTCCCACATGTATGTTATGTTTTGGATTCTTCTATTTTATTTGATACACATAGTTCCAACTTTTTCGAAAGAAAAATCTTAGCTTTATTAGTGTTGTGTCGCCATTAGTTTTGCGTTGTGCTGTAGCTTTACTATAAGTATAGTGATAATTAAATCAGGAGTCGCAGATTAAGAGAATTTTTGGGAGCATGATTAACCAGAAACTGCAGGACTTTGAGGAGGAGGTAAAGCCCATTGGGGACATCATGACACAGGCTACCATTGAAATGTATGAGGCAGTTGTTCAGAAGTTCCTCCCCACACCCACAAAAATCCACTACCTCTTCAACTTAAGGGACATTTCCAAGGTTTGCTTTTCATATAAGAATGTATGAATACACAAATACAGTTAAAGAATTTTGAAAAAAATCTTTTTTTTTTATTTGATGCTAAATTTTTACGTTAAAACTGAATGTGTGTTTTCTATAATTGTTTTAGTGCTGTTAAAATGTGTAAGATTGTATCATTTGAATTTCAGATTTTCCAAGGTCTGTTAAGGGCTCATAAGGATTTCCATGACACGAAGCATGCCATGACAAGACTATGGATTCATGAATGTTTTAGGTAGTTAGACCGCACAGGAGTCTGCAATTTTTGTGGGAGTAAAATTTCTTGGTTTACGTATCTCTGTATTTCGGTAACATAAATTCATGGGTTGGTTATACCATTGGGAAAGCTTCCTAATGATTAACTGCTGCAACATCAGAATGATTTAAGGAATGTAAGGCATATTATGATTATGAAATCTACAAGATTACATCACAACAAATAATAGCAATTTCTCAGCAACTCATGTCTATTTCATTGAATTGTTTCTAGCCAGTGTAGACTGTCTTGTGTATTGATAGGGTGTTTTCTGATCGCTTGGTGGATGAAAAAGATACAGAGACTTTTGTGAACTTGATGACAGAGAAGCTTGGCACGCTGTTTGACCAGACTTACCACAATATATGTCCAAACAAACAACCTCCAATTTTCGGTAGGTCAACTTTGAGAATTATTCTCTTAAGGCTATTTCAAAGAGTTACTTGAGTGGCCTACTGCTGTTGCCTACTTTAATCAGTATCACTCAGTTGGCCTATGCCAGTCGGTGCCACTCAGGGGACATATGTCAATTGGTGCCACTCAAATCGCCTGCATCAATTGGTACCACTCAGGTGGCCTACGTCAGTCAGTGCCACTCAAGTGGCCTACGTCAGTCAGTGTCACTCAGGTGGCCTACGTCAGTCAGTCCCACTCAGGTGACATATGTCAATTGGTGCCACTCAAATCGCCTGCATCAATTGGTACCACTCAGGTGGCCTATGTTAGTCGGTGCCACTCAAGTGGCCTACGTCAGTCAGTGTCACTCAGGTGGCCTACGTCAGTCAGTCCCACTCAGGTGGCCTACGTCAGTCAGTGCCACTCAGGTGGCCTACGTCAGTCAGTGCCACTCAGGTGGCCTACGTCAGTCAGTGCCACTCAGGTGGCCTACGTCAGTCGGTGCCACTCAAGTGGCCTACGTCAGTCAGTGCCACTCAGGTGGCCTACGTCAGTCAGTGTCACTCAGGTGGCCTACGTCAGTCAGTGCCACTCAGGTAGCCTACGTCAGTCAGTCCCACTCAGGTGGCCTACGTCAAGTCAGTGTCATCAGTTGTTGTTCATCTTCTGATGGTATTTATTTCCAACATCTCAAAAAGTTCATTGACAATTGTCACCAAATTTTGTATATTGCATTTTTGAGGGTAGAGAAAAATAAATAAGAGGATAGTAATTTAAGTATCCCTGCTTCAAAAGGGCCTCAAGGGTGAAGCCAAAATTAGAAGGGGTAGTGCTATGTGGAATTCACCAACAGAAAATGTATTGAATTTTTAAACATATTCTTACTTATATAGTTGTGCCTAATCCTGAACTCTGAGTCAGCAGCTCTGGTATTTTAACTGTGTACTTTAATTGGATTAAAGTAAAACAAGGTTATAGCAAACATGTTTATAATGAATTAACACTTATATCGAAATGATTTTCATTCCCTGTAATTTAAAAACATATGAACTTCTTGGATAAAATGAAATAAAGTCTACTCACTTATATTGAAGTCATTTATATTGAACAACCAGTTATATTGAAATAAAAATAAATCCCAAATAACATTATTTACATAATTTTATGTTGAACTTTGGATATTGTAAACAATTCATGTTAGTCCCCTGAATTTCAATATATTCAGAGTAGACGCTATAGACTATACCTTCATAACAAATCGAAACTGTTCATCTCCAGTACTTCACTATAAGTGTTTTACTGACTATACTGAAATCTTCAACTAGTGCATAAAAGTATCATGATTACTACTGAGATGAGGAGGTAGTTCATCTCAATATTACAAATGGTTGGAGATGGTTACCCTAAATAATGGCATCACTAAAGGCAAAAATTCAGGAAGTGCAGGTCATGTGACATGTCATTGAAGAATTCATAATGATTATCCATGCTGGGAATGTGGTATGGCTGAGAATATGATAAGGTTTGGATTAGTATAAGTGGTGATTTTATTACCAGTATCATCATAATGAATCGCAGAAAAATTCTACTTTGTAGATAAAAGAGTCCTTTGTTGCACAAGCAGCAACTACTTTTAGTTTTGTGTTGTTTGGTAATCAGGTGACTCGTAAGGCTTTTCTGTTTTCAAATGGCTGTTAAGGTATTTAAGACTGAACTGCCAAACTGATACTTTTATGGATAAATTTCTCAAATTTGTTGGCATGAATCATTATTCAATCATGGTTGAAATTTTACATTGGCTAAAATGAGTGTAGACATGAGGATTGAATGGGTGATCTTGGTCAATAGATGAATTCTGTGTTGATTTGTTTACAGTCTTGATAAGAATACAAGTTTGCTTTTGAAATCATTTTTTCATTTAGTACATCATGCCCTCATGAAGTGATTTTGCCGCAGAAATTATACTGAGGTTGTTCTGTATCCTTTTCAGGTGATTACATGAACCCAGACAATGTATATGAAGATATACAGGATATAAACCAGCTGAAAAAGGCAATGACAGACTTTTTGGAGGAATACAACAGTACCCCAGGCGTTGTCAACATGGACCTGGTGCTCTTCAGGGATGCAATAGAACACGGTAAGAAATACTTAAATTACTTAGAAGTAACAACTAACACCTTATAATTTACTCTTTAGGTTTGCTTTGATTTTGTAAAAATCAGCAGCACTGCTAATCTTTGTAGGCAAAGTTTATACAGTGTATAATATAGGTATAGTATAGCTAGCAATTATGATTAAAAGCTTGAGATGTTTATTTTACAGTGTCTAAAATAGTTCGAGTGATTCGACAGCCACGAGGAAACATGCTTCTGATCGGAATCGGTGGAAGTGGCAGACAGAGCTTAACAAGGCTGGCCGCTTACATCTGTGAATACACAACATTCCAAATAGAGGTCACCAAACATTATCGGAAAAATGAATTCCGAGATGGTCAGTACATAGAAAGCTGGAAGAATGAATTCAGAGATGTCATTGCATTCCTATTTAAGAATATCTGGTATGCTGCCTATTTGTCTAGATTAGTGTGAACTTGCTCAGAATTGTATAATTATGTTATTATATAGATCTGAAGAGGCTGTACTGGCAGGCAGGGGTAGACAATAAGACCACAGTGTTCATTTTCAATGACACTCAGGTGGTGGAGGAGGGCTTCTTGGAGGACATTAACAATATACTCAGTAGTGGTGAAGTTCCCAATCTGTATAAGCCTGATGAATTTGAGGAGGTAACCCAGCACTTTGGTATTGATGTGCCACTGCATCGATTCAGCAGAGCTGAGTCACTGATTCTGATGTTGCTGTATCATTGCACTGATCCAGCTGATTTCAATCACCAATACAGCTGATCTTGATTCACTGATTCATCTTATCTCAGTTATTGATTCAGTTGATCTCAATCACTGATTCAGCTGATCTCAATCACTGATTCAGCTGATCTCAATCACTGATTCAGCAGATTTCAATCACAGAGTAATCTTATCTCAATCTTTGATTCAGCTGGTCTCCATCATTAATTCAGCTGGTCACAATCACTGATTTTGGGGTTTATATATATATATGTGTGTGTGTGTGTGTTTGTGTTGTGTGTTTGTGTGTGTGTTGTGTGTGTGTGTGTCATTATACAGATTCAGGTTGACTTGATCACTGATTTTGGATAGATATTTGGAAATTACAGATTCGTTATGTCTCACATTTTATCAGTGAGATAATGCCTTATAAAGGTCTGATAAGCTTGCGTATAGTTTCAGGAGGGAGATACAAAAATGCTTGTTTAATTCATAGTATACTACATGTAGGCACACAAGACTTTTTACAACTGATGAGTAAATTGGTGATTGAAATCAGTTTCATGAAAGAATGTTTTATGTGTCAGGAAATGCTGGATGTTCTCAGAAAATCGCACTTGACTTCAATGTTGTAGTAGACACTGTTCTGTAATAGACTTCATTTTGATGTTGCAATATACACAGTTTGTCCTCTATATGTATCTGATGTGTGTAGACTAGAACTTGGGAGTGATGTGGACTCGAATTGACTGACAGTTTTAAATCAATTTCAATAACTGTATTCATCCTATTGAGCCAAGAAGTTCTCCCAGAACTTTTTGCCAACTCTTAAAAAATAAGAACCAATTTAAACACAGTAGGGCTTATATTATATCAGTGCTTCTATAGCTTTGTATATTTACTATGTTATTTTTGACAATTTGAAATAATGAGTAAGACCTGAGGAAAGCAAAGTAACTCATTTAGAATTTGACATTTATTTAAACATTTCTCAAAATCAAAATTTCACCTGAAACACTAAGTACTAAATACCAATTTTCTAAGCACCAGGAACACTCAGTTGGATGAATACAACATTTGTTTTGTCAAAACAGTGTTCAGTGTTTACACCCTTGCACTCAGCCTAGATCCAAATATATTCAAACCTCAGTGTGCAGTGTGACATAAGGTTTCCTAGATACACTGAGACAAAACTGGATATACATGGATGATGGGTTGTCCTGACAGAAGCTAAAATTAATTATTGTTTTTATACAAGTTCCTTTCTCTTTGCTCATATAATGACACTAACTATTAACCTGGGATAAAAATTTAATTTAAATATTTAATTTTTTAAAGTCCACTATGCTTAAAGATCTTAAGTCATGAAGTATGAAATACAACAAACAATAAATTTATATCAGATAACAATTCTAATTAACAGAGTATATTAATTATTTAGATTTTAAAGTTTAAAGGTACCTTCTAATGGAATAAGGTTGGTTTAATGGTAACACCTTTTTCTGTGATATGTGAACTAACTAGATTAATGATTTGAGCAAAGAGAAAGAAATGACCAACATTTTAGTACAACCACACGATGTACATGTTTAGCAATGTATCGCCAGACAAATTGTCTGGATAGAAATACTTGCTATATATGATTTGATCTTGTGCATCTTGTGTTTGACGATACTAGGTGCGAAATGCTCTGAGTGACATTGCCAAGAAAGAAGGATTGGATGACAGCCCTCAGAGCATCTTTGCATTCTTGATTGAACGTGTACGAGGCAACATGCATATTGTGTTGTGTATGAGCCCAGTGGGAGAGCCCTTCAGGTTAGTGAGAAAGTCCTGCTAGTGTTTTGCAATCAATATTGAATTAGTATCTTGGCATAATTAACTCTCTGAGATGAATAAATTTTAAGTACAATTAATTATAACTGTATGAAAAAATTCTGTATAAAGCAAAAATTGTCATGACTATTAGATGTTTTAAAAGAATAAAAAACAAAACTTTAAAATGGTTATCCATTTGAAATACAATATTTTCCCACAGAAACCGGATTCGTATGTATCCAGCCTTTGTGAACTGTACCACTATTGACTGGTTCAGTGAGTGGCCTGCCGACGCCTTATTGGAGGTTGCCGACAAATATCTCGCTGAAATCACTCTGGGATCAGAAGAGGAGGTTGTCTACTTCAGATTATTAGTCATCTGAATCCAAAATCACAAAAATAATGTTCTGCTGTTAATTGTATTGATTAGTGTTGTATTTCATCATTTTCATGATCCATTTTGCAATTACTTTGTGTTCAATTTCAGGACAAGCTGAAGCCATCTCTTGCTAAAATGTTCTCTGTGATGCACAAGTCTGTAACAGAATATTCAAAGAGAATGTTACTTGAACTCAGAAGGCACAACTATGTGACCCCCACAAATTACCTTGAACTAGTGTCAGGATACAAAAAGTAGGTGCCCCCTTGATTATTAACGTGAATTTTTAATTGTATATTTTTCATTTCCAGTGACTGCTCTGCTGATAGTGTCTCTTCATGTGCTCTCTATAAAAGCGCTATAACTCCATGGCATGGTGCTGCACAGTTGATAATGTCATCATTTTGATATCATGAATTTCTTCAATTTTCAGACTTTTATTTGACAAGAAAAATGAACTAGGAGGAGCAGCTGATAAGCTGCGAAATGGTCTGAGCAAGATAGATGACACACGGCAGAAAGTAGAGAAAATGTCCATAGAATTAGAGGACGCCAAAACTAAAGTGGCTCAGTTTCAGAAACAGTGTGATGAATACTTGGTGATCATAGTACAGCAGAAACGAGAGGCAGACGAGCAGCAAAAGGTCAGTGTTCGTGTAGGCTGCATGTAAAACTGAATAAGCTTGTTTACATTTAAGTTATGCTATGGGATTGAAAATATGTAATATATGAATGTTATAACTCAATCAATATACTTGAAGTAAATTTTCTAAGAAGAGAGAAATGCAGAAGGTTTTTTGTACTTATTAAGTATTTATGTGGAATTTGTGCAAGTATGTGACTGTATGGAATTTATGTAAGTATGTGTGTGTGTAATTTATGTAAGTATACGCAGAATTTATGTAAGTATATGCAGAATTTATATCAGAATATGTGTGAAATTTGTGTTATAGTCAGTAGCACAGAAGAGTGAGAGGATTGCAGAGGAGGAGAGCAAGTGCCAACACATGGCTGACCTTGCCCAGCATGATCTTGATGAGGCGCTGCCAGCACTGCAGGAAGCTATTGCTGTGAGATACATTTCTTATCCTTTTCATGTTCAAATTGTTGTTTTTTCTAATACTATATTGAAAATATCAAATTTTTAGGCTCTTGAATCTCTAAATAAAAAAGATATGACAGAAATCAAGTCATATGGTCGTCCCCCTATGCTGGTGGAAAAAGTCATGGAAGCTGTGATGATTTTGCGAGGCAGTGAGCCCACATGGGGTGAGGCCAAAAGACAACTTGGTAAGTCCTCATTTTCTGTATGTACATATATAGTGGAGCCTCATTAATCCGGACACTATTTTTACTAGCAAAGTGATCAGGATAAATCAAGTGTTCCGATAACTGAATTGCATTTGTTAGATCTTCATGTCAGTAATAAGAAATACACATCAACACTTTGCTTTATCAAAGGGATAGTAAAGTGGTAATATTTATGGGTTTGTGAGCATTCAATAAAATGGCGAATTGATAGAGTTTCAAATCAAAACACAATGTTTCAAATTTCACAATATATTACATTAATCCAAATGTATAAATTTCCAATATACAGACCAAAAAATGAATGATTGATTGTTTGTTTTACATCCTGTCAAGAATTTTTCACTCATATTGAGACGCCACCAGCTGTAGGTGAATTGCCACAAATTTAGACCTATGCTTAGCGTTCAGGGCTAAGGGTTCTTTAATGTGACAATGCCTACCATAACACGGGACCTCCGTTTTTAAGGTCATATCCAAAAGACCCTTGATTCGCACTTCTGAATGCCGTTTGGCGAAGGAGCAATCACTATATGTACCCATGTTTGACACTGCCATGGCACGAACGGGGCTTGAATTCACGACCCCCCAGTTACAAAGTGAACGCTCTAACCACTGAGCTACCGTGACCGGTCTAAAAAATAAAAGCTTAACAGTCTCAATAAAAATTTCAGAAAAACTTCCAAACTCACTCATGTTTTCAACTTTGACAGATCCACCTATTGCACATTAAATTGACCAATTAAATAAACTGAACAAATATACAAATTCAGACAAAAGCTCTATGGCATTAATTTACAAAGTTAAAATGAGTGAGAGACGAGCATAACAAAATCAAGGAAGCACAATCTCAAGATCTGATCATAAATTTGATAACTGGTAGAAGCCAATTTCCACTGCCAAGTCTGTGAAACAAGAAAGACGTGTCAAAGTTGGTAATTGCAATCATGTGTGAAAATGCTCTACCTAAAGATCAAACTTCTTGTAAAACAATTAAATTTCAATTATAAATTTGGAATTACTTATACGAAATCTGAAAGGAAAAATCACAATCATAAAATAACAATGATTATAGATTCCCTACATATACATAAATATAACAAAGGGTAATTTTTATCTATTTTTTTTAAAAGAATTTAAATGAGTGCAAATAAGTCATACAAGTCATTTCCTGTAGATAATAAAAATTTCATGCATTTATTTCAAGCTTGAAACAGTTATGATCTTCAAATTACATCCCCTGAATTTTTGCTTTCTGGTCAAAAATTCCATCTGCCACATAAGTTGCTTCCTAGTATTGTGTAACTTTTGACAAATATGCAATTAATTCAAAGTTGATCAATATCATTCATTTTTCTTTCTTATAATATTAGAAAGGAATAAGATGATTTGGGGTGAGAAAAAAATCACCAAAATGAGTTATACTATGTATTTATTAATAAATAAATTATTATAATGTATTTCAAAACATTAAAACTGAAATATGTACTGTAGATATTTAGGTGTGTTTTTAATTAGGACTACAAACAAATATACAAACTATACACCACATGCACTCAAAGCAAACAAGCAAGCTCTACTTGTAATTGTAAATTAAATTAATTAATGCATATATTTCATATTCAGAAACTATGATTATGTAACACAACTACCCAAGCTTTTATTACAAACTATTACCACTTTGATCTGGCCATGCATTTATTATTTTGATCTGCTAACAACTGAACAAAACTCTAAGTGACATTAAAATTACAAGTGTTTACAAGCAGAATTGGTACATTTACCAAACCAGGATCTTTCTCACCCTTACCCAGAGTTTAAAAATCCCAAAACAAAGCTCTATGGTTCTGAAACAGGAAATAACCATACACAGGTGCACTGTAAATGCTTGTCATTTTATACATGAAAATATCAGATCATGTGAAAACTTAATAATAAATGTATTTCATATCAATCAACAGTATGAAAATAGAATTCGTATCTTGCAATTTCTCATTGATATGCTCTTCTGATTTCAATAAGTCAATATTAACTCATGAAAAGAACATCTAATTCCTGTAGCAGTTCATTGAAAGGTATGGTATGATGTTCAATCTATTAATAACTTATAGATCAAGACAGAGTAATATACTACAGATATGAATTTTGTTTTTTGTTTTTTTCAAAATTTTCTGGTGAGCCAGGATGGATGAAAATAACAGAAGATAAAGAATATGAATCTGAATCTGAATGTTTTACCATTATTTATGTTTACATTTGATCTTTGATTGTTTTTAGATATTTCTGTATGACTGTTGATGAAGAACTCCTAATGTTTTGCAGGTGAACAGAATTTTATCAAACAGTTGATGAATTTTGACAAGGACAACATTAGTGATCGCGTCCTGAAGAAGATTGGTGGTTACTGTGCTCAATCTGACTTTCAACCTGAGATCATTGGTCGTGTGTCAGGTGCTGCAAAATCTTTGTGTATGTGGGTCCGAGCCATGGAAGTATATGGCCGCATCTACCGGGTAGTGGAGCCAAAGAAACAGAGACTAAATGCAGCCATGTCACAACTCAAGGAAAAACAGGAAGCTCTTGCTGATGCTAAAGCAAAACTTGCTGAGGTAACTAATAGATCAATTGTTAAATATTCTACCAAAGGAAATATAGTTCTTAGCAAATATGCCCGTCAACATGCCATGACTTAATAGTGTGCCATGCAAGTTGATAAAAAAATGAAAGCGTTTTATTTATGAACATTCAGCATTATTTATTGTAGAGAAATGAGTTTTAGCATCAACAAGTTCATTATTTTGTATACAATCTATGTTTAACAGGTAGAGGCTAAAATGGCAGAGTTGAAGCAGCAGTATGATGAGAAACTAGCTCAAAAAGAGGAGCTGAAGAGGAAGGCTGAGTACACAGAACTGATGTTGGAGAGGGCAACCAAACTAATGTCAGGTCTGGCAGGAGAGAAGGAGCGGTGGCAGGAAACTGTCAAAGTAAGGGGTCTTAACATTGACAGCAAACATCAAAGTATGGGGTCTTAACAGTGACAGAAAATGTCAAAGTAAGGGGTCTTAACAGTGACAGCAAACATCAAAGTATGGGGTCTTAACAGTGACAGCAAACGTCAAAGTATGGGGTCTTAACAGTGACAGCAAACGTCAAAGTATGGGGTCTTAACAGTGATAGCAAACGTCAAAGTATGGGGTCTTAACATTGACAGTAAAATCAAAGTATGGGGTCTTAACATTGACAGCAAACATCAAAGTATGGGGTCTTAACAGTGATAGCAAACGTCAAAGTATGGGGTCTTAACATTGACAGCAAAATCAAAGTAAGGGGTCTTAACATTGACAGCAAACATCAAAGTATGGGGTCTTAACAGTGACAGAAAATGTCAAAGTAAGGGGTCTTAACAGTGACAGCAAACATCAAAGTATGGGGTCTTAACAGTGATAGCAAACATCAAAATATGGGGTCTTAACATTGACAGCAAACATCAAAGTAAGGGGTCTTAACATTGACAGCAAACATCAAAGTATGGGGTCTTAACAGTGATAGCAAACATCAAAATATGGGGTCTTAACAGTGATAGCAAACATCAAAATATGGGGTCTTAACAGTGACAGCAAACATCGAAGTATGGGGTCTTAACAGTGACAGCAAACATCGAAGTATGGGGTCTTAACAGTGACAGCAAACATCAAAGTAAGGGGTCTTAACAGTGACAGCAAACATCAAAGTATGGGGTCTTAACAGTGACAGCAAACATCAAAGTATGGGGTCTTAACAGTGACAGCAAACATCAAAGTAAGGGGTCTTAACATTGACAGCAAACATCAAAGTATGGGGTCTTAACAGTGACAGCAAACATCAAAGCATGGGGTCTTAACATTGACAGTAAAATCAAAGTATGGGGTCTTAACAGTAACAGCAAACATCAAAGTAAGGGGTCTTAACAGTGACAGCAAACATCAAAGTATGGGGTCTTAACAGTGACAGAAAATGTCAAAGTAAGGGGTCTTAACAGTGACAGCAAACATCAAAGTATGGGGTCTTAACAGTGACAGCAAACATCAAAGTATGGGGTCTTAACAGTGACAGCAAACGTCAAAGTATGGGGTCATAACAGTGACAGCAAACGTCAAAGTATGGGGTCTTAATAGTGATAGCAAACGTCAAAGTATGGGGTCTTAACATTGACAGCAAACATCAAAGTGTGGGGTCTTAACAGTGACAGCAAACATCAAAGTATGGGGTCTTAACATTGACAGCAAACATCAAAGTATGGGGTCTTAACAGTGACAGCAAACATCAAAGTATGGGGTCTTAACAGTGACAGCAAACATCAAAGTATGGGGTCTTAATACTAGTGACATCAAATGTCAGTATATGTGGTCTAGACAGTGACGGCAAACTGTCAAGGTATGGGATCTTAACAGTAAGAGGATATGTCAAAGTAAGGGTTCTTGACAGTGACTGGTAATTGTTAGTATAGGAATCCCAACAGTGGCAGGGTATATGGACCTAACATGGAAACTGGGGTGTGTAGTACTGGTATACAAGGCAATGAAGTGAACTTCAAGTTGATTATTAATTTTCCAGGATCTAGAGGAGAGAATGGGTTACCTTGGAGGAGACTGTTTAATGGCAGCTGCATTTATGTCTTATATGGGTCCCTTCCTATCTAACTACAGAGATGAACTGGTACAGAAGAAATGGATTGAAGAGGTATTATTGCTAATGTTTAAGGACTTCTTAATAGTTTGTTAAGTTTGCTTCAACTGATGCAGTTATATGTATGTTCTGCACAGTATTTAATTGAATGCAATGATGTTATCAGGTGAGAAAACTTGGAATTCCATGTGCTCCAAACTTCAACTTCTGTGAATTTATGGCCAAGCCAACTCAGGTCAGGGACTGGAACATTCAAGGTTTGCCTAGTGACAGTTTCTCTACAGAGAATGGAGTCATTGTGACCTCATCCAACAGATGGCCTCTAATGGTAGATCCACAGGGCCAGGCCATCAAATGGATAAAAAACATGGAGGCTTCAAGGGCAAGTTTCTAAATATCATTCCATCCAATGAGTTATCTCTATACTATAAAGTTTTTTTTTTAATTATTCACAAGTACTTTATTTTTGCATAAATGTGCGAGATTGTCTTGATATGAAAATAAGTTTTTCATTAATAATTATATATACACATACTTGTGTATAAAGCTGTCAAGACAAAATTACAAAAGTATACATGATAACAGACTCAGATATGACATAGGTAATGTCATTGATATTTTGTGTAATATTACCCAGTTTTGTGTTTGTTCAGGGTCTTAAAGTGATTGACCTTCAACAAAGTGATTACATGAGAACACTGGAATCAGCCATCCAGTTTGGTCTGCCAGTTGTTTTGCAAAATGTGCAAGAAAAATTAGACCCTTCTCTTGATCCTGTACTGAACAAATCATTGATGAGAATAGGTAGGCACAATCTAAGGGTTTACCCATATTTAACAACTTAAAAGAAGCAACAGAATTTTTGTTTTGTATAAAGTCAAAAACTTTTCTCTGAAAGATGTTTTTTAACTATAGGGGGTGCGTACATGATTAAGCTTGGAGACAAGGAGATAGAATACAACCCCGAGTTTCGATTTTACATCACAACCAAACTGAGTAATCCACATTACACTCCAGAGATCTCTACAAAGACAACCATTGTCAACTTTGCTGTCAAGGAACAAGGTAAGAAGAGGGCCTAGCTTCATATTAATTCCTCATTATGTGTTGCAGCCAGTCATATCGTATGGCAATAATTTTAAATACAGAGAAGAAATAGGTTTTCAGAATTCTGAAACTCATTCTAGGTTTGGAAGCTCAGTTACTTGGAATAGTTGTCAGAAAAGAACGTCCAGATCTGGAGGAACAAAAGGACAGTTTGGTGAGGAGCATTGCAGCAGGCAAAAAGAAACTAGTGGAACTAGAGGATGAGATTCTGAGGTGAGGCCAAAGGGAAACAAAGTGGGGGGGGGGGGGGGGGGGGGGGTCCTTGTCTGTCAAAATTACTTTTATTGCTCAACTGCACAGAGCAAAAGAGATGGATGGATGTTGTGAGTTGACTAATTTTTGACTAATTCAGGAAAATGTGGACTTTAGGCAGTAGTCTAGGCACAAAAAGTCTAATATATATATATATATATATATATAGAGAGAGAGAGAGAGAGAGAGAGAGAGAGAGAGAGAGAGAGAGAGAGAGAGAGAGATTGGGTATAAAATCTAAATCTAAATTTGTACAAATTGTGATTCAGTTAAAGTGGTGTCAATTGAATTTTATCACACAACAGTATTGTTTCTGGGTTCATAACACAGGTTCGGAAAAACGATATGAACTCGTAAATTATCCAAATTATGTAGGGTCATGTGAGGTCAGCATATGCTGACATAGATTCAAAAATTTTATTACAAATGTTCTTTAAGCCTATCATATTTATTCCTGACATAAAAATTAGAATCTTAAGATTGGAATTTCAGTTTAGCTATCACATTAACATGTTTATCTTTAGATCTTATTTCTTCCGCTCAAGGACATTTTCTGATGATGCAAAGAGCTGAAAATCACTTCCTTATACAGAAACATGAAATGGAAAGTAACTAAAATTTATTGATAGTTGTGTGACAAATAGAATCTTACACTCTTGCTTTTGGCATATGAAATTTGTTAACAGATTTAAATATTTCCCTCGCCAAGGCTTGGGGAAATATTAAATCTGGCAACTCATTTAATAAATTTCATATGCCATAAGCATTTGTTTCAGATCCTCTATATCATGGTGGTGAAATGATTTTCTAAATTGTTCCTTACTTTCAACCACATGCATTTGATTTCAGGCTGCTGAATGAAACAAAAGGCTCATTATTAGATGATGAACAGTTAGTTAACACTTTGCAAACATCCAAGATTACATCCCAGGAAGTAACAGAACAGCTGCAGATTTCAGAAACAACAGAGGTTAAAATTGATGCAGCAAGGGAGGTAAGAAAGTTTGCTGCAATGAGTAAATCCGGCATACAGTTATTGTCCTGATTAGTTTGTAGAGTCAGAACGTTTGATTTCTTTTTCAGGGCTACAGACCTTCCGCTCAAAGAGCCTCCATTCTATTCTTTGTTCTAAATGATATGGGACGTATTGATCCCATGTATCAGTTCTCATTGGACGCTTATATAGAGCTGTTCATTATGTCAATTGAAAAGAGTCAAAGAAGCTCGAAACTGGAGGAAAGAATTCAGAATCTCAATGAGTATCATACCTATGCTGTGTACAGGTACATACTAGTATTCAGTGCCATCAATCGGACACACTTTTGTTATACATTTTTAATTTACTGGTCAGAATGTCTTGAGAGTTCATTTCATATTCTGCTTGTCAACACTATTCCATGAATAAACATATAGTGGCTAGAAATTCATCAGCCACTTGTCAACACATACATAAAAAAAGAAACAAAAATCTTGACGATTTCTTGATGAGTTCCTCAAGTAGCTCACATTATTACCCTTAAGATATTATTTATATATATATATATATATATATATATATTAATACATTCATTTTCTGATCACAAAGCTTTGATCTTTTTATATTGGAAATAGGTTGAATACTCAGTTATGACTTATCACATTCAAGATAACTTTTCCTATTGAATTCTCCATTACAAAATCACAAATGACTTAGAAATTCATCAGTTTTCAGGGGTCATCATTATTACAAGAATCTCTGTATAAGGAACATCTAGGACTTGTAAATATCATGCTACTTGTACAGGTGAATTATTTCATTTATAGATACACCTGTCGTGGTTTGTTTGAGCGCCATAAACTACTTTTCTCCTTCCAAATGTGTGCCAAAATCCTAGAGGCAGCAAGCAAGATCAACATGGATGAATACAACTTTTTCCTCAGAGGAGGAGTGGTCAGTATCTGTATTTATTTGTAACTCGTACCAGATAGTGGTCAGTCTGTAATAATTCCTAATTCCATACAAATTTGTGGTCAGTACTGTACCTAAAGTCTGGTGATTCTTAATTGGATACTAGTTAGTGATCAGTACTGTACCTATAGTCATTTTTAACTGGATACCAGTTTGTGGTTAGTACTGTACCTATAGTCATTTTTAACTGGATACCAGTTTGTGGTTAGTACTGTACCTATAGTCATTTTTAACCCCATATCAGATAATGGTGAGTCACTGTAGTTATTTCTAAACCCAATCCATGCAATAAAAACAAGTACTTGAAGGCACGTCAAGCCTGTAGACTTCCCATCTATATACATCAATCCAGCAAAAGTGATTTTTTTTAAAAAGACTGAAAAATTGAAATAACCTTC
Source organism: Ostrea denselamellosa (assembly GCA_024699665.1). Taxonomy (NCBI): domain Eukaryota; kingdom Metazoa; phylum Mollusca; class Bivalvia; order Ostreida; family Ostreidae; genus Ostrea; species Ostrea denselamellosa. Next base: position 8,354,312 of record JAMZEH010000016.1, on the reverse strand, counting down.
TTTGATTTTCAATTAAAATTAATTAGTTTATTCATTTATTTATCATTTATCTTTTAATGAGGTAATTCTGGTATTTCTTTAAAAAGAAATTTGAATGCTGATGTGACTGAAATACTAGGAGAAGCAGGTTAGAGAACTTTCAGTAAATAATTTATAAACACCACAGATTAACTGTTAGTTGGTTTTTCTAGGTGCTGGACCGTGAAAATCAGATGGATAACCCCTGCTCAGGTTGGCTCGGTGATGTAGCCTGGGACAACATTACTGAACTGGAGAAACTGACCAACTTCCATGGTATCATTACTGCATTTGAGCAGTATCCGAGGGACTGGAATATCTGGTACACATCCGCTCAGCCTGAGGTGGCTGCTTTACCAGGTCAGTACTAGGCAAGGTTTGTAACAGAGTTTAAGACCAATAGGTTGTGTAGATTCAGGACACCCCAACTGACTTCATGTATTGATCGACATCCAGGGTGGTGATATTATTATAAAACCAGGGGGTGTGAACATAAGAGTAGGTAATCAACACATTAGAACTTGGCTATACATGATTTACCTCACATGATAAGGTAGCTTGCATGGTTTTCATGCATGTTCCAATGTGTTAAAAAATCATGCAAGTTGTTTTCATATAGTATTTTATTATATATAGTAGTTTTTGGCAATTTGCTGTAATATTTGCAGTATTCACATGAAGATTTAATATTGCAATGTTTATGCTACATTGAACTGTGAAGAAATGAAGGAACAACAAAGCTTATAAAACATTATTTTGTAAATTTCCATGTTTTTAACACATAAAACTAATGAACAACATTTTGTTGACTTCCTTTACTATCCCAGTCCTGCTCAAATCACACTTTATCATCTTCATCCTTGACACCAATCACATCACAAGAACAATCATGTCCAGCTGAGTTCCCACAAAATATTTTGCACACCATGTGAATATCATATATCTTACTTTTCATCTTATTCTCATGTGAAATATTTGCATGAAATTCATGTGAATTTAAGAATCATGTAAGCATCTTTGTATTGGGGGATAAATATTGTGATTGCGTCATGGACAGGTGAGTGGGACAATGCCTGCAATGAACTACAGAGGATGCTTCTGGTGCGCTCTCTACGTCCAGACAGAGTCTCCTTCTGTGCTACATCCTTCATCATAAACAACCTGGGATCCAAGTTTACAGAACCACCTGTTCTAGACATGCAGCAAGTAGTAGAGGACTCCACAACAAGGACACCACTCATCTTTGTCCTGTCTCCTGGAGTGGTCAGTGTCTGTTACAATCTTAACTCCCTTATCTATAGTCATTCTTTTAATAGCCTCAGATAATTTTACTCCTTCCATTGATAGGATCCTACTAGTTCTCTGATCCAGCTGTCTGAGTCAAGTGGAATGGCCCAGAGGTTCTATTCCTTATCTTTGGGTCAAGGTCAAGCTCCCATAGCAACCAGGATGATCAAACAAGGAGTGAGAGAGGTATGGACATTCAACACTTGTTATAGTATTATGTATTTTGAAATGATGTGTGTATACTAGTCTCACTTCTCCATGGAGTTCCTTTGATCATAAAAAAAAAATCATTATGAGTTTTAATAATGAGTAAATGAAACTCTAAATAAAAGTGTCTAGCACCCAAAATTACAGTGACTCCTTCATTTGAAAACATTATTGTGATTTGATCCAACAAGAGTACAAATTCTGTAATCCTGTTTTGAAATGTATATTGAGGAAAGAATGCAGTTTCTAAATCCATGGTTCTGAAATTGTACTTTTTTTTACTCAGGGTAATTGGGTGTTTTTGGCCAATTGTCACCTGTCCTTAAGCTGGATGCCCCAGCTCGATAAACTTGTTGAACAGCTGCAGGTGGAGGACCCTCACCCGGAATTCCGCTTGTGGCTCAGTAGCAGTCCCCACCCTGACTTCCCAATCTCCATCCTACAGACTGGAATCAAGATGACAACTGAACCACCAAAGGTGATATACAGTTTTATTTTAATTGTTAATTAACAGCAGTTTGTAAACAAAGTGTTCATTAGAAACAAATTTTCACAGACCACTGCCAGGGATTTTCCAAGAAGTAATTTGCATATGATATGTTAAATTAATTGGTAAGAAATTGCTGAAATGCTCAAAAGTGAATTGATAGCTTTTTAAGAGATTTGATAAGAATTAATTTGCAAGTTTTATAGAATGGGTTTTTCAAAACCACCACATAATTGCTAAATCATTTAGCCTAAAACTTCAGCTAATCATGCTTTATTAATTTTGTAATCTAATAATTATGCGAGTAAAATTATTTCCAGGGACTGAAAGCGAACATGAAACGCCTGTACAACTTGATTACGGAGCCTCAGTTCCAGCGATGCACAAAACAAGACAAATACAAGAAACTGCTCTTCTGCCTCTGCTTCTTCCACTCGGTACTGTTAGAGAGAAGAAAGTTCCTCATGTTAGGCTGGAACATCGCCTATGAGTTTAACGATTCAGACTTTGAGGTAAAGATCGTGTTTTATTAAGGTAGTGTACATGTACTTACAGCCCCCTTTTTTTATTATTTCTTTTTTCTCTGATTTTCGTACTTTCTGTTCTTGAGGCCTTCTGTTTCAAGAAAATGTATTGTTCTGATAGTTTGTTATTTACTGGATATACCATGTCTTTAAAGTTAACAATTCTGACTTAAATTTAAGGAATAAGTCATGAATATTCATTAAGGGGGTACTATTAAAAACAGCCCTCCCACCCCTTTAAATAATTATTTGTCACTCTAAGGTTTATTTGTATGGTTTTCTTTTACACGTTATTGAGATCATGGACTACAAATAAACGTATTCTAAGTCTCCATAGATAGTTTCTTTGAACTGTTTCAAAAGTGCAGAATAGCCTAGTTGAGAAAAATAAGTGTCTTACTGCAGCCTAAGTGAGATTGCTACACTTGAGTCTATAATAGCTAGATGTGAAAATATTAAGTTGATCTTAATATATACTAATTCAGGCATATCTGTCCAAAAATTACGTCATTTAAATGCAAGATTTTTTATTAAAAACAAAAATGTGCCCCAGATTAGCCTTAAGCTGATAAACTTCATGAATATCTAAGTTTAAAATTTAATGTCTAAAAAGAATTATCATTTATTCTTAGCTCAAGTGAGCTTTTCTGATCATTAGCTTTTCACATTGTTAACTTATTCACAGGAACTGCAGACAAATTTCAACCAAACTTGGCACAAGGCAATCTTGGTTGAAGGGAATTCAAGTTTGTTATAATGAGATCCTGTCACTTTATGGATGGGTTCCTCTCGTATTAATTGTGTATACAGTATACCGAGATGCAATAATTAATGCTATTAAAATACCATATAAAGATTCTTTGACACCAAAAAAAAACAAAACACCCCTCATTTTTGTGTCAAGGTTAGTTCAAGGTCACAATCTTTTCATTTAAATAAAGTGTGAAAAGCTTTGCTCACAAAAATGATAACAAATGATGCACAATATATTTTTTCCAGGTATCAGAGAGTATCTTGAGTATTTACCTGGATGAGTATGAGGAGACACCATGGGAAGCCCTGAAATATCTGATTGCTGGTATCAGTTATGGTGGACATGTTACTGATGACTGGGATAGACGGCTACTGATGACTTATGTTTCAGAGATGTTCCAAGACCAAGTGCTCTCCATTCCTTTTTACAAGTACAGCTTTTCCTTCATTAAAAAATACTGTCATATTGTATTTGTAAAATAGATTTACATTTATTATTATTCTACATTTATATAAGCACTTTATCTAATTAAGACAATTACCCATAAGCACTTTACATGTAAGACAATAAAACAAAGAACAACAAATGCATAAAAAAAGACATAGCTTAATACTAAACTGACTTTAAAACAGAAACTAAGAGTAGCTAAAACTATTTAAGTGTTGTATAAGTTATTTTTCCACAAAAACTTTGGCCATTGATATTTCTACAAATTGTAATGATAGCTGTATGAATCGTGATAAATAAATTTAAGAAATAAATTTCACTTTTGAAAATACATGAGGATATAAACAGCAGTGCTTCGCGCTGGCATATTGAACTTTGATGCTTAACACCAGCATACTTTTCATGAAGTGCTAAAATGCTTCCTGAAGTATACCAATTAATGGGAATCGTCACAGTTCATACCCTCATGTTTTTACAGAAAGGAATTTATTTCTTAAATATATGATTCCTGCAAATAAATTTAGGGAATTTTAGTAAGAATTTCAAATATAAAACACTATTAGAAGGGGGAAAAAAATCAGGTATACGTAACATAATTTATAGCAGTTTGTTGGGTTTATACATAACTTCTAGAATATTAGTAGTGATATTTTTAGCCATATTGTCAATCACTGACAATAAACGATAAAGTAGTAACTCTCTTAGTGTCACCATAATTTTACTGTAAACAAACTGTGTGAAGCGTAAAGGTGAAAAGTATTCTTCATAAAGAAACACTAAACTTTTCAGTAAGTTTTAGTTTCATTACTGATTCTTTTTAAGACATTTATTATGAATTATTGAATATCTTCTGATATGAAATTGAGGAATTGGAATCGGAGGGAAAACGTGGAGAATATTTATATCTTAGCAGCATGATTATTGACTTAAAATTTTGGGGAGGGGGTGAAACATGTTTCTAAAATAGTTTTGGAATGAAATCTACTTGTCATCTTTTCATCTAATCATACAGTTTCAAAATACAGATGTGGCATGAGATTTTTTTGCCATGAATGCTACATATACAGCAAATGAAATTTGACGATTGTAACTAGCTGATGTTTGTTTCTAATTCTTTGTTTCTGATTTAAAAAAGTTAAAAACTGCAGATGTTCATACCACACTATATGTATCAGTTATTTCATGATTATAGATCAAAGTATCATTAAATATCGTATCTTTTAAAGTATCAGTATGGTATTGTACCATTTCATCCTTAATGGTATCAAATCCTACTTAAGATCCTATTGATATTTAAGCAATTGAGAACATTATAGTTAACAATACTTGGTTCAGTACTTGTGGGACTGGGACTTCAGCTGGTTTACAGATATTTGTGTATAATTAGTTATGTTAGAGAAACTATTCAAACTGTAAATTAAACATATATTTTTTGCACTGAAATTCTAAATGGATGAAAATGACTGTTACAAATTTAATAGCAATTTCAATATTATATTTCCTGTGATATTTGTCTTAAGTTTAAACTCTTCTAGAGACAAACGCTCTATACGAAAGGAGGTACTGTATGTCACTTATAAATTAAAATCAGCTGATGAGTGTACAATGCATACTAAGTTTCTATGTATCTGAAATTGCTACTTGTTTTACCAGCATGATAAAATGACTGATGTTTCCACAGCATCTAATAATCTGGATTTATTTTCCAGAGTATCTGCTGTCTCTACCTATTATGTACCAAAGGACGGACCACTGTCTTCATACAAAGAGTATGTCAGCATGCTTCCTAATGTAGATCCACCGGAAGCCTTTGGACAGCATCCTAATGCAGACATTCAGTCCCAGATTCAAGAAACCAGGATGTTGTTTAACACTCTTTTGTCTCTACAACCACAAATATCAACTGGAGGGGGAGAGAGTCGGGAAGACAAGGTAAGAAACCACAGTAAGATACACACTGTTCTTTATTACCACACTAAGACACAATGTGTTATTTACGACAGGTGTCTACTTAAGGGGAAAAGGAGTTGGGGAGGGTAGGAAGACAAGATACAATTGCCTTGACAAGCACGAGTGTGCCTTGAAGGCTAGGAGAGTGGGGAGGACATTCATGAACATCTACTGTACTGTTTACAAAATAATTCTGTTGTTTTACTTGCCAATATAAAGTTTTTGCTTTTGTTTCATATTATTTGTGAATTCTAAAAATCAATTTGATACCGAACTTTGTAATTTTACAGACTGTTAATTCTGTTTTACAGGTTCTGGATCTTGCAGCTAACATATTCAAGCAAATTCCTGAAAATATAGATTACGAGAACACAGCTAAAATCCTATCAGTAGATCCCTCACCACTAACCGTGGTATTATTACAAGAGGTGGGTGTCGATTTCCTTTGGTTTGTGTTTTAATTATGTAGCATTCTGATGTAACATTTTACGAATTGGGACATCCACATTTACAGATTCAGCGATATAATGCTCTCCTGGAAGAAATTCGTCATTCTCTGACAGACTTGGAGAAAGGCATTCAGGGATTGGTGGTTATGACAATGGAACTAGAGAACATATTTCAGTGTATTTATGATGGCAATGTGCCTCCTACCTGGTTAAAGGTACTTAGCTACTCGTTACGCATCAATAGCCTGCAATTTCATGTACCAATACATATAGTTTTTTGGGTTTTTTCTGTACTGTGAGCTGGCCTGGTGGATGCTAACTCCTAGATTTATTTTAGGCCTACCCATCACTGAAGCCATTGGCAGCATGGACTAGAGACTTGGTCCAGAGAGTGGAACAGTTCCAGAAATGGGCCCTAACTGCACATCCTCCAACAATATTCTGGATGTCCGCCTTCACATTCCCCACCGGCTTCCTGACTGCTGTACTGCAGACATCAGCCCGTCTCAACAGTGTAAGATTATAAGTCATATCTTCAGTGTGATAATAGACAGAGCTGTGATAAGACAGACCTCATTAAGTGACTGCAGTTTTATGTTGTATACAGTAAACTATTGGTGTATATTTATAGGTATCTGTGGACTCTCTCTCCTGGGAATTCAGCGTAATGACAGTTGATGACTCCAATATCACTGGTCCTCCCAAGGTATCCTATAATGTTTTGTTTTAGTTTGCTTTCAAAACACTACGCCCCGTGGGGATCCGGGTTGTTAGAATAGATGCTCAGTACCCCTTGCTTGTCGTAAGAAGCGACTAACTGGGGTGGTCCTTCGGATGAAACCGCAAAAACCGAGGTCCCATGTCACAGCAAGTGTGGCACGTAAAAGATCCCTCCCTGCTCAAAGGCCATGAGCGCTGAACATGGGCCTAAATTTGCAGCCCTTCACCAGCAATGGTGACATCTCTATATGAGTGAAAGATTCTCGAGTGGGACGTTAAACAATATTTAATCAATCAAAACACTACAAAATATTTCTAAGGTAAAAATAGTTACATTTGTAAGCTTGTCATTGGTCTAGTGAAATAGGTCATTATATGTATGATTTCTTTCAGGATGGTGTCTACATTAAAGGGCTTTTCTTACAAGGAGCAGGTTGGGACAAGAAGAATTCTCATTTGGTGGAGGCCAATCCGATGCAGTTGGTGTGTTTAATGCCAACCATTCATTTCAAGCCAGTAGAGAACAAGAAAAAAGTGGCTAAAGGTATACATTGAAAAACATGTTTACTGCAGAATTAATATAACGTGCCACATATACTCAGACTAATTTGACTTTTTTCCCCTATAGGAATGTATATGGCTCCCTGTTACTACTATCCTAACCGAGCTGGGGGTATGGGCAGGCCATCCTTTGTGGTAGCTGTAGAACTGAAGGCAGGAGAGAAATTGCCAGACCACTGGGTGAAGAGAGGAACTGCTCTTTTGATGAGTTTGGACTACTAACTGTGATAGACATTTAGAAAATGAACAATATTCTGCTGATAAATAAACAACATGAGACACTGATGGAGTAGTTAATACTCATAAACACGAGAACTAATATTCAGATGAACCAGTATTTAATTATGTTAGTAAAGATATGAACTGATGATTGATAGTGGGTATCTATTGCATTGCCTTGCATTGTATCTCATCTTTATAATTTATATAATTGTTGTTTTTTTTCTTTTACAAGTGTTTGACTATATATATATATTATTAATAAACATTGTTGACCGTTTTGATGCTTAAAGCAGGATTTTTTATTTCACTAAACAAAGGAATGAATTATTGAGATGAAAGATACAAGATTTCAAGTTAAATATGCATTTAAGCTAAATAGATCTTTATTTATTAATTAAATAATGTTTGTTGTTGGGTTATATTATAACTGGGTTCAGATTGCACCTAAAAGCTAAAGAGTAGTTTACATAAAGCATAGAATTTTTTTTTTCGTAACTTACATACTTCAGTATTTTTCCTATGAATTCTATGGAGTATCTGGTCTTTCATTGAGTCATAAATCCCTGCACTGTAACTGCCCATGGACTCATTTGTGAAGACACAGATGCTTACACAACTCAATAATTGTGATTTCACATGTTTACTCTATATAGAGTAAAACAGCAACAGTGAACATGCTAATAATGAATTCACACCTCTAGTAAAATGATTTTCATTCCCTGTAGTTTTACTGCAGATAAACTTAAAATTCTTCTTTCCCAGCACTCCTCTTAAGCATATGATACTGTGACTGACAAATTCTTAATCTTCTATCAAATTTGTAAAAATATTGCACTCTTCTAGAATCAGAAACGCATGCAGAAAATTTGAAAAATGAAAAAAAACCTATATTTATGTTAGTCATTTAGTCTTGCATGTACTCTATTCACAGATACATGGGGGCATAAATACCCCTTTAAATATTTTATAATTTTCTCAGGACACTGATCTCTCAATGCTTTGTGTTACATAAGGCTGCCACTCGGCTCGCCAGAAACAGCAAGGGAGACACAATACATCCCTGGTGTACTCCACTTGTAATGTTCTTTTTCATCCCATACAAGACATATTTACTTATGTAGAAATGTCACTAGCTGCAGGTAAAGTGTATCAAGTGCCAAATTAACATGAACTCAAATAACTGAAGACATGTTTGATTATTTAAATATATCATCAGTTCAATTATTGCATGCAGTATTCAATTTAATTATTGCTCTCACAAATTCATTTCATGTGTACATCAATGTGGTAGAGTTATTGCTTGCATAATTTAATTTATGGCTTGGTATAAATGATTTGATGATCTCTTTCATCCAATTGAAGATACCTTGATTTATTTACAATGTTTTTGTACAAGGAATTATTGCATGCATCAATTCTTTTCAAGAGAGCAATTTCAGTGAAAGTGATCATTAATTAAATTGTGGTTATATTGAACTGAAGATATCAATTATTATACAGTTACTTTATCAAAAAGGATCATTGGGCACATAGACTGAATTAATTTAATTGAAGAGAACATCGATTAAGTTAATGCACACTACAATTCAATTGAAGAGAACATCAGTTCAGTTTTGTTGACATCGTCATTTCCTTTGAAGAAAGCAACAATTCAGTTATAGTGTGCATTAATTAAGCAGAATAATTAATGCTATCTGCAATTCAGTTAATGCATGCAATAATTCAGAAATGAAGATATCATTAATTATTTGAAGAGATCTATAGATGAATGAAATGAAATGATATCTTCAAATAATTAAAGATATCTTCAATTTGTTTGAGTTTATGTTAATTTGGCACTTCATACACACGAGGGCATGAATTGTGACACTCTGTATCAGCAAACTTCATGAAGCGCATTAGCACTTCATCAAAAGTAGGCTGGTGTGAAGCGTTGTTGTTCATACCCTCATGTATCTTCATGAAATTAATTTTTCACATTTACATTTTACTTTCATGTCTGTTGGAATTCCCAGCTATTGAAATTGTGGTACTACATTTATCAAGATTCATGTCCACATTGTTCAGATTTAAGAGGAAATGACTATCATTTCAATTAGTAAAAATATTGAAGGCAAAAACATTGGAAATGTAAGTATAATAATTAAGTTTTAAAACTATAGGGAATGAAAATTACTTTGCTTTAAGTGTGAATTCATTACAAAAGTTTTCATTATAACTGTGTTTTACTGTAAGTGTGAATTCATGATGGTAAAAGTTGTCACAAGGAACATAAATGCAAAAATTGCAAAGGTGACCACATGGCGTCCTCTAAACAGTGTCCAGTTTGGATGAAAGAAAAACAAATTCAGAAGGTTAAAGCAGAAAAACGCATAACTTACCACGAAGCGAAAAAACTTGTCAATATGTACAGTGTTCCTAAACCAAATCTGCCATCATATGCAACAGTTTTAAAATCATCCTCAATGAAGGATATGTAAAACATAAACGGTACCAATTTTGATGCACCAGATGCGCATTTCGACAAATAATGTCTATTCAGTGATGCTCAAGTCAGAAATCCGAAATAAGAACAAATTTGGAAGAGCTGAATGAACCAAAAAAAAACCAAATAGTGGAGCCAAATCCGGCAAAGAATCAGAACTCTGCATGAGGGTGATAATCCTTAATTTTGAAATGAATTTCTTAATTTTATCATAGCAAATTTTTATCCGTAATACATGCTAGTACCGAAGTACTTAGCAACTGGACTGGTGAATACCCTCAGGGACTACCAGTCCACCAGCAGAGGCATCGACCCAGTGGTTGTAATATAAAATATAAACGGTACCAATTTTGATGTACCAGATGCGCACTTCGACAAATAATGTCTCCTCCGTGATGTTCAAGTCAAAATTATTGGAAATCCGAAATAAGAACAAACTTGGAAGAGCTGAATGAACCAAAAATACCAAATTATAGAGCCAAATCTGGCAAACGATCAAAGCTATGCATGAGGGAGATAATCCTTAATTTTGAAATGAATTTCTGAATTTTATGTCAACACAAGTCTGTGAGAATGATATATTCCCACAGAATTCTGCAACAACAAAAACAGTTTCTTTGACGTCTCAGGACAAAAGTAAAATAAATTCTGTATCTGCTTCTCCAGGATCTGCAGCTAAGGTTGTAGCTGCGACCTCTCCAAACTCTGTATCTGCAGCCTCTGCGGGACCTGTAGCTGCAGATGCCCCCAAATCATCTAGGAGACATAACTCATCTCGTCAAAAAAATAAACCAAAACAGTATAGCAATCGGTTGCCCAAGGGAGCGAAAGACCCCGTCACTATACATAACAAATTTGGAGTCTTGGAGAAAATGGAGTTTACTCCATCACACTCCTCATCACGAGCTCGGAGTCTTTCTCCAAAAATCATAAAGGGAGAATATCTGCTGTAACGCATAAGAAATCATGAATCATCCAACATTTATTCAATGGAATTGTCGAGATCTTATAGTAAATTTCAATGAACTATCGTTACTCATTCAGAACCATAACCCGATAGCCATATGTCTATAAGAAAGACATTTGAAAGATACAGATAAGATAAATATCAAAAATCATACCATGTACAACCATTACGCTCAAGCAGACAGGGCCTCTGCTGGTTCTTCAATAGCAGTCCATAACAACTACATATATAGCCAAATAAATATAAATACAAATCTTCAAGCAGTAGCAATTCGTATTTCCCTAGCTGCAACAATTACTCTTAATTCTGTTTATATTCCTTCAAACTATCAACTACAGTCTCAGGAACTTATAAATTTAATACAACTTCCAGCTCCTTTCCTACTTATGGGCGATTTCAACGGGGTAGTGATAAAATGACGCATAAAGGTAAAAAAAACCTCGAAGATGCAATATCTTACCACAATCTTTGTATTCTAAACGACGGCTCTAAAATGTATCTTCACCCAGGCAATGGCTCATATTCTTCAATTGATATTAACATAGTGGATCCCTCTTTACTGTTGGATTTAAACTGGTCTGTACACGATGATTTGTGCGGAAGCGATCATTTCCCTATTACTGTTAACACAAATGATCCTCCACAAAACAAAATGGAAACTTGACAAAGCTGATTGGCCATATCTTGAAGCGCTGTGTCTGCAACACATCTAGGTTGAAAAGTTTGAAATCCAATCAGACCCCATTTGAAAATTTACCGAAACTTGATTAGAAATAGCAAATAAATGCATGCCTAAAACATTGACAAATTCTACTAAAATAAAAAAGCCATGGTTTACAGAAGAATGCAATGCAGCAATTAAAGCTCGCAAAAAAAGCAGAAAGACTATTCAATAGGTCACCTATTTCTTTAAATCTGAATAATGTTCTCATATATCGAGCAAAGGTTCGATTCATTGATTGTTTGTCGTTTTCCGCCACACTCAACAATTTTTCAGTTATCTGGTGGCGTCCAGTTTTTATTGGTGGGGGAGAGAACCCAGATACAATGTACCCGGGAAGAGACCACCGACCTTCCGAAAGTAAACTGGCAAACTTTCTCATATATATCGGCGCAAGCGAGATTCAAACCTCGCCGACTAGAGGTGAGAGGCCTTGTGATTTTGAGCGCGATGCTCTAACCACTTGGCCACGGAGGCCCCCAGCAAAGGTTTGTCAATACAAATAAACAAAATTCCAGGAAAACATTTGCTTCAAATCTAAATTCGCATTCTCCTATGAATAAAGTCTGGAATGCGATAAGGAAAAGGTCCTGCTACAAATATCAACATCTGAAGGTAGGAAATCAAATAATCACAGATAAGAAAAATATACCTAACAATATAGCGAATACTATTTCTAAAAACTCATCAAAAGACAACATGAGCCCAAATTTTTATTTCAAACAAGAATACAGAAGAACGGAAAACTGTAGATTTTACATCTGAAAACAATGTTATAATGAACCGTTTACTTATGATGAATTGCTAAAATCTCTAGAAAAGTCTCATGATAAAGCTGTAGGTCCAGACCAGATCCATTATCAAATCATAAAACACCTTCCAAAATATGTTTTCTGCAAATCTTTAACATGATATGGGAAAGTGGTAACTTCCCATCTTCCTTGTCACTGGCAACAATTATTCCTATTCCAAAAAATGAAAAGGATCACTCAGATCCTAATAATTATCGACCAATAGCCTTGACAAGCTGCATATGTAAAACCATGGAACAGATGATCAATGAACGCTTGGTATGTTTTCTTAGACTAATAACATTTTAACTGATATACAATGTGGCTTCAGGAAAAATCGAAGCACGGTCCACCAGTTTGTAAGACTTGAAATGTATATTCGAGATGCCTTTGTCAACAAAGAGCATGTCGTCTCTATATTTTTTTATTTAGAAAAAAGCATACGATATCACATGGAAATACGGCATCTTCATAATATATGTCTTAGAGGCCACTTACCCAACTTTATTAACAAATTTTTAAGTAATACACATTTTAATGTTCGCTTCGGATCTACATATTCAGACAATTTCGAACAAGAAATGGGCTTGCCACAAGGAATAATTTTATCAGTTACATTATTTAGTATACTCACTGATGTACTTAAATACGACTTTCATGGAAGTCTGTATGTCGATGACTTTGTTCTCTGTTGTTCTTAGGTGTCATTTTTTTATATTAAACTCTCTTTCATTCCACATATAGCAATGCTCAAGAAAAATGTACAAAAGCCCTTGAAATAATAAAAGTTGTTGCAAACACAAAATAGGGAGCAAATAAGAATACTCTTCTACATCTGTATCGCTCTCTCATCCGGTCTAAACTAGACTACGGGTGTATAGTGTATGGAGCGGCAAGAACATCTTACATTAAAGCCCTTGATTCAATCCACCATCAAGGACTTCGACCGTGCACAGGAGCTTTTCGAACCTCTCCTGTAGATAGTTTGCATATCGAGGCAAACGAACCACCTCTAGATCTAAGTAGAATAAAACTTATCTTACAATACATTGTTAAATTAAAAGCTAATATTGACAATCCTGCATTTAACTGCACTTTCCATCCACAGTTGGGAGATTTGTGTGACAAAAATAAGACGTGTATAAAATCAATTGGTCTCCGAGTTAACAATATTTACATGATTCTAACTTACCTTTGGACATCAAAAATCCCTCATCACGTCAAGAAATACCACCATGAAATTACTAAAACCCAAAGTTGACACTTCACTTTCTGAATATAAAAAATCTGAAACAAATTCCGCTATTTTCAAACAAAAGTTATCCCAAATAAAACAATCTAAACATTCTACAACTGATGTTTATACAGATGGTTCAAAAGACCAAAATAAAGTCGCTGCTGCTGCAGTAATCAATAACATCGTCTTCTCGTCACGACTCCCAAATGAAGCAACAATTTATACCGCTGAAGCAAAGGCTATCATTCAAAATTGACACACTCTTATCTATTAAACAGAGAACTTCAACCTCCATGTATATTTTATGACTGTCCATTAACTATACAACATATTCTTTTGGAATGTAGTGATTTACACCCACACGAAATAGACTTTTTAATAATGTGCAATCAATGTATAAACATTTTACAAATATTAATTATCATCTTATTTTAAAATATTTACAAGAATGCGTCTTTTACAGAAAAATTTGATCCTTTATAATATAACCTATTCATATACACAAAATGATATGCATTTTTACCTGTTTACGTATTTTTAACTTTTAGGTCCGCCGGATGGGACGTTAAAGGGTGCCCCATGTCAAAGACTACAACCCCCTTGGCACGTAAAAGATCGTTTCCTTGACTTTCGAAAAAGAGTAGGCTTACTTCAACTTTGAAAACCAACCATATTTCAGTTGCTTAACCGCCATAAAATGGCTGAAATATTGCCAACTCGGTGTAAAACCCCAATCAATCAATTCATTACAAGAGTGTTCATTGTAACTGTGTTTTACTATAAGTGTGAATTCATTATAAGACTGTTCATTGTAACTGTGTTTTCCTGTAAGTGTGAATTCTTTATAAGTGTGTTCATAGTAACTGTGTTTTACTGTAAGTGTGAATTCTTTACAAGAGTGTTCATAGTAACTGTGTTTTACTGTAAGTATGAATTCTTTACAAGAGTGTTCATTGTAACTGTGTTTTATTGTAAGTGTGAATTCATTATAAGAGTGTTCATTGTAACCGTGTTTTACTGTAAGTGTGAATTCATTATAAGTGTGTTCATTGTAACTGTGTTTTACTGTAAGTGTGAATTCATTATAAGAGTGTTCATTGTAACCGTGTTTTACTGCAAGTGTGAATTCATTATAAGAGTGTTCATTGTAACTGTGTTTTATTGTAAGTGTGAATTCATTATAAGTGTGTTCATTGTAACTGTGTTTTACTGTAAGTGTGAATTCATTATAAGTGTGTTCATTGTAACTGTGTTTTACTGTAAGTGTGAATTCATTATAAGAGTGTTCATTGTAACTGTGTTTTACTGTAAGTGTGAATTCATTATAAGTGTGTTCATTGTAACTGTGTTTTACTGTAAGTGTGAATTCATTATAAGTGTGTTCATTGTAACTGTGTTTTACTGTAAGTGTGGATTCATTATAAGTGTGTTCATAGTAACTGTGTTTTACTGTAAGTATGAATTCTTTACAAGAGTGTTCATTGTAACCGTGTTTTACTGTAAGTGTGAATTCATTATAAGAGTGTTCATTGTGACTGTGTTTTACAGTCTCTGAAGTTGTTGTATATCTCATATCAAAACACATGTACATAGTGCATCACACATGATGATTGGTATAGATTTTTTTATTATCCTCTTAATTTATTACATATCATATATACAAGAAATGTTTGTACATCAAAAATATCCCCCTACTCCTAAATTGTAGTATACAGCACTATACAATGAAGATTTATATCTGCTATGTGTAAGTATAGTCTGTGAGGAAGAGGCTTCTCCAGTTATCCATTGCACAAGATAAAACCTGCCTGGTGATTGGATCAGCTCACAATCTTCTTCAGTATCATTGCACATAATAAATCAAGCCTTACCAATATGTGCAAAACAATGGGGAGGGAAGGGGGGGGGGGGAGGAATACAATTACAGACATAAATCAAAAGGCTATCGGTGAATTACTCCGGGTCCACATCCGCAAATGTCCTCAACATGTCCTCCAGCTCATCACTCTGTAAAATCAGAATATACTGTTGGATCTTTTGTAACAGGTGCTGCAAGACACTGGCCTCAAAGGCTACATCTACCACTCAAACTGACATCTCATTACGATGCAACAAAATAAAGCTATCATTAAGTACATTTGATGAATTTCTTCCCATTTCTCTAATCAAGACCTGCCCTCTATTTAAGAAAAAGCTACTTTGGCCAAAACTTTTTTTTATGAATTGGATTATGGATTTTTAAAATAAGAAATTGGGTCAGTTGTTCAAAATAAAAAAAAATAATAATACAGAAACATTTGAAGCATCTCTGGAAATTGAAAATTAAAATAACTCTTCTATATTTAGCTTGATGTTTTAAATTTTGTATTAGATGCATGCAAGTGGTGAATTAATGGTTTTTATGTCTTTGGCCAACTGGGGTTTCTTGTTCATAATTTCATGGTTTATACTTTTACTTCACAGAATTTTCATCACATTAAATGAGGACAGTACAGTCATTGAGCATCATTATTGAGTCAACTCTCACCTAGATCATGTCAGATCTACATTTATCTATCACTCTTGAAACTAGGACAACACTGTTTCAGACACCTGAACAACATTCTACTGTCACTGAGACAACTAGCCGCCCGCGTGGCGCAGTGGTTAGAGCGTCGGGCTCAAAGATCTGATGATCCTTGAGTCGGGGGTTCGAATCCCACTGTGGGACGTGGGTGCCGGTCTTTCGGATGAGACCGTATAAACCGAGGTCCCGTGTCGCAGTAGGTGTGGCACGATAAAGATCCCTCCCTGCTCAAAGGCCCTGAGTGCCGAGCATAGGCCTAAATTTGCAGCCCTGTCACCGGTAATGGTGACAGCCGCCGGATAGCTGAAAAATTGCTCAGGCGGCTATAAACAAACAAACAAACTGAGACAACTCTGAAAAATGTGAAAGTATCACACACCTGTGACACTGTTATTTGTAAGACAAACTTCAAACCAATGATGCATGTGTGATGGGGAAAAATGCATCCCTAACCTGATCTATATTTAAAGTGAAAGTACAGGCATTCCTTGAATTAAATTAATTTATTGATATGTTATTCATATTTTTCATATAGGTTGCAGTTGTTTTGATTTTTTTAAATTGCATATATATTTATTACTGACAGCTAGGGGGAAAAAATTTAGAAATTTGCATTTTTTTATTTTTTTTTTACTTTTAGAAAAAAAAATAAAATGCAAATTTCTAATTTTTTCTAAAAGTAAAAAAAAAAAAAAAAAAAAAAATATGGTTGACTGATCCGTAATCCAACTAATAAAGAACATTCACCTTATCTGTGTATTTCAGGTACACAGAGTGATATTGACAATGCCACTGGAGCCTGTACAATGTTCCACTCCTGGAGGCAACAAAAGTTCCCATGGTCCTTATAACAAAGTGACATGCATAACAAAAGAGAGGCCCATTGGCCTAAAAAGCTCATCTTCGGAAATTGATACAGTTAGTGTACAGGTGTAAATAACTGGCCTTTGTTTGAACTTGAATCTACATAAGAGAATGGGGCCTCCGTGGCCGAGTGGTTAGAGCATCGGGCTCAAAATCACAAAGAATCTCACCTCTGTCGGCGCATGATCGAATCTCGGCCACGGCGTTATGTGAGCAAGTTTGCCAGTTTACTTGCGGAAGGTTGGTGGTCTCTTCCCAGGTACATTGTATCTGGGTTCTCTCCTCCACCAACAAAAACTGGACGCCACCAGATAACAGAAAAATTGTTGAGTGTGGCAGAAAGCAATAAATAATCAATCAAACAAATCAATCATAAGAGAATGCTTACATAACAATTTGTATCCTAGTGTCACTGAGATTTTTTTTTTATCCTTTCCTCGGAAAACTTTTGCACCCTCACTGGTACTTGGGGGGCAATACTTAGTGTATTACAAAAGATCTTACTGCTAACCTAGGGGGCAATACTTGGTGTATTACAAAAGATCTTACTGCTAACCTAGGGGGCAATACTAGTGTATTACAAAAGATCTTACTGCTAACCTAGGGGGCAATACTTGTGTATTACAAAAGATCTTACTGCTAACCTAGGGGGCAATACTTGTGTATTACAAAAGATCTTACTGCTAACCTAGGGGGCAATACTTGTGTATTACAAAAGATCTTACTGCTAACCTAGGGGGCAATACTTGGTGTATTACAAAAGATACACATTGTTCTGATATCATCAAAACCTTGTACTTCTTGAAAAAGTATAATTTAACATATCCATATGTAAAATATTGTGCTCCATCCATGCCATAAGAATCTATATTTGAATAAACTTGTACATGTATATAATCTACAGAAGGTCACGTACGTTTGAACATTTCTGCTTAAAATTTTTGAAAGACTAAAACTTACTTTTCTCATGCCATAAATATTTACCCCAAAGTCTGGCACCTTGCCCCTTCATCTAACAGTTTTGAATTCCATTTACTACAGTATGCTTTGGGCAAATTTGAAATAATTTAGCCAAGTGGTTCTGAAGATCTCAAAATTGTGACAATTAACAGACAATAACAAAAACGCAGAGTCAGACAAACCACGATCAGAAATTTACCTTGACCTTAGCAAAGTTTTTTGTTGTACCTGAGACTTGTCTGTTGCTTTAGTGGCTGAGATGGGACTTTTTTCTGTGCTACTGCTGACACCAAGAACCGAGTCGTATTCTTCCACTGACTGACTCACATCGCGTATCCCATCATCATCAGACTGGGTGTTTACACATTCTACTAATGGCTGTGAATACTGCAAGTCTTCATCAATTTCTGAAACACTCCCAGGGTTAGTCTGTAAGACCTTAGAGGATACAGATTCTGTCTGGTCATCACACATTCTTATATTTTCCTGTTTTGTAGATACCCCCCTACACTGACTAGTTGATTCCTGGGAAGATTCTGTGACCTCTACATGAGGTGAACTGTTTGTGTGACTGCCAATGACCTCTACATGAGGTGAACTGTTTGTGTGACTGCCAATGACCTCTACACAAGGTGAACCTCTGTGTTGTTCACTTTCCCGTCCTTTACCCTCTTCTTCCTGTTCTGTTTCCATGGTATCACTGTCATTGGTATGCAAGACACCACCATTCAAATCTAACAAAACAAAATTGTATCATATTTAATTTCTAATACCACTGTTGTTATCAACTGATAAATATTTAATACACATTCCTTAAACTATCAAGAAACATTCATTTCTAATACCTGTGTCGTTATTAACTTATAATGATTTGATACACTTTCCTTACATTCATTAAAAGCTTAGCAAGAATAACAGTAACTGTGTTTTTTTCACTGGAAGTAGAGGCTCATGGGCCTTAACAGTCACCTGAGTATCACACGTCAAACACAAGATGCATGCTGTTAGTAAAATGAGTTCATTTCATTATCAACCTATCATTTGAATTTATCACATAATCAACCTTTTATCTCTACCTAACATTAACATTTAATCCCACCACTAAGAAGTGGTGCTTCACAGAATTTTCTTTTTATTATTTTTAACCAGTGATCTTTAAAACATGACCATGGATTAAATGAGCCTTTGATAATAAGACATCCTGGTGTCACGTAAGAGTGCCTAATGTTCCTGTATTAGAAAGATGTGACCCAAACAATTTTTTGTATCTTTTGCTACAAACATAAGCAAGTGGTGATGGCTAGATCCCAGGGGCCATGAATTGGACAACTGTTTCAAACTTCACTCTTTTTATTGTTACTTATTGTTCCTGTGGTCTCAGTTTCACTGTTGGATGTCCAGGAATCAAGTAAATTTTTATACAAATGCGTATTCACTAAACCAGCCATAAGAACCTGACCCTAGCACTAGAACCCCTACTCCAGTTTCTTACTGGTTTTTTTTTTTCAATGCATGTCAATCACCACATCAAAATACTTCCTACCTGCCATAAACATGACACCAAGAATTGTAGGTATCTATGTTATAAGAAAGTTAACATATGCATAGTTTCAAGACAAACTATTCAAGTTTGAGAAGTTCCCCAAGTTCATTCACTATATAGTTAATATTTACATAAACCAGCAATGAGCAGAATATTACCTATGAGAGAAATTCCCCCACACTAATCTCTTGAATGGTCTGTATGCTACGAATCAGTAATGCTTGATTTCGACCAATTACATTCCACAAATACATACAATGAAAAAGGAGACAACGATGTCCAAAGAAAGTGTGATTTAAATTTGCTGGGACTTCAATGTTACGATTAATAAGTAAATTTACAATAGTGAAATTCTATCCTGGTGGCGTACACTTAGTAAAACTTAAAATATGAGTAATTTGAATTCAGCCTTTGAAAACTAAGATCACATTGTTTTTAAGTTGTATGATGAAATATATAACTGTGAACCTTTCTTTGACTCAGTGTGAACCCTTTCCAACTCATTGTGAACCCTTCTCCGACTGAACCACATATAATTCAGTGTTTCAACTTCAAAATCTGAAAACTACAAGATACTGCTTACCGTCAGTATGGTTATTAGGGTGTGGTGTGGATTTGGATATGTGGGTTTGGTTGTCCAGCAGCTGGTCAGTACAGATATTTTCAGTTGGAGCCATTATCTGTTCTCTACTGGGCACTGAAAGAGCGGTCTTCTCCTGTATGACATACCTCGGGACAGCCATACAAGGAGCACGTGGATGAACCAGTATTTCACATACTCTTTGTGCTTCAATACAAAATGAGGAAACCTGTAAAAACATTGAAAGAATGTATATTTGAAGTACTAAAAACAAGAGCCAAATGGGCTAAAACACTCAGTTATCTTGTTTCTTAGAAATGAAATTTGGTACACAAATAGTGGTTCATTAATAAGCCAAAACATCCTTGGGAAGAAGAAAAGAAAAACAAAGAGAGAAAGAAGAATAAAAAAGAGAGATAAATGAACAGAGAAAGCGACAAAGAACAGAGAAATATGGATAGAAGAACACAGAAAGAGAAATAAACAGATAATGAGAGAAGAACAGAGAAAGAGAGATAAACAGATAAAGAGAGAAGAAAGAGAAAGAGAGATAAACAGATAGAGAGAAGAACAGAGAAAGAGAGATAAACAGATAAAGAGAGAAGAACAAGAAAGAGAGATAAATAAATAAGAGAGATAGAAGAACAGAGAAAGAGATAATAGAACAGAGAAAGATTGATTGTTTGTTTTAGGTCTCATCATGAATTTTTCACTCATATTGAGATGTCACTAGCTGTAGTCGAAGTACCACAAACTTAGACCTATGCTTAGAACTCAGGGCTGTAGCAGTGAGGGTTCTTTAACATGCCAATGCCTACTGTGACACAGGACCTACATTTTTAAGGTCATATCCAAAAGACCCATGATTCTCACTTTTAATACCCAAGCATTTGGCAAAAGAGCAATCACTACCTAATTTTGCGTCTTAAGTTTGACATGGCCATGGTGCAAGCAGGGCTCAAATTCACAACCTCATGATTATGAAGTGAATGCTCTAACCACTAAGCTACTGTGACTGATAACGGAGGAAGAGAGATAAAAGAACAGAGAAAGAGGGATAGAAGAAAACAGAAAGAGATAGAACAGAGAAAGAGAGATAGAAGAACAGAGAAAGAGAAAAGAGCAGAGAAAGAGAGAAGAACAGAGAAAGAGAGATAAATGAACAGAGAAAGAGAGATAGAAGAATAGAAAGAGGGATAGAACAGAGAAAGAGGGATAGAAGAAAACAGAAAGAGATAGAACAGAGAAAGAGAGAAGAACAGAGAAAGAGAGATAAATGAACAGAGAAAGAGAGATAGAAGAACAGAAAGAGGGATAGAAGAACAGAAAGAGAGAGAGAGAACAGAGAAAGAGGGATAGAAGAAAAAGAGATAAAAGAACATGGAAAGAAGGATAGAAGACCACAGAAAGATGGAAGAAAACAGAAAGAGGAATAGAAGATCATAGAAAGTGAGATAGAAGAACACAGAAAGAGGAATAGAAGATCATAGAAAGAGAGATAGAAGAACACAGAATGAAGAATAGAAGATCATAAAAAGAGATAGAAGAACACAGAAAGAGGAATAGAAGATCATAGAAAGAGAGATAAAAGAACACAGAAAGAGGAATAGAAGATCATAGAAAGAGAGATAAAAGAACACAGAAAGAGGGATAGAAGAACAGAATCACCTTAACCCACATTTAAAGATTTTCCCTATATATTCACATGTAAAACTTTGATCCCCTATGTGGTGCCACCCTACTCCAAGGGGACATGATTTTAACAAACTCAAATCTGCACTGTCAGAAAGCTGCCATGCAAATCTGAACATTTCTGGCTTAGTGGTTCTTGGGAAGTAGATTTTTTCCTATATTTTTTATATAAAACTTTGATCACTTATTGTGGCCCACTCAACGACTGGGGGCCATGATTTTAACAAACTTGAATCTGCACTATATCAGGAAGCTTCCATGTAAATTTGAACTTTACTGGCCCACTGCTTCTGGAGAATATTTTTAAAATTTGTCTATGTATTTTTGTTATTTCATTATCATCTCCCCTTTGCAAAGGTTGTTGCCCTGCATTTGAACAAATGTGAATCCCCTTCCCTAGGCTTTTTGCCAGTTTGGTTGAAAATGGCCAAGTGCATCTGGAGAAGAAGATGAAAATGTGAAAGTTAACAGACAAATGGACAGCACAACATACAGATGGACAAGAGGAGATCAGAAAATCTCACCTAAGCTGAAGCTCAGGTGAGCTAAAAAGAGAGAACATAGAAAGAGAGGTAAAAGAACAAAGAAAGAGAAAAAGAAAAACAGAGAAAAGGGGATGACAGAGAAAGAGGGATAGAAGAACAGATTGTTTGTTTGTTGTTTTTTTTGGCCACACTCAACAATTTTTCAGTTATCTGGTGGCGTCCAGTTTTTTGTAGGTGGATGAGAGAACCCAGATACGATGTACCCGGGAAGAGACCACCGACCTTCTGAAAGTAAACTGGCAAACTTTCTCACATATATCGGCGCAAGCGAGAATCGAACTCGCACCGACTATAGGTGAGAGGCCTTGTGATTTTGAGCAAAAGGCTCTAACCACTGAAGCCCCTGATAGAAGAACAGAGAAAGAGATATGGAAGAATAAAAATTACACAACGACAGAAGAACTGAAAGGGAGAAGAATAGAGAAAGAACAGAGAAGAACAAAGAAAGTGGATAGAAGAACAGAGATAGAAAAAGAACTGAGAAAGAGGGATAGGACAGAGAAGAATAAAGAAATAGGGATAGAAGAAAGAGAAAGAGAGATAGAAGAACAGAGAAAGAGGGATGGAGGAACAGACAGAGAAAGAGGGATGGAGGAATGGACAGAGAAAGAGGGATGGAGGAACAGACAGAGAAAGAGGGATGGAGGAACAGACAGAGAAAGAGGGATGGAGGAACAGACAGAGAAAGAGATATGGAGGAACATATAGAGAAAGAGAGATGGAGGAACAGATAGAGAAAGAGAGATGGAGGAACAGACAGAGAAAGGGATGGAGGAACAGACAGAGAAAGAGAGATGGAGGAACAGATAGAGAGATAATGGGACAAAGGTAAATCAGCGTCCTAAACAAATCATAATAAGAATTTCAAATCAAACCTATGAATGACATACTTGTAAATTGTCATCTAGCTCTGCTAATTTGAATATGGTAACGGCACACTGTACAGGGACTAATGCCTCTTTGTGAGGGGCCATCACACATGCCTGTAGAACCCTGAGAAGCTGGCGTCTACAGTGCCAGTCTCTGTATGGAAATGGAACATCACATCGACTTCTGTACACATGCATCGCTGTTGTGATGATGAAGTCGCATACTTTCTGCAATGATGAATTAAAATCAAACACGAGTCTTAATGAAAATATACAGGCAGTAACTTCTGCAAAACCCATTAAATTGATCGAAACACATTTTAAATGATATAAAAAGTAGACTGTATTTGGAATTGTAATTGGAATATAGAAAGAATAAGCGGAAGTCATATCTTTCCTCCTCATTTTATACAAGTGATGTACACAGATAATCTTACACAAATCAGTGCATTGTGATTAATGATCAGTATCTAAAAACATCCCATAAAGCAAATGTGCCTACAATCTCAAAGTTATGACAACTGTGTCTACAATCTCAAAGTTTTAGAAAACTGTGTCTACAATCTCAGAGTTTTAGCAAACTGTGTCTACAATCTCAAAATTATGACAACTGTGTCTACAATCTCAAAGTTTTAGCAAATTGTGTCTACAATCTCAAAGTTTTAGCAAACTGTGTCTACAATCTCAGAGTTATGACAACTGTGTCTACAATCTCAAAGTTTTAGCAAACTGCATCTACAATCTCAGAGTTTTAGCAAACTGTGTCTACAATCTCAAAGTTATGACAACTGTGTCTACAATCTCAAAGTTTTAGAAAACTGTGTCTACAATCTCAGAGTTTTAGCAAACTGTGTCTACAATCTCAAAATTATGACAACTGTGTCTACAATCTCAGAGTTTTAGCAAACTGTGTCTACAATCTCAAAATTATGACAACTGTGTCTACAATCTCAAAGTTTTAGCAAATTGTGTCTACAATCTCAAAGTTTTAGCAAACTGTGTCTACAATCTCAGAGTTATGACAACTGTGTCTACAATCTCAAAGTTTTAGCAAACTGCATCTACAATCTCAGAGTTTTAGCAAACTGTGTCTACAATCTCAAAGTTATGACAACTGTGTCTACAATCTCAAAGTTTTAGAAAACTGTGTCTACAATCTCAGAGTTTTAGCAAACTGTGTCTACAATCTCAAAATTATGACAACTGTGTCTACAATCTCAGAGTTTTAGCAAACTGTGTCTACAATCTAAAAGTTATGACAACTGAGTCTACAATCTCAAAGTTTTAGCAAACTGCATCTACAATCTCAGAGTTTTAGCAAACTGTGTCTACAATCTAAAAGTTATGACAACTGAGTCTACAATCTCAAAGTTTTAGCAAACTGCATCTACAATCTCAGAGTTTTAGCAAACTGTGTCTACAATCTAAAAGTTATGACAACTGTGTCTACTATCTCAAAGTTTTAGCAAACTGCATCTACAATCTCAGAGTTTTATCAACTGCGTCTACAGACTCAAAGTTAGAGCAACTGCGTCTACAGACTCAAAGTTTTAGCAAACTGCGTCTACAGACTCAAAGTTTTAGCAACTGCGTCTACAGACTCAAAGTTTTAGCAACTGCGTCTACAGACTCAAAGTTTCAGCAATTAGCTACGTGATGAATCCAAAGTGGGGAGATACAACTGATATGTAAATATGCAAGAATAAACCACAGAAAACAAGGCAATGAAAATCATGCATGATACTTTCTTTACAAGTTAATTGATTCATTCATGTATCTTCAGTGTTAATTGTAGCAGTCCATCTTCTAAGAATTGAGAGATATTGGAATATCTTATACCAGAAGCTAAATTTCTACGTAAACACTGCTCGTCTGCAAATTTCTGCATCAACATGTCTCATCCAACAAAGTGTCAACGTCTTCAGTTATCACTTAGTGATAAAATCAATCTAATAAAACATCACGAATCTCTACCTAAAATCTCTCAAAGGGCTAAGTTCTTGGTAAACCTGCCATCTATCCAAACCAGCCATTTTACTCGGTCCAAGAGCCAGCTGGTTTAGAGAGTTTCATTGTATATTATGTCCAGTTTGACCTTTTGACTTCTGACCACCTGAATCCAAAATCAATAGCGTTTATTTACTTCTTATGATGTACCAGTGTACCAAACTTGATGTCTGCCAAGGAAAGGATTCTCAAGATACTGTTTGGACAATATTTTTCTATGTCCAAAGTAGATTGTCTCTTGACCTTTGACAATGTGACCTCAAAATGAATAGTATACCAAGTTTGATGTCTGTCAAGCAACTGGTTCTCAAGATACTGAGCAGACAAGACTTGCTCTACAGACCAACAGGTGCAAAAGAATAAGCACCATCTTCTTCAAAGGGGGGCACAAAAATTGTAAGACTTCCGTTAATGATGGACTGAACTTCCTTAATTCTTGTTTTCTGGACGCTTCTTCACCATGCTTTGATTTAGGAAGCTGAAATTTGGTGTGCAATTTGCAAATGTATATTTACTGATTAAGTTTCATCACAGCTGACGCATTTCTAGTCCACGATCTTTAAATTTCTTCTTGAAATCAGCTGACATTTGTTGTTGGTGTAAATTTAATTCCTACACAAAATTCAAAAGTACCTAAACCAAATTTGATACTACAGTAGCACTCTGTAAGATCCTCACAGAGTTTAAATTCATAACACTAGTGTGAGTATGTGAGATGATTTACAGTTATGATGAATGCAAGTTACTAAGAACACATTTTGTTTTAACTACTGAGAACATGCCTACCTGAAATGTTTTACTTTTCATTTTGACACCAGCGACCATTATCCACCAGTAGAGAGCTACAGCCAATCAAAACATAAATATCAGTCACATGTACAGTACAGCATTATGAAATAAAAAATTTAGACGAGATGGAGGTGTGTTTACATTTACTAAGAAAATATGTCCATTATTTCAGTTGTGTCTGTTGTTTGCTAAAATGTGGCTGATATCATTAGTGTTGTAAAACATGATCACACAACAAATCAATCAATTTACTGTGCAAGACCTTCAAACCTACACATACCATATACTGCATCTTTAAAGCAATATAAGCTGTCAAAATTGTTATTTTGGGGTCCTAAAATTTAATCGAAAATTTTGTAAACATCTACCTTCTAATACCTGATTTTATCGATTAAACTTTTGACATGTTGTATTTTTTGCATTAAATGCAAAAATGTTCGACAGTTGAAATTAAGTCTTCCCGTACCTTAATTTTCCCGACATTATTTCCGTATGCAATGACCTAAAGTTGAACTCATTCGGCAAAATCAAATGCGCAAGCGCAATATTTCCGGTAAGCATGAAAGATGTCTGACACGAAAGGTTCGAAGCGAGGGAGAAAGCCGACTTTGGAATTTTGCGTAATGTTTCGAGCGATCCCTTAAAACTATCATAACTAAAAAACATACTATCATAACTTGAAAACATATAACATCGTTAACAATGCCAAAATAATGATGGTAACTAGAATTTTATCTCCCCTCGCCGTCCATATTTTAATGACCCGGATACAACCCGATCCACCCCGATCAGCATCAGAATCATTCGTGTCAACATCGGTTATCTTCGGGATTGTCGCCGACGATTAATCAGCTGCCATTGTTAGGGTCAAACGGAATGTTGAGGAATATATTTTTCATCACGTAAAGGTGTGTAAACGAGGCATAAGAGAGGAAATTCGATGCAGTTCTTTTTTTCAATCACATCAACGTTCATTTAACCTCTTTTAATGCCACTATAAAAAATTGCAATTTTGGCAGCTTATATTGCTTTAAAGGTCAACAGCCTGTAATGTCCCCAGGCCCTGGCTTGAAAACTGTGAGAGGACTTAGATGAATGTGTCATTCACTACATATGAAGATTTCCCCCTACTTGATTCAGTTCAATAATATGCGATTTCCATCAAAGTGAAATAAAATCTGTGAAATGTACACATCTTCAAATCTCATACAGACACTGTGTGAAATAATAAGGTACCAGTTTGAAAAATGTGGGAAGAGATATATAAACAAATCATATACCACACTGCAGCAGGGATACCGATTGCGTTTTCTTGTTTTACCTAGTAAAACACTAAATGCAGCAGGGATACCGATTGTATTTTCTTGTTTTACCTAGTAAAACACTAAGTGTAGCAGGGATACCGATTGTGTTTTCTTGTTTTACCTAGTAAAACACTAAGTGCAACAGGGATACCGATTGTGTCTTCTTGTTTTACCTAGTAAAACACTAAGTGTAGCATGTACACTGATTTTGATTTATTGTTCTACATAGTAAAGCGACTGGGTGGTGACTTCAGTGGATGAAGTTAGAGCTTCACTTGCCACATTAAACCTAAGTAGTCACTGTTCCTTTGACAAATGCTCAGCACTTCAAAGTAAAGTTACAGATGAGGACATTCAAACTGAAGTTCCAAGTTACAATAAATTTGTGCCACCTCAATATGAGTGAAAAAAAACTCAAAGTGATGTAAAACAATAAAGAGAACACCTTGTAAATTCCATTCAGTATTCAGTATATGGACTGTGGTCTTTTCACTCACCTTGTAAAGCACATTCTGTAATTGTACTGGATTCTCTATTTAGCAGGTCTGCACATTTAGCCAAGTTGCTAGGGTCATTAACTATTTTCTTTTTCTTGGCAGGTGATGGCTCTGTCACATTCAGTGCATGGAGTGAATTCTGATACAAAATAATTTGTACATTTTTTTTTTAACATCTGATATGCAAAATCAGCTTAAAGTGTTAGTTGGCTATGCTCTAAACCTTTAGACTGCATTGAATGTGTCAACAGTTCTGTATGGAACTAAGTATTGTGTTACTTGCTTTCAGAGTGTTATCTAGTGGTTTACAATCAGTCAGTACTTCCTGGACTAAGCTATCTTCTTCTCTCAGAGTTTCCAGAAAACATTTAGTTGATTTCATCATGGCTTCTATGGCTCTGTATACTGCCTCTCTCAGCATTCTGTTTAATGAAAGCATAACTCATTGAAATATAATCATAGATAAAACAGTGGCCTAGTGGTTAAGCTGTTAGACTCTCAACCGAAAGGTTGTGGGTTCAAGTCCTGGCCACGGCAGGACCGATATTGTGTCCTTGGGAAAGGCACGTTACACGAATTTCCTCACTCCATCCAAGTGTAAAAGGGGTACCTGGCTATAGACAGTGAAAGATTTTGTTAGAATGTTAGTGCTCTAGCGCCTTAACGACAGCTGCACTGAGAAATCTCTGGAATGTTATATGGTCTGCTAGGGTAATAATGTATTGTGAAGCGCTTTGAGCAGCAAATGCTGGAAAAAACACTATATAAAAACCAGTCATTATTATTATCATTATCAGATATCAAACAAGAAATATGTGAAACACTCTACAGCATGCAGAAATATGTGAAACATTCTACAGCAAACAAAAAATGTGTGAAAGACTTTACAACAAAAAAGAAATATGTAAAACACTCTACAAAAAACAGTATGTGAAACTTTGCATGCATATACTGAGTGTAGCTTTTAATGCCCATGATATTGAAAGTAGACAGATTTCAGGTGGCTGGATACGGATACACAATGAAATTTCTGTCAGAAATCGACAATTGTTTCAATACAAATTAATATGCCATGTTGATTTAAAGATAGCTATGCACCTAAACATATATATTATATGGGTGAATTCTGATGGCAGCACCTGCCTCTTGCATGAATTACATAAAGGGAGTCTCATGCATGCTTATTTAAGAATGATATTAACCATTTTAAAAAATGTATCCCCATATTAAAATTAAAAAAAAACAAACAACTGAACATTGAATATATGTAACTTATGTGTACTACTGAGAATCCATTTCAGAAAAAGAGAGAACCATGGGTTGCAATTGAAATTTTTGTGATCTCTTTGTTGTTATAACTTTTGCGATCTCATTGTATTTAGAACTTTTGTGTTGTTAAAAGGAAGAGAAAATAATTAGGAGTATGATGATGTCATACATGTACGTTTTGAACATTTAATATTTACATTTCCAATGTTTTTGCTTAAAATATCTTTACCAATCGTAAATACAGCCATTTCCTCATGAGTGTGATGCAGATGTAAATAATATGAATCCTGATAAATACAGTACATGTATTTCAATGGCTGTGAATTCCAACAG
This sequence comes from Ostrea denselamellosa, assembly GCA_024699665.1. Taxonomy (NCBI): domain Eukaryota; kingdom Metazoa; phylum Mollusca; class Bivalvia; order Ostreida; family Ostreidae; genus Ostrea; species Ostrea denselamellosa. The sequence continues at coordinate 8,324,667 of JAMZEH010000016.1, read as the reverse complement.
AAATAACAGTAGAATATGATTATGAAAAATAAATTTCGCTTTTGAAAATACATGAGGGTATGAACTGTAAAGTTTTATGCCAATATATACTTTTCATGAAGCTTATTAGCACTTCATGAAGTATGCTAGAGTGAACCTTTGCAGTTCATGTTCTCGTGTATTTAAAAAAAAAATGAAATTTATTTCTTAAGTACACTGAGCATGAATAAGTATCATTACATTTTAAAACATATCACGTGCCACATGGCCAAAAGAGAATTTGTGTAAACAAATGTTGAATATTGTAAAATGTTGACATATTATTTTAGAAGCAATAAACCCCAACAAGTACCCCCCCCCCCCCCCCCCACACACACACACAATAAAATATTGAAAAATTATACATTATTCATGGCTATAAAACATATGAAATTTGAATGTATTTAGAAGGCTATTAACAATGTAAATGTAATACGAATGTAACAAACTGAATTTTGTAGATCTCGCTTATATAATTAATGTGTGTGTGTGTGAGTAATGTGTCGAAAAAATGCTATATCCTACAACAAAGTTTTATATGGATATCTACCGGTTATAAAATCATTTACATGTACGTAACTGGATACATGTATACCACTTAAGCTGAGCCAAGTAGGAGCAGTTTTAATAAGGAACTAATTATGTTATGTGCATGTATCAAGAGCACCTGATGCCGGCCACCCCAATAATTTTGAAAAAAAGGAAGAGAGGGTGAGGAAAAAATTACAAGTTTAAAAAATTGGTGTTCACTGGAGCAGTAAACACAACTACAATATCTGATGTCAATGGAGCAGTGAAGTATAAACGCTATATATACACAAACTTACCATGCATTAGTTGATAATGAGCTGGGGTATCAATTTAGAATACACACCTGCATAGTAATTCTTAGGTAGCATTTACCTTACTTAGCATTCATCTTACTTTGCCTAATTGCATTGTGTTTAAGACTGACCGAGCTTTTGATTCTAACCATTGTAAAGTAAAAAAAAATAAATAAAAACCAATTATTGGGAAATATTACGATGTACAGATATGATGCATTATGTTTAAGACTGACCGAGCTTTTGATTCTAACCATTGTAAAGTAAAAAAAAAAAAAAAAATATAAAAACCAATTATTGGAAAATATTACGATGTACAGGTATGAACATACAATATCTAACACAACAAAATAGTTTTTTCAATTAATTTTGTCATATATATTTTTGCTTTCTTTCCAGGTTCAAGAAAGGGGGAGATAACATTTTATTATTAATGGTATCATTAAAAATATCATATTTAAAAAAAAACAGCAGTACAGATCTGTATTTTTGCTTGTAACATAGAGCAAGTCTAGGTCTATATTAAGAAAATTTCTGAAGAATGTTCCAGAACTATAACCCTCTCCTGTGGTCTCAGTCTAGCTCTCTGGAGTCAAAGTGTGGCATGAACCTACATTAGATGAGGCTGTTTACATAATTGTTTTATATATATTGTATCTTGTGGTTCTTGAGAAATGTATTTTTTTTAAAAATTCTCCATGTATTCCATTGTACAACTGAACAGCTTCAACTTGGTCTTCAGATTCCTGGTTTTATGAATCTTCACAATGTAAGGTATCTTTCATATAAGTTTTGGTTAAGTGGCTCTTGGGAAGAAGATTTTTAAGCATCTCACACTATTTGCAATATCTCCTCTTCTTTTCTTTTTCTTCTATTTTCCTCCTCTTGAAAGTAGACATGGCTCTTCATTTGAGCAAATCTAAATTACCTTTACCTACGAGTCCTTTGTGACTTGTTTTGAAAAGTTTTGAAAAGAAGTTGGAAATCCAAAATGTTAACAGATGACAAACTACAAACATCCATCAGAGAAATATGAAAGCTTACCATCATCAATGGTTAGCTCATGTGAACTACTTGATCTGCTGTCCAACCACACCTGGTGATATGACAACAGTTTTGTCCCGTTCAAGTCTCTTCCGAATAATTAGAGATGTGTGGGTACACAGTCTCTTAAGCAAATAGAAAACAGCATTCATTTCTTTATCTACAAATGCACTGTCTGCAGATTTACAGAAATGTAGTTACTTTTGGTGGGGAGTTTACTCTTCAGTATCTGGAGGCAAGAAAAACTGCAATGTTGCACAGAAATGATGCTTTCGTTTAGTTGTATAAGGAAATTGTCTGTATTACCTGTAAGGTTTAGTGAATGGAGAATCAGAGTGGCTCACTGTCAGCTCTCTGATTAATATAGTCATCACTCTCTGACTGTATGGCAACATCAGTTTCCTGAAACTGAGAAGGTGACACAATAAGTTTTCTTTTCATTTGCAGCATATTTTGCACCTCTATCATTTGTCTGAGAAAAATCAAAGTCATCTCCCTTTATTACTTCAAACAGGAGGCCTATGGGCCATATCACTCATTTGAGTCACCCTGGTCCTGCCGTTGTTCAGCTGTTGTGATTTCTGAAAGATTTTCTTATCAATGTTTATTCCAATGGGAAAATATTGTGACCTCAACCTAGCCCCATAGGATCATAACATAATTGAAAATGAATTCACATGTGATAGTTCAAATATCTATTTTCTATATGTATTCATTTTATTTTTTCACCAATTAAATTGAATTCTAATTTCCGTTTACTAAAGTTGACCAATATTCAGACTGAATTTGCTGAGTAAAGTCTTATTCTGTTTTCTTATTGGTCCTTTCATTTCATTGGTCACTTCAGTTTTCTTTGTCCAATAATAGAGTTTCACTATTAGTATAAGGTTACCAGGTTTTATAGTTAAATCAGAGCAGTAATACGTTGTGGAAGAGTTATACTGATCCGGGGTTTCTTCATCTTATGGTATGTAAATTCTATATTTAAATTATATTTCATTACCATATAAAAGTTGATTATAAGTTATAATTTTGATTGTGAGTATATAATTTATTGTATTTTTACAGTCAAACTTGAAATGATAATTTGTTTCTGTAAGATCTTAATTTAAATTGTTTACTGAACTCATGTACATTTTTTTGGATAAAGTATAACGCTCCGTGAATTGTTAACTGTAGGTGACTTTTTGTAATTGTGATTCTAATTTTATAATATTTCTCTAGAACTTATACATTTCTTTGTATTATAGGTCAATGCCTTTAAATGTCTAAATAAACTACGAAAACCATTATCAGCCTTACTGCTCGGTAACACACATAACACAGAGATACCTCAATACCAATATGACTACCATAATCTTGCTGCGTTGGATAAGACCAAGGTCATAGATCAAGGTATGATATGAAAGACTTTGCCATATGGAAATATATACACAAAATATGAAAGCTCAATCTTAAATAGCATAGGAGATATTGAATAGGTCAGATTTTTATTAAACGTAGGTCAAACTTCCAGATCAATCACAAGGTCAACCGCAAAATTACAACAAGGTCTTACAGTGTGCCATAAAGTATCTATACACAAAATATGAAAGCTCTATCTTAACTAGTTCAGAGATATTGATTAGGTCTTTTTTTTTTTATTAAAAAGTCGGTCAAAATCACAAGATCAAATAAGACTGTATCACAAGGTCTTGTCATAAATAATTTATAGAAAAAATATGAAAGCTCTATCTTGAATACTTAGAAAGATACTTAACAGATCAGTTTCTTTTAAGTAGGTCAAATTTCAAGGTCAAAGGTCATGGTATGAAATGAGAGATCTTACCATAAGAAATCTATGTAATATATGAAACACCTATCTTAAATAGTTCAGGAGATATTGATTAGGTTTGAGATTTAATAAAAGTCGATCAAACTCTTAGGTCAAGGTCACAAAGTCAAACATCTCGAAATAATAAGGTCTTGCCATAGAGAAGCTATACACAAAATATGAAAGTCCTACCATGAGTAGTTCAGGAAATATTGAATATGTCAGGGGTGTTTAAAAAGTAGGTTAAATGCCAAGGTCAAAGGATCAAACACCACTGTGTACAAACAAGGTCTTGCCATAAAGAATTTAAATCCAAATTATGAAAGCCCTGCTTAAGATATATTTGATTTGATGTGGGTCTGGCCCTTCATTTGAACAAACCTGAATCAATCCCCTTCATCCAAGGATGCTTTTACCAATTAGGTTGAAATTGGCCAAATGGTTTTTGAGAAGAGGTTAGTTAGTTAGTTAAATATTGTTTAACGTCCCGCTCGAGAATCTTTTACTCATATGGAGATGTCACCAGTGCCGGTGAAGGGCTGCAAATTTAGGCCTATGCTCGGCGCTTATGGCCTTTGAGCAGGGAGGTATCTTTTACGTGCCACACCTGCTGTGACACGGGGCCTCGGTTTTTGCGGTCTCATCCGAAGAACCGCCCCATTTAGTCGCCTCTTACGACAAGCAAGGGGTACTGAGGATCTATTCTAACAACCCGGATCCCCACGGGTAAACGTTTAGAGAAAGACAGATGGCGGACAGTGGGTGATCAGAAAAGCTCACTTGAGCTTTCAGCTCAGGTGAGCTAAAAATATTTGTTTATATAAACAAAACATATTCAACATATAAGATATTTCTGTTGAGCCCAAAGCTGTGATCTAAATTTACAATTTTGATCAAAAGTCCCCCAAAAATATCACCAATCAAATATGTTTCTCATGTATCTACTAAGTAAATATATCAAAAGACAACACGTAACTTTAGCTATTTCTAGGCTACAGACAGCAATCAAACTTTGATTTGCATCTTTGCAACATTAAGATATAATTACATATCTAATGTTTTTGCCTTCGATATCTTTATAAATTGTAATGATAGCCATTTTCTCTGGAATGTGTTGCAGATGTGAACAATGCATGTATGAATCTTGACAAATAATGAATGTCTTTTGGCTGGGAATTCCAACAAAAATGAAAGTAGAATGTAAGAAAAAATTTCATTTTTGAAAATACATCGGGAAATAAACTGCAGCACTTCATGGCGTACTTCATGAAGCATGTTAGCACTTCTTGAAACGAATGATGGTGTATAGCACTGTAGTTCATAACCTGATGGATCTTTAACCAGAGCTACACAGTGCAGGGCATATCCCTTCACAATGAGTGTCTACAAGCTTTTCTCTTCTTCATTATAGTTGACCACATATGTGTAAATCTCATTTGGACTGTACAAAATATATGATAAATGTGGTCCATACTTAAGCATTAAAAAAAAAAAAATAGTGATTGTCAATTATTTCAAAAATTGTGGCAAGAAATGCATGTGTTTGGGATATTATAAATCATAAATATATAATTTGCCACTACAATTATTAGTACTGTACTGTATATCTTAACTATCTAACAACAAATTTATGAAAGACATTTGTCATTTACGTAGTTTAAAATTTACAGTCAAAATAAAGACCAAATCAGACTGTTTGTAAAGCTCTTTTTAATACAATTTTGTAAAATTTCACACCAGCTGAAGTAAACACTTTCTTCTCACCTCTCAAACAAAACCTCGATAATGTAGACTGCATCTCTGTGAAGCAGTACAAGACAGTCTGATAAAAAGCTGTCCTCAAAACTCCCTGATTTCTGAAAATATATTTTAAACAAATTCACTTAGTAATTAAAGACTCAATTTTTATCCAACACCCAAATATCTGAAATAAGAGTTACGCTGCCTGTCAATCAACCAAGAGTGTGTTTAGGATGATTGACACATCAGTCAAGTAAAGGACCTGCTACTCTGACCATAGTGAGACTCTGCTTTTTTATACATGGGCACTTGACCACTGGACCTATATTTTCTTCTTTTTTAATTTACAAAAACATTTATTTTCCCCCTTTTACACTCTGAATAAATTGTGTACCATTGAAAAACATTCTATTTGGTTGTACCTTTACACATTGACAGTCGAATGTTTTTCTCAGAGTACATGTTTTTATATACTGAGCACACTTTTTTGCTATAGTAAATAAGTCTGTCATTGATAATAATAGTAAATACAACATTGTGATTTACTATATATTCACTATCATGGAGCATCTTTGAATTATATCTAACTTAAGATTTCATGTTGAAGAACTTCAATTACATTCCTATTTTCATTTTGTAGAATCTACATTTACATTCCTATTTTTACTTTACAAAATCTACATTTACATTCCTATTTTCACTTTACAAAATCTACATTTACATTCCTATTTTCACTTTACAAAATCTACATTTACATTCCCATTTTCATTTTGCAGAATCTACAATTCCTATTTCCATTTTGTAAAAGCTACACATTCTGTTTTTACTTTGTAGAACATACATTTACATTCCTATTTTCACTTTACAGAATCTACAGTTATATTCCTATTTTCACTTTACAGAATCTACATTTACATTCCTATTTTCATCTTGTAGAATATCCATTTACATTCCTATTTTCATCTTGTAGAATATCCATTTACATTCCTATTTTCACTTTGTAGAATCTACACCAAGATTATATCTAAATCCACAGACACGTACTGATCAACTGTTCCGATTCAAATATCGTGAACAATGTTGTACACGTCGAAAGAAGGAATAACGGATGCATAAGTATAAGTGCAAAATATAGTTCCACAATATCAAAGTAGTCCAAGCACACCTACCACATTAATTGGGACGCAAAAACAATTGATATGATAATTTTTTCTGATAGTTTTTTATCTCCTGTTCCTGTGAAGAGAAACATACATGGCCAAATTTCTAGTAATTCAGCAAATGTCAGAGGTGAAAATGAAGTATGAAAAACAATGAAGTTACTTACCAATGGAGAAACATCCATAGAAAGAACTTTATCAACAAACTCCAGAATCTTCTCCACCGGAATTCTGACAATTGCTGGAAAGGACTTTCTACAAATGAATACACAGTAATATATCATATACAAAACAATGTACAAAACTCGCAGTTGGTTTGCCAATGTTCATCAACACTATATCTAAAATATACAGCACATAGTTCCACTGTTTTATGTATTCTGTTTGATTTTGAAGCCCCTAGCCAATCCGAGAGATTTAAAAATATCACATGTATGTTTAAATCTAAAAATTATTAGCCAACGTATGTTGTACAGAAAGCTATTATTTTTAATGTGGGTTTTATGATACATGTATCTCAGTACTCAATTTCCTTTCAAATATCACTAGTACATTCACAACAAATTAGATAAACACTGTATTACACTGTATTATGTACTAGGGTTATTTCTATGCCATTAATACACATGTATTGACAACTCTATGCTAAAATTCAATTTTTGTCTTTAAAGGTTGTAAGAAACCATTTTAACCTGTCAACATTATGAATATTCTTGAAAATAAGCAGAATAGTGTTCCCGACTGTGAAATTGAACTCTAGCTCCTACAAAAAAATCCAATGCCTGCAATAAATAAATTTAGAAAATTGGGTTCAGGCATGCAGGTTCACAAAGAATGTGCCACACTTATTGTTCTTGATTTTGAGGATTGATGACACCAAGGAGACCCAGTGAAAACAAACACTACATTACAGTGTATATTATAAACACTACATTACAGTGTATATTATATACACTACATTACAGTGTACATTATATACACTACATTACAGTGTATATTATAAACACTACATTACAGTGTATATTATAAACACTACATTACAGTGTATATTATATACACTACATTACAGTGTATATTATAAACACTACATTACAGTGTATATTATATACACTACATTACAGTGTATATTATAAACACTACATTACAGTGTATATTATATACACTACATTACAGTGTATATTATAAACACTACATTACAGTGTATATTATATACACTACATTACAGTGTATATTATATACACACTACATTACAGTGTATATTATATACACTACATTACAGTGTATATTATATACACTACATTACAGTGTATATTATATACACTACATTACAGTGTATATTATAAACACTACATTACAGTGTATATTATATACACTACATTACAGTGTATATTATATACACTACATTACAGTGTATATTATATACACACTACATTACAGTGTATATTATATACACTACATTACAGTGTATATTATATACACTACATTACAGTGTATATTATATACACTACATTACAGTGTATATTATATACACTACATTACAGTGTATATTATATACACTACATTACAGTGTATATTATAAACACTACATTACAGTGTATATTATATACACTACATTACAGTGTATATTATAAACACTACATTACAGTGTATATTATATACACTACATTACAGTGTATATTATAAACACTACATTACAGTATATATTATATACACTACATTACAGTGTATATTATAAACACATTACAGTGTATATTATATACACTACATTACAGTGTATATTATAAACACTACATTACAGTGTATATTATATACACTACATTACAGTGTATATTATAAACACTACATTACAGTGTATATTATAAACACTACATTACAGTGTATATTATACACACTACATTACAGTGTATATTATACACACTACATTACAGTGTATATTATATATACACTACATTACAGTGTATATTATACACACTACATTACAGTGTATATTATATATACACTACATTACAGTGTATATTATATACACTACATTACAGTGTATATTATAAACACTACATTACAGTGTATATTATATACACTACATTACAGTGTATATTATAAACTGTACTTCATATCTAGTATTTATCTAAAACTAATATGATTCCATGGTTCCATATCATCTTTGCATGGCCTTAAAGGGTACCTGTTTTGTTGTATCTAGACCAATCATGCAACTGTCTAATTCAGTTTTGACATACTGCATCTAACATTCAGTGAAGTATATAATATCCACTGAGGTGTCCAACATCCAATGAGGTACCTAACATCCAATGAGGTACCTAACATCCAATGAGGTACCTACAGTAACATTTAATAATGTCTTTAGCATTGCAAGACGTTCCTAGCATCTAATGAGATACCTAATATCCCACGAGATACCTAAAATCAACTAAGTACATACCATTTAATAAGGTATCTAAAATCTAACTAAGTACATAACATTTGATGAGGTACCTACAATATCATCTGATGAGATTCCTAACATTTAACAAGTGTGTTCACTTAGCAATCAAGTGGCCCTGAGTTCAAATCCCCAAATGAACACATTATTTTTCTGAATAAATGAAGTAATATGTGGAAAGTTTAAAGAAAACAATGAAGTAAAGTTACACTGAGCTATAAATAAGCGTGTACTATGCGAAAATAGTAACTGCACACTATAGTAGGGTATGACTATACATGTATAGGGAAAAGCTAACAAAAAGCATAGTAATTTCAATATAGCTGCTGACCTGAGCATCTGGTGAAGGCACTGCATGAGATTAGTGAAGAGTGTCACTAGGTCCGACTCCTGGCAGGATTCTGTGTTCTCCATGTCAGATACTGATAAACCTAATCAATAACAAAAGGAGGCACTGCATGTAAATATTTTATTTTCACTAGCTTAAATTGCCTCCTTAGACAATTTTATCATTTTCAAACAATATTGACTTTATTTTGATGAAGAAATATATATGTACGATTTGATATTACCTGTTATTTCTTGAAAAATTGTTAATAATTCCAAGATATGAACATTTCTCTAGATTTTTTTAAAAGAAACAATATTACAAACCCAAATCAATATGCAAACATATTCCAGTTTATAATTCAATCACTAAAACAAATCAATTTGATAAAATTGTTCCCCTGTGAATCTTATTGAGAGGAAGATATTCAAAGAATTTTATAACAAATTTCTTTGAAAAACCTTTAAACCTAGTCCTAAATTTATTTGGTTGACAAGTTTTAACTGTAGGGCAGTCATCAATAATTAAACATAAATCATTTTTACTGGAGTAAAAAATGAGGCTGGTGTTGCTATAGACATAAAAAAAAAAAACATTAGAGTTTGCACATTGTGGATTTGCTTCACAAATTACACAAGATTAGATTGGTTTACTTTGTCTTTTAAGTTTTGTATTAAAAATACAGTACGTAAATGTGCATCGTCAGAAACCCACAGCCCATTACACTTCTTGGTGCGACCAACTGTGAGTTTCTGACAATGGTAAATGTGATGTTTATATTACAGATTAATTGAATTGTAATTATTCTGTTTCGTAATCTTGCTGAAAGTTCATCTCAGCAGATTGCTCCACTGGATTCATTTGAGGTTGATTGTGTAGATTCATATGATCTGGCATTTTAGCCATTACTATGGTGATTTTTAGATTGTGGTTGGCGTTCAAAGGAAGGGTTCCATTTTTGCAGTTTTTCGTCAATTTTCCTTGAATTAAAACGAGTGAAAATAAATGTTTCAGTAAATGTTTTTATGGGTATCCACTCATGAGAATCTTCCGCAAGGTTTACATTAAGGTGATGGATTCCTGTTTTGAATTTGCACCAAATCTTTCTTGTAACCCTGGATCCCAGGCAAATTTTTTTTAATTCAAAATATAAATTTCAAATTTTCATCTTTGTTGGTGGAAACCTCTGAAATTGTTTGCATTTCAATTTTCTCTAAATATAAAACAAATCCTTCTTCATATGCAACCTCCCCCCCCCCCCCCCCCCCCCCCCCCCCAATGAAACATGAGTTAAACTTGAATCTACATTCTGCTATAATGGTGCCCAAAAACTTGGGTTAGGAAGTTGCAAAGAGATTTTCTTTTATTTTCACAGTTTAATTTCAGAAATTCTGAACAATGTCATGAGAACACACAGGATTCAGAACCAATGCAAGAAAATTTTTCTTTTTGCCCAACATACAGCAGTGTATACAATTAAAGTTACAGACAGTATCTGTTTCTGTGAAAAAGGTCATGCCCTCTGACCCTGTTACTCTGTAATTCTGCAATCTGAGTGCATATTGCTGAGAACCCCATATTAGCACAAATGAAATTCACAGTGAACTTATGAGACTAACAAAACACTGACATATCTATACATTTTTCCCTTTTCAATGACAGCACATAAAAATTCAGACTCTTTTTCAACTGTTAACTTTTTATAAATGGTAAGAATAAAAGGGCACTTGACCTGTGTTGGATAGGTCTCTGTAGATCTGGTCAGTAATACTATGAAGATCATTCAGTAAATACACAATTTGTGAGCTCCAGCCATCTGTATACTTGACCTTTTGATTACCACTAGTGCCACAACAGGAAAGCAAGCAGTAACAGGATATGACCTCCTACAACAGAGTTACAACAACATGCTGCTCAGACACACAACAAGCTAGTACATAATCCTCATACACTAATGATTTAATCAACTTTGACATAATCTCACAAGGAATCTTTGAGGTGTTACTTTGTACACTCTACCTTCGTTACAGAGCCAGATTGCAGTTCTCGATGGATACATTTCTCAATTCTACTCTGTAAAAAAGATAACATGATGCAATAAAGAATCCCTATTTGATCTGTACACATTTTATCTTTCAATTTCTTTCTTTTTTTTCCTATCAAAATTAGGCTAGAGCTATCCTAGCTGGACTAATACAGGACACACTGGATAGTGGGAAATTGTGAATTTGATCTGAAGATTTTTGAGATATACATGTTCTCTGGACAATGACAACATAAACACCCCCCCCCCCTCAAAATAAAAAAAATATCCATAATTTCTTGACTGTATATATCCACCACTCAAAATAAAAAAAATATCCATAATTTCCTTGACTGTAAATATCCAATCAAAATAGCAGGTGCACAACTTCATTATTCATATAAGACATACAAAAAGTTTAATCAAATATATTCATCAGTGTTCTGGGCAAATGAAGTCTACTGACAGACAGCCTAACAAACTGAAGCATAAAGTCCTGCCTTTTTAAGTCAAAAACGTAATACAGTAATTACAACAATAGATGACTAACCAATTTTGATAAGAAAAACTTACGTTGATCAGTTTAGAAAAGATTTACTGTGACAAAACTGACAACACAACATTTCATGGATAATTTATAGTGATCAAATTAGTAAATACAGCTAGCCAGTCACAGCTGCCACTCACAAGAGAACATATCAATGAATGTGTTTAAGTACTGGGTTTCCTATCAATAAAAGAATGAGACTTACCTTGAATGGGCCACAGACACCACTATAGTGAGTGATGCAGGCATTCAAAACGGCAATGGACTGTCTCTTCCACTGCAAATGAAACCACATCTGTAACAGCACTGTTCATATAAAAGCCACTAAAATTATATACAATTTACAAATTGAAAATTTTTCAAAGAGAACATGCTGGGATGTATGGAGTAATTATCATAAGAGACCCATGGGCCACATCACTTACCTTTCCATATCAAACTTGAAACTTAGTTTGGCTATACTAGGATAAAAATTGAAATAAGCTCACTTCTAGTAGTTTTACTTTTTCACTCTATATTCTTTTTATGAAAGTGAAATTAAGATCAAAAGTAAGCTCACCTTGAAGGTTTATAGTTCTAGAGCTTGTGGAATAAATGATATTCAAAAATATGAGATATTTTTGATTAGAAATGTTTTTCAACATACACCCCTCCCCTCTTTCCACCTTCCCTCAAATTACAGTATACAGCACCCCACACTACTGAGTCACCATGTAACAGGTATTTTCTGTGGGGAGGAAATTTTTGAGATCAATCCTAAAAGGTAGCTAATCATATTCTGCTTTTCCAGTTTCTGTGGTTGCATTATACCTATCTATACTTATATGTATGAATACATTTTTTGCAATTGTAATTTTTGTGGATTTTTTCTATCTGCAAAAAATGGATAACTACATAAATTACCTGTTATGTGGTAAATCTGCTTGGTGACAGTACATGTATGAAGTCTATGAGGGAAAGTGTTCTCCTGTTATATTTGGAGCACATTAAACCTGTCTGGGCTGGTATTCTGTTTCAGTTCAACACAGTGCAAAAGCAAGAGCATTTGTGACCGGGAGGTCATGAGTTTGAGTCCCACTCATGTCATGGCTATGTCAACTTAAAACATAAACGTAGGTAGTGATTGCTCCTTCGTCAAATGCTCGGCATTTAGAAGTGAGAATCACAAGTCTTTCGGATATGACCTTAAAAACGGAGGTCCTGTATTGTGGCAGGCATTGGCATGTGAAAGAACCCTCACTGCTACGGTCCTGAGTGCTAAGCATAAGTTTAAATTTGTGGTACTTCACCTATAACTTGTGATGTCTCAATATGAGTGAAAAATTCTCAATGGGGCATAAAACAATCAATGAAGCAAGCAAACACAAGATTTTCACCTGATCTCACTGCACTGCAGAAAGTCAGATACTACCAAATCCTACCCCAATGGCACATAGCAAAACAAACATCTCCACTTGACCCCTAACTTACCGCAAAACAAACATCTCCACTTGACCCCTAACTTACCGCAAAACAAACATCTCCACTTGACCCCTAACTTACCGCAAAACAAACATCTCCACTTGACCCCTAACTTACCGCAAAACAAACATCTCCACTTGACCCCTAACTTACCGCAAAACAAACATCTCCACTTGACCCCTAACTTACCGCAAAACAAACACCTCCACTTGACCCCTAACTTACCGCAAAACAAACACCTCCACTTGACCCCTAACTTACCGCAAAACAAACATCTCCACTTGACCCCTAACTTACCGCAAAACAGAAAGATTTCCATTACATGAATCATATATCTAAATACTGGGGGGTGGGGGGGGGGGGGGGGGGGTGGGTGGGGGGGGGGGGTGATCTAATTAGAAGCTCTGACTCATGGGTCATAAGTCTATAAATCTTATAAAAGGCCTACAGCTCAGTTATCACAAATCAATTGGTTTAGTTATTTGCTGTTCAGAAAAAAAGCAGAACAATTCTAAAGAAATATATCTGGGAGTCTCAAGGTCTCAAATTTCTCAGTCTCTCAAAGTAATATCACAGTAACATCCCATTTTTTTCTCCTATATAAATCTACTTTTGTTTTCTCTAACTCTTGATTTTTTGAAACTTGATCTCTCAAAGTAAAATTTAGTCACATTATATATAACCATTTAAAATTTCCTCTCAATACTTTAAAACAGAAACAGCTGTCTAAATTTTGGCTTGAAAGAGTGTAAAATTGTGAAGATATTTAAGAATGATTGAGGTATTTTATACTGTTATTTCTCATGAAATACTTCTGGCTTTGTACTACACTGATTGTTTACACATGTACAAGCTTCTGTGAATTAACATCACTTGCACCTTGCCTGCAAAAAAGTCATTGTTAACAGTAAAAGCAAATTGACACATTAACACATCACAAGATATTTCAACCTGAGATCATCAATCGGTTTATTCACTGATTAGCTGCAATTAGTAATTCCTGCATTTCAAATAATTTCACAGTTTTTTATAATGTAAACAAGGCTTGTGTCCTTTTTTTGTTTACATAAAGGTTAAATATACTACTAAAAGTTTTGTTTAAAGCAGATTTTTCAATTCACAATTCTGAAAACAATTAAACAATTTCTAGTGTTTGTCACATCTCATTTTGTTTTAAACATAATATTTTCTATTAAGAAATCTATATGTAAACAAAAACATGGCATGAGCCTTGTTTTAAACATAATATTTTCTATCAAGATATTTATATGTAAACAAAAACATGGCATGAGCCTTGTTCACATATTAAGCAAAGAATTGTGAGTGCTGTATCTTATCTGTAACTCAACAACTGACATTCAAATTTTTGCTGACCATTAGAAATACTTTTAAATTAGTTAAGCACTGTGTAAACATTAAAAATGAAAAAATAAAACTTGAAAATTTTCAGTTCAAATTGTGTTCATGCCCATTTCAAGTTGTGTTTTGTTTTTTTTTCCAAAATACATATTTCTCACTATTTCTTAATGATCTCCCTTTATTTCTTGCTATTTCTTAATGATCTCCCTTTATTCCTCACTATTTCTTAATGATCTCCCTTTATTTCTTGCTATTTCTTAATGATCTCCCTTTATTTCTCGCTATTTCTTAATGATCTCCCTTTATTCCTCACTATTTCTTAATGATCTCCCTTTAGAACAGATTATGACTCTTCAGCTGAACGAACATGACTTTTCTTCATGCAGCACAGGGACACTCCGCAACAAGTTGGAATAAAATTTAGCTGTATGTTTCTTGAGGAATGAAAAAGTGAAAAATTAACCAAGGTCTCAACCATGTCAACAGGCAACAGAAAAGTTTTTGATCAATAAAGGTTAACTGAGCCTTTGGCATGGGTGAGCTAAAAAGGCAAAGAGTAACTGAAAAAGATCATCATTTAATAGATTATGTTATAATGTAAATGAAATCAGAAATACTAAAAAAAGCACATACATCACAAATCATACTGCAACACAGTATACATTGTACATTACAAAATGATGTCATACGTCTTTCCCACATAAGTACAACCTAAGTATATGCATTCAGCAACTTAAGATAAATTCTATTTTAAACATGTATACCTCAGAAGAAGCTATCAAAACCAGAGGAATTAGCTGTGGAACAAACGTCTGCATGGCCTTCCTCATTGTTAGGAGACTGGTAGACAATTTGATGACCTGACAACAGACATGGCAGGTCAGCTTCAGAACAACATCAGGCTCCTTGGACTACAATCACAACAGTTATATCAAAAATAAATCTATACAAAAAAATTAAATTTCAATTTTGAAGATACACACATGATGGTGTGAATTGTGATGCTTCATGGTGATCATACTTCATGAACCACATTAGCATGCCACCATGAAATTCATTTCTTATATTTACAATCTATTTTCATTTCTTGAGGAATTTCCATCCATTAAAATAGACACACCATACTTATCTGTATTCATATGTTCATTCTTCACAACTATATTGCATTCATGAGAAAATAGTTATCATTACAATTTATAGATATCTAAAATGCTGAGAAAATAATTCTGTTTACAACACTTATATAATTTGTTTTTCTTAATACTTCTTTATAAGAGATTGCAGCTGACCTCACTTGCTTAGATACGGACTATGCAATGAATGTATCATTTTGTGATTGTATTTTACTGCACTAAGAACACTCTGTGTTCTACAAACAACTTCACAAAGAATATTAATGCCATTATTTGAAATTCAAACACTTTCAAGTAGTATTCACATTGCCATATGTACTTTATAAATTGGCAACAATAAGGTTCAATTTTCAGAATCCCCCCCTTTTTTTTTAATCTAACTAATAGTTAATTGCTTAATATGCACAAAATAATTACTGAAACTTAGAAAGATGTTCATGAAATTTTGAACTTCAAATTATCATCTCCCGATAGAAACTGGGAGATGGTTCAATATCTGTATATATATATATATAATAACTGTACATCACTGAACAAACTATGTATGTTTATTTCCAGAATTTATGATATAGTTGGATAGTCTGTCCTTCATGTCTCGAATTTTTCTACTTGCTGCTTTGTATATTTCATACATTTATCGTACATGTTATCTCTTATATACCTCTGACCATTGTATATTTGTAAATATGTATATGTTCCTCATGTACCTTTATATGGTTTGAGTGATTAAACTAAACCGTAAACCGTAAACTGTAAGAGCTTTCCACTGGTGTGTGGACCATGTGTCAGCTACTGTTTGGGATACCACCATTATACAAACACTATTACCATAGAAACCCTATAGATGGCCCTGAGACACACAACACCCTGATCTCTTGCCCAGGTAAATTCCAGGTATGCTGGGGTCCTATGATACTGTGGTACTTAACAATTTGGATTCATTTTAATATCTGTTGGCCTGATTTCACTCAATTGTTTATGTTTTATAAATACCTTATATACTGTTGTTTTTATTCATATAAATAAACAAACAGATATAAATGTAATTGCTTGTTTACAAATAGTCAATTAGGAAGCCATATCTGTATACATTTGAAAACGAGGGTACTGTGATACCATGGTATTTACAAAAATGCAGCAAATAGCGGTCTAATGGTGCTACTATTGTGAAAAAGGATTGTTATTTTGTGAAATGTAAATCGAGGTAAATTTAATAAAAGTATAAATAATCTTCAGCAATTTTAATGCTCCAAATTTTAATGTTCCAAAATGTAAAAGCACAAAAATAAAGAAAAGTGACTTTAAAAATGTTGAATTTTCACTCGTTTTAATTCAAAGACCGTATTTTCCAAAATTCTGAACATTTTTACTTTTTCAGATGAGACAAGTGTTGTGTACATTAGTTGTTTATTATCTAAAAATATCTCACCAATAGATGACACAGTTCATTCGAGATGTATGTAGAAGCGAAATACCTCGTACCGTAGGACCAGCGGTATCATAGGACGGGAATATAAATAAACAATGACCATAGAAAAAGCTCCAACCACAACCAGTGATCCGTGAAGAAACAGTAAAGTATTACTTTTGGGTCTTTAAGTCCCCCCAAAATACTGTACAGTTTCTTCACAGATCACTAGATGTGGGTGGAGATTGAAGAATGGTTAGGATGGTAAGTTTATGTATGTTTTTAAAAAATACATTTTACCTGGATATTGAAGAATAAAAAAAGATTTCTTAATATTATAACATATTCCACATTTTATCTGGATATTGAAGATTTGTTAGGGTGATAAATTTATTAACACCTTTTATTTCCCTTTTTTACGTGGACATTGAAGAATTCATTTAAGAATTTTTAAAAAAAAAAAAAGGGGGGGGGGGGGGCATTGGTTGGTTGGTTTCTTTTTGTTTGTTTGTTTTTGTTTGGTTTTTTTTTTGGGGGGGGTGGGTTGTTTTAAATTATAACATATTCTGCATTTTACCTGGATATTCAAGATTTCTTAGGATGATAAATTCATTTACAATTTTTAATTAAATTTTAATGTTTTATACCTGGATATTGAAGAGTTAATTTAAGAATTAAAAACAATGACTTTTTTAAAAAAATTATAATATATTTAGCTGTAGAAATGTTGCTCCCCGAAAAAATTATTGGGACAGATCAGATCTGTCCTAATATTTTTTCAGGGAGCTAGAGTTCGGGCAGCTATAACATATTTCTGAATTTTTATCTCAATAATAAAGAATTGCTAGGATGACTTTTTTTCAAATTATAACATATTCTGCATTTTACCGGATTCACCGCCGGCTCCTCTGGATATGTGTTGTAGCAGGATGTTCAGACAACCTTTCAACAAAAAACAACAAACCAGTAGGATTTGGAAGACCATGCAGAAGTAGTTGCCAAGCAGATTATGAACCAAATCACCACAGTACAGTACAGAAGAACTTTGAGACAGGGAATGGGGTGACGCCAGCCAAGAGGTTGTCTCGAGATGACCATCGTTTCACACAGCCAAGTCAACACTGTACAGAACTCACCAGAAATAGATGCCACCACTTCCAAAGACAGTTGCTGACATCAGACTACAAGGGGAATGGACAGAGACAGAATTGGGTGACAGATTCCTTCTCCTAAATGACACCTTCCAGAACAACAGAACATTAGCCTTTCTCACGACAGAAAACCTTCCAGACCTTGCAGCATCAGATACTTTCTTCTGTGACGGGGCATTCTACACCTGCACCAACCTCTTCCACCAAATCTAATTAACATTATATCCTTTGATCTGCTCACGTATATCGCTGCACAAGGATCTAACGAAACCGCATACGAAGGTCAAATCCAGTGACCTTTTAATCATGCATATTCAGCAATATGTTCATCCAATCAGAGAGATTTTAATATTTGCACTTGGTAAACAAATAGTTCAGGAAAACAACAAACATGACGACCGAAGTGGAGCACACTATTGAGAAAGTTTTAGAAGATTTCAAAATTCAGTCTTCAAAAGAGGAGCAAAAAGATGTGTTAATGGCTGTACTGAATAATAAGGACTGTGTGGCAGGTTTACATATTTTGTATTACCAGAATCCTTTGCTAGCTATTAGTAAGACTGCATTGTTCCGAATAATCCGAGTTTGCACCGTCTATTTACTAGGCAACACACTGATTGGTTGGACTAAAAGGTCACTGGATTTGGCCTTTGTATGCTGTTTCGTTATATCCTTGTGTAGTGAGATATGTGAGCGGATCAAAGGATCTAATTTTAATTAGATTGTCTTCCACCAGATCTACACCATACACATCCTGAATGGTGACATGATGACACCCATGGTTTATGCACTGTTACCAGGAAAGAGTCAAACCATTTAAACAAGATTCTTCACCCTCCTTCGTGATCACATCCGTGACCTTGGATTAAGATTTTCCCCAACCAGTGCCCTAGTGAACTTTGAAACTGCTGTCCACAACTCCATCAGAGAAGTGTTTCAATGCATTACCACTAAGGGATGTTTCTTCCATTACACTCAGGCAATTTGGCGAAAGGCACAACATACAGGCCTACAGATTCCATAGAGAGATGACGACAAAGTGAAGACATTAGTTAGACAGGCAGCAGTTCTTCCCCTTGCTCTACTAGACATTTGGTTTACAGCCTTGGAAGACCGAGATGAAGCTGACCTTACCGTGATGACAGAGATTTTTAGAGATTATGTGACAGAACAGTGGGTGAATGGTGACACAGACTTTTAGAGATTATGTGACAGAACAGTGGGTGGATGGTGACATACTGTTGTGGAATCACTTTGGCACTGAAGGACCCCATACTAACAACAGCCTGGAAATGTGGCACGGGAAGCTGAAAAGAATGGCCCACCAAGCACATCCAAACACCTTTGCCATTGTACAGATTTTCAAAGATATACAGAATGCCAAGGAAATTCAAAAGATACGGAGGGATGCCAGTGGAACAGTAAGACCATCCCCAAAGCAGTATGTGACCATCAAATGATGACTGCAGACGCTTAAGGAGAGGTATCAAGATGGAATAATCGACCTGATGACATACAGATTCAGCATCTGAACTTCCACACCTTGGACAGTGAGGCTATATGACTTACATAACATAATAAACGGGTGACATGCAGTTCCTGTGACAACAAAGAAAAAATGTTTCTGTGAGGGAGATAAATTCTGTAGTATTGAAAAATAAAAATATGCATGTTTATGCATTATTTTCATATTTAAACAATGCTCTACATGTAAATCCTGACTTTTGTAAAATGCAAGAATATACATTAAATTAGATTTTTTATTTAGAGATATATTGTGAAATGATCAGTGCTTCCTAACATGCATTAATGTTAATATATAATGCTATCTATAAATATTAATTGTGGTTCATATTTAAACAGCACCCTTTATGCTTACTTCTGTAAACTGCATGACTATTATATTAATAAATTCGGAAGATTTTTAAATTCTTTTTTCATATTTAGATTATCCAGGTAAACTCTACCTGTATTCCCCTTAGAGGGCCCCTTAATCCTCTTTCTTTTTGGGAAGTTTCAGGGTATAAACCCTGTGGTTAAAGTGTTTGTATAATGGAGGTATCCATAACTTTACAGTTTACACCCCCCTCCCCCACTTTCTTCCTCTCTCTTACTCTCATTCATTGGCTCAATGAAGTCATGTTATATGATATCGTAATGCATCTGATTCCTTGTTTCTATTTTGTTGCTACAATATATTTCTCTATATATATTCTATACATTACAACAACAATGATGACAATGACAGAATAGAGACCATCTGGTGAGCTAACAAGAGTGAGATTTACTCAGGTGAGCTAACAAGAGTGAGATTTACTCCGGTGAGTTAAGAAGAGAGATATTTACTCATGTGAGCTAACAAAATAGACATTTACTCAGATGAGCTAACAAGAATGATATTTACTCAGGTGAGCTAACAAGAGAGATATTTACTCAGGTGAGCTAACAAGAGTGACTTTTACTCAGGTGAGCTAACAAGAGAGTGAACATACTGACAAACAGACAGACATAAAACTTTGATAAAAAAAGTGCTCACTATCTGGGTCATTTCAGTCTACTCCAAAAATTTAAAACAAATTAATATTCAGAAAAAATTACCTGTAGTATCTGAGTGATCACCTTCAACCAAGTCGTCATGTGTTGATTTATATCTTGTGTATCACAATGACTAACAAGAACGGACATCAGCAGCAAACCTCGAGCTCTGTAAAAGTTAAAATCTGTATGTTCTAGTGCATCAGGATCACTATTCTGTATGTACATCAATATCACTAATCAGTATCACTATTCTGTATGTACATCAGGATCACTACTCTGTATGTACATCAGTATCACTACTCTGTATGTACATCAGGATCACTATTCAGTATCACTATTCTGTATGTACATCAGGATCACTACTCTGTATGTACATCAGTATCACTACTCTGTATGTACATCAGGATCACTATTCTGTATGTACATCAGGATCACTACTCTGTATGTACATCAGTATCACTACTCTGTATGTACATCAGGATCACTATTCTGTATGTACATCAGTATCACTATTCTGTATGTACATCAGCATCACTATTCTGTATGTACATCAGCATCACTATTCTGTATGTACATCAGTATCACTACTCTGTATGTACATCAATATCACTACTCTGTATGTACATCAATATCACTAATCAGTATCACTATTCTGTATGTACATCAGGATCACTACTCTGTATGTACATCAGGATAACTACTCTGTATGTACATCAGGATCACTATTCTGTATGTACATCAATATCACTACTCTGTATGTACATCAATATCACTAATCAGTATCACTATTCTGTATGTACATCAGGATCACTACTCTGTATGTACATCAGGATAACTACTCTGTATGTACATCAATATCACTAATCAGTATGTACATCAATATCACTACTCTGTATGTACATCAGGATCACTACTCTGTATGTACATCAATATCACTACTCTGTATGTACATCAATATCACTAATCAGTATCACTATTCTGTATGTACATCAGGATCACTATTCTGTATGTACATCAGTATCACTACTCTGTATGTACATCAGGATAACTACTCTGTATGTACATCACTATCACTAATCAGTATGTACATCAGGATCACTACTCTGTATGTACATCAGTATCACTATTCTGTATGTACATCAGGATCACTATTCTGTATGTACATCAATATCACTACTCTGTATGTACATCAATATCACTACTCTGTATGTACATCAGTATCACTACTCTGTATGTACATCAATATCACTAATCAGTATCACTACTCTGTATGTACATCAGGATCACTACTCTGTATGTACATCAGTATCACTACTCTGTATGTACATCAGTATCACTACTCTGTATGTACATCAGGATCACTATTCTGTATGTACATCAGGATCACTATTCTGTATGTACATCAATATCACTACTCTGTATGTACATCAGTATCACTACTCTGTATGTACATCAGTATCACTATTCTGTATGTACATCAGTATCACTACTCTGTATGTACATCAGTATCACTATTCTGTATGTACATCAGTATCACTACTCTGTATGTACATCAATATCACTACTCTGTATGTACATCAGTATCACTATTCTGTATGTACATCAGTATCACTACTCTGTATGTACATCAGTATCACTATTCTGTATGTACATCAGGATCACTACTCTGTATGTACATCAGTATCACTACTCTGTATGTACATCAATATCACTAATCAGTATCACTACTCTGTATGTACATCAGTATCACTACTCTGTATGTACATCAGTATCACTATTCTGTATGTACATCAGTATCACTACTCTGTATGTACATCAATATCACTAATCAGTATCACTATTCTGTATGTACATCAGGATCACTACTCTGTATGTACATCAGTATCACTACTCTGTATGTACATCAATATCACTACTCTGTATGTACATCAATATCACTAATCAGGATCACTACTCTGTATGTACATCAGGATCACTATTCTGTATGTACATCAGTATCACTACTCTGTATGTACATCAGTATCTCAAAAAGTGAATTAAAAACAAATATATTGAAATTCAACAAATTTACCTCAGGAAATGAGGTTGTGATGATAGTAAGCTTAATTCTAGTATTAAATTTCATCTTCAATTTCTTGTCTTTCAAACCAACATCAAGCGCACACCATGCAACCCATAAACAAAGTCAGACATCACCCCCATATTTAATATAATTATTTTCCTACTTTGTTTCCTAATAATCTAACGAAAAAAGAAATACAAGTTCAGCTTTTGTAATAAAACTTTTAGACACCTGGACAAAATTTATTTCAGTTTGACACTGAGCTAGATCTACCTCCGTACACTGTGGAAATGTTCTTCAGTTAAGATCCCAACTTGACGCTGTGTGCAGCAGATTTCTAAGGAAAGCGTGCATCCAAGGTACTCTTGCACCATATATGCTAGTAAATCATTACAAATTGAACATTGGAACACTACAGATCAGCTACACAACATTTCTTTTCAAAGCAATTGTAGAGAGAAATATTGTGGATGAGAAATGTCAGCAGGTGTAGGGCCATTGCTCTGATAATGCATGGGCATCCGCAATGTCATGTAGCCCAGCAGTATGGTGTACACGAGACAACAATATCCCATTTAGTTGGGCATCTCAGAGTCACATGGAGATTGGGTGACTGTCCTAGGAGAGGATGCCCAACATTACATCGCGACGTCAATATACAGGCATACATCTCTTTCACCTCTGTAACTGATTTCAGAGGGTGGAGGAGACGGCATGCAAAGTTGATGACACTCATCATCAGCCAATGCGTCCAAGAACATCTAGGAATCAGTTGCAGGAGTTTTATTCAAGGTCACGACATCCCTATGTTGGTCTGCCACTTACACAGAGGCGACGCCATTGTCGAATGCAGTGGCTACTTGCACATACACCTAATGAATTCGTTTGGCCCATAGGAGATGCATGCTGTTCACTGACAAGTTTCACTTCACGCTTTACAGATCAGATGGATGATAACTGTCGTAGTGAGCGATATTCTGATGCTTGCATAACGGAGAGCAATACATTCGGGGGGTGGGGGGGTCTGTTATGGTATGGGCAGGATTATCCATGACAATCTTACAGCAGTGACATATCAGGATGAGGTCCTGAGACCACACATCCCTCTTATCCATCAACGTAACCTTGTTGTAGCAGGACAATGTGAGGTCTCATGTTGCTAGGGTTTGTTTTGACTTTCTGGCTCAAAACAATACCCCAGTTCTTGATTGACCACCATACAGTCCAGATTTGTTCCTACCTGAGCATTTGTGGGATAAGTTGGACAGGTGGGTTAGAAAGCATGTCAACATCCCATATAAAGTTTTGCAATTCAAGCAGGCCTTTATTCAGGAGTGGAATAATATCCCTCAAAGGACAATAAAAATAATATTTCTTCAAGGGCATATAAACACCTTGATGTGGCCAATATTAAGGAGAGTAAGAGCAGCGGCTGAAGCCAGGAGTGGGCTCACATGCTACTAATTTGGATCAGGAAACGGCAAAGGGTACCCTTGTCTTAACACACACTATTCACGTATGTAAAAGGATAACAAAAATAATCAAAATGCATTCAGTAATGATGAAATAATCAAGAAACACAAACAATGAACTAATCATCAAAGACTCATGTAAAAAAAACTTCCTTTTCTTTCTTCTGCTTGTATATGTTAAGAAAAAAAATTCATAAACATTTCATGCATATTCTTTATGTGATTGCATATTAAGAAGGAAAGAAACACTTAGTACATGTATAATGGTAAAATAATGTTTATAGTGGTTAAATAATGTTAATTTTTAAAAAATAATGTTTAAAAGGTTAAATAATGTTTATAAAATAAAGCTAGTGAAAAGTTACCTATCATTGGCAGTGTGAAGAAATGTGTGCATTTGTCCAATTGTATCCTGAAAGTTTGACTTCTGAAATAAAACAACTGTATATTATCATTCAGACTGCAAGTGTAAATATTTAAGACTCAGCATGGAGAAGTCATATTATATAACATTATCTTTTGTAATCTGTGTCAGTTAGGCCTGTAATATTTTTATTTTTTCCCTTATCAAACATTTACAAGTACAGTCCCATCCAGAAACAACACCTAAAAAAAAGCAGACCATACATCTGCTGTTTTGTGTCTGCTTTTGCACCTGTTGTACGTCTGCTCCGTCTCTGCTTAATGTCTGCTCTATGCCTATCTTTTTTTTTGTCTGCTGTATTTTTGTTCTAAGTCTGTTTTGTGTTTACTGTATGTCTGCTTTGTGTCAGTTCTATGTCTGTTTTGAGTTTGCACTCTGTCTGTTTTGAGTCTGTTGTATGTCTGTTTTGAGTTTGCACGCTGTCTGTTTTGAGTTTGCACTCTGTCTGTTTTGAGTTTGCACTCTGTCTGTTTTGAGTCTGTTGTATGTGTGTTTTGAGTCTGTTGTATGTGTGTTTTGAGTCTGTTGTATGTGTTTTGAGTCTGTTGTATGTGTGTTTTGAGTCTGTTGTATGTCTGTTTTGTGTCTGTTGTATGTGTGTTTTGAGTCTGTTGTATGTCTGTTTTGAGTCTGTTGTATGTCTGTTTTGAGTCTGTTGTATGTGTGTTTTGAGTCTGTTGTATGTGTGTTTTGAGTCTATTGTATGTCTGTTTTGAGTCTGTTGTATGTGTGTTTTGAGTCTGTCGTATGTCTGTTTTGAGTCTGTTGTATGTGTGTTTTGAGTGTGTTGTATGTCTGTTTTGAGTCTGTTGTATGTCTTCTTGTCTGTTTTATGTTTTTCTTTTTTGTGGCTGCTGTACTTTTGTTTTCTCTGTTCTTCGTCTGCTTCGTGTCTGTTCTTTTTTGTACTGTGTCTGTTCTATGTCTGTTGTATGTCAGCTTTGCTATTCTTCTATGTCTGTAATGTGTATGTTCTATGCCTGTTTTGTGTCTGTTTATTGTCTGCTCTATGTCTGTATTGTGTCTGTTTTGTGTAAGTTCTATGTCTACTGTATGTCTGTTCTATGTCTGTTTTGTGTTTGCTTTATCTCTATTTTGTGTCTGTTCTATGTCTGTTTTGTGTTTGCTCTTTCTCTATTTTGTGTCTATTCTATGTCTGTTTTGTGTCTATTCTATGTCTGTTTTGTGTCTGTTCTATGTCTGTTTTGTGTCTGTTCTAGGTCTGTTTTGTGTCTGTTTTGTTGTCTGCTCTGCCTCTGTTCTATGTCTACTTTGTTTCAGTTCTATGTCTGCTCTGCCTCTGTTCTATGTCTGCTTTGTGTATACTTTATGTTTTAGACATCCTATTAAAGAGACACTACAGCTCATTTTCCACATTTTAATTGAGTGTTATTTAAAAACATGAATTGATAAAATAATAAAAATCGTAATGATACTGACAACTTAGAACAATAGGAGTGCATTAATTTGCTCTCAACTGTGCTTTGAAGATCATCTGGAATTCAAAGGTTTCTTCATGCTGACTCAGACATTTTACATCACGTGATTCACTATGACAACACACGTGTTGTGTAAAAACTTATTTAAATACCCCTTAAAGGGGTCCACACTCACTTATCAAGTATGGGATTATTTCATGCTTCTTATAATTAAGTAATTATAATCATTACTATAACGAAACCCTTTAATTGACCACTCTTTTTAAAAAACACACCATGTGTTCGGATAAAAATAGCACTTACTTTTAAAGCCCTGCAGGTGTATCTGATAGCTAGTGGGTCATAATAATATCCCCAAGTAAATTCTAGTTCATGCTCAAGTTGTATCTCACTCTATTTTAACCCCTTTTGTCGTATAATCTGTCAAAATTTTGGTTTTAGCCATTGTACACTTCCTTTCACTGGATTGTTTACCACCCATACACATGCATCCAAAGACCGAAAGAAGAAGTCTCAATGTATTTAAAAAAGGGCCTCCACAGATTATTAATTTTTGCATTGAAACGAGGATTTTCAACTTAAGTGTATTATTTTCGCAAAGTTTATACATTCAACTGACATTTTATGATTTTTGAGCAAAATGAGCTGTAGTGTCTCTTTAACTCCCTATTTAAGTTGGTTATTTCTTAGGCCACCATTTGATTAGTCTGGATCATCCCAATGTTTGTGTATATGCCAACTGCATATGCAAAAAGGTCTGGATGATCCACTCCAATCAAATGATGACCATTTGCAATGGGTTAAGAAATAACCAACTTTATTTACTGTGGGATTTACAGTATATGAAGGTAAGAAATGCAACATTTATTGTAACAGGGAGCTAACAGAATGTCTAAGCTAGGTGAAAAGTTGAAGTGGGTGAGAAGTTCAGTTCAACCCATTTAAATTGTAAAGACAACAAGCGGTCAAAATTCATGTAAGATTTTCCGAATCACTTTGTGTGACACTGGTATGAGATTCGGGAGAGGCGTCAGTCCAAATATCCTGCATCGACAAACCTCGCTGAGATTTACCATCTTGAATCGCACCCCCCTTCTTTGAAAATTATCTGGATCCGCCACTGCCTTTGATGCGTTCGCCCTAATGGTAGCACTGTCAACATACTACCATAGCATACTGACAAGCTGCAGAGGATAAAGGGCACTAGACTAACTTGTGTTTCACGTCAGAGTAGACAGAAACCATAAACACAACCAAAGGAAAAAAAAATCACAGCGTTGAAAACCTACAGTGCGAATCTGTGTATCATTTACTCTTCTTAAATGATGAATCAGTTCTTCATACGACACAGTTTTATCACACATGTTACGGAAAAGAGTGTTCAGCGTGATGTTCATGGAGGCCGCCATTTTTCTTGATAAAATGAGGGCAAGTGGTACATCTAGTATGGCAGGAAGCCGAAAGTCCCCCCCCCCCCCCCCCCCCCCCCCCCCCCCGTAATTTCTTTCTTAATAGTGGATACAATAGCATCAAACTTTTTGTAATAACTTTTGTGATCTATCAAACAAGAATCATATAACTTTTTTTTGAGAATTGTTTTATGGACGTACTAGTTTAAATCAGAGTTTTCACCTACTAATAAGAGGTAAATCTAGTACGAAACCTGAACACGGTAGCTGATCACGCGGTTGCCGAAATATTAAACATAAACGGGAATTTAATCAAACTAAATTCTAGATATTTAAAGTAACTTAAATAAACGATACTTTCAAATATGGTGCATTTATACATTATTGTGTCACTCAACATATTATTTCTAATGTACAGGCTAGAGGAGAAAGAGTTCAATGAATAGCTGATACAACTAAGATGAAATTAATTGATATTAAAAACATCAGGTAGTTGTATCATACATTTATTAGTCCCTTACCGGCTTTGTTTAAGGGACCCGGACTATTAATTTATCTTCGGTCTTTCCTGTCGTCCGCCCGTCCGTCATTCCGTTATCTAGAGGTTTTCCGGAATTTTCTCCACACTGGATTAAGATATTCCACTGAAATTTTCATATTTGGCTTCGTCTTGTGTAAGTCTATTGGGACAGACTCCCAGATAGCTATGTACAGATCTGCATTTAGTTGACTCGAACTAGATCTGCAAACATGTGTATACATGTACTTGATTAATTATAATTAGCAATATAATAAAAGTAATGTCCGTCAGATGGGATGTTAAAAGGTGCCCCGGGCCGTGTCAAGGATCACAGCCCCCTTGACACGCAAAAGTTCGTTTCCCTGACTTTCGAAAAAGAGTAGGCTCACTGGGGCCGTCAGGGAAACTTCCAACATTCACAAATATATTTCAGTTAATTAACCGCCGTAAAATGGCTGAAACATTGCCAAAACGGCGTAAAACCCAAAACAATTAATCAATCATATATTTAAAGTACGGCAGCTATGTTTCATGTGATGGGTCCTGATTCGGTAAACTAAGAAGGCATCTATCAACACATTACATTGAGCATTTCTGAGTAAATGAAAAGAATTCTAAGAAATCTTATATATCTTTGTTTTAATATACCACAAGTAATATTACTTAATTATCATTATTAATGGATGACGTAAATAAATAAATAAAAATAGAATAAAAATTAATAAATTAAAAAATAAAATAAAAGTTGGGTTTTTAAAATAAAAATAAATTTTAAAAAATCGGGTTTTAGTCGTACTACATTTACCGCTTGCTAGAGTCCACCGTAGGGTCGTTTCGCCTCCACACCGATTCACTGATGTAAATACAAACCTTTTAGTATAAAGCTTCATCGATGGTTTACATAAATGCTGGGCCTTTTCTTTTGGAAAAAAAAGATACACGGTGTACAGTAAAATGGAGATATTTTATAAGCTGCATTTGCACCAATATTCAAAATGAATTACAAGGATACGAAATACTGCACGGACGAAACGACACATCTTATAAATATCGCATTCAATCCAATGCTTGAAAGTTAAGGATTAAAAGGCATATTAAAAACGCACGTAAGATTGAGATAAAATCGAAAACATTCGCTTTTCTCAATATGCAGACTGAGACTGAGTCTAGTCCATTGTTGGCAAACGATGAAGTTCTGGAGAATGTTAGACGACGGGTACAACAGAAAATCGCTGAAAAATTTATTGGTGCCATTGGAGCAGGTAGGACTGTTGCTGTGGGGCCAACAGGTGGATTTTTTCACCTCAGTTTAGGGAACCGTGTGTAGGGCTGTCATGTCATCAACTGTGCTCAGATTTGTTACCAAACACTAGTCTAGTCCGTAATCCGTATAGGTTTAAACATATATACCGTTGTTTAAGTCAGCCATCGTGAATTTAGATAATGATCCCAAAAGATGTTTTCTCGTATTCATTTAATCATTTTGATAATCAAGAAGTACAAGATGTAAAATTAAAACTGATGGTGTGAAAAAATTGTGAAATATTGGGGGGGGGGGCGGATAATTTCTCAGATATTTAAACAGATTTCAGTTGGGTAGAGTTTTTTCTGTCAGGAGAGGGCAAACAAATAATTTTTAAAAGGCGGCTGGCCTGATGCTGTCAATATCTTGAGAAAGAAAGTAACAGACCCTATGTATTGGATATAAGTTGATAATGATAGACCAGTTTTATCTTTAATGATCAAATTATAAACCATTGACAACATTATTATGCATATATTTTAAATCTATTTCCAGAAATGAGCATTGGAGACAAATGCCTGAAACTTTTTCCTTTAAAAAAGCATAAATTACATTCAAAACAATTAGTAACTATTTTAGAATTATTATCACTACAACATAATTCAAACGTAAGCCACTGGTAAGCAATGTGTGTATGTTTAATGCCGTTAATCAAAATATTTAACACAGAGCTATCCCAAATTTTGATTGCCTTGAAAAATGTCACTTTTAATGGTCATATAAAAAAATTAATTCAGGTCTTAGTTAGGGGATAAAGTTTTGTATGAAGAAATTTTTGAAATATTAAATTCTAGGAGCTTCTTAACTGATATGGTTTGACTTAAAATGACTTGAAATTACAACCTAAGAGTTTGCATCTCATAACTTTGACCTTTCAAATGCAGTAAATGTTTTGATTAAACCATGAACATTTAACCTCATGAAAATAAAAAGAGTTTACTGTATCTAGGTTTTACAGCCAGTCTCTATTAATGTAGCCATATTTAATCATTTGTCAGATGAAGACAAGTCCACATTGAGTCAAAATATGGATGAAGAAACAAGAGAGCAATTTGAGAAAAAATTTGGGAAATACAGAACCAAAGAATCTCCATACAGCATTCAGAACATATTGTGGTTCGTCACATCTATTGCTGTCTTCTACTACACAGATTTCTACATTGCATGTCGCTATGATCAAAGAGTGAACAGGTATATGTGGTTACTCCAAATATGGAGGAATAGATTTGTAATGTGGTTTTTCCAGATATGGAGGAGTTGTTTTGTAATATAGTTACTCCAGACATGGAGGAGTTGTTTTGTAATATAGTTACTCCAGACATGGAGGAGTTGTTTTGTAATATAGTTACTCCAGACATGGAGGAGTTGTTTTGTAATATAGTTACTCCAGACATGGAGGAGTTGTTTTGTAATATAGTTACTCCAGATATGGAGGAGTTGTTTTGTAATATAGTTACTCCAGACATGGAGGAGTTGTTTTGTAATATAGTTACTCCAGATATGGAGGAATAGATTTGTAATGTGGGTAACTCCAGGTATGGAGAAATCGATTCTGTGATGTGGTTTCTCCAGGTATTTAAAAGGAACAAATTTGTAATGTGGTTACTTCAAGTATTGAGAATGTATTTATAATGTGGTTTCTTCAGATACAGAGGAGTAGATTTGCAGAATCAGAGAATACAATCGGTATTTAACAATTCATAGATCAGATCATGATAATGACAAGGTCTTCATTTTCTCAAATGAAAGACTTTATTGATGTGCTTGCAACAAACAACACTTACCTATAAGACTTTTGTTTGACACTCGAATGACAATTAAACCCATAAATTTATTTTCTTTCAGGGTGTGGTTCAATGTTGGAGCCATTCTCATACTAGTCAATGTTTCCATTGCTGCTTTTCTCATTGTATACATAACATACATAAAGAAGGTCAGCACAGATGATTGGGAAACCCACTATCCTGCTGCTATTCCAATAGCCACTGGTTCCTTTATACTAGGAGGGGTTTGGTAAGTTGTTAACTCATTTGTACATGTACAAAGATAGTTGCAGAACTATCGCTCTCTGGGAAAAGAAATTGGTATACACCAGAGAGCTACATCATTGCAAGCCATGGCTGAAATGTATGCTTCTCTCCCTTTTCACCATGGCTGAAATGTATGCTTCTCTCCCTTTTCACCATGGCTGAAATGTATGCTTCTCTCCCTTTTCACCATGGCTCTCTGCTTGAAAATTTTCTTGTTTCTCATAAATATGCATGACAAGAATGATGTAATTCATTGATCAATAGAATTAATGTTTAGTCTAAAGTTTGGTGTAGCTGCATTTAAGTCATTAATGGCTGCAGCCATGAAAGCTTGTGCTTTATGCAACAAAACTACCTTGACAAGAAATCATATACCCCATTGCATCTGTTTATTTATTTGTTAACTGTTAAATGTCGAAATTACCATATCTGTATACATATGGGTTCTGTTTTGGTAATTTTACCAAAGAAGTAGAAAAAGCAAGCATTCTGATTGGTCAAGAGTAATTTACTCACATTCTATGAACAGTTTAAATCTCCCACTAACTGTGCTCAGAAGGTCAGCGATTGGCCAAATTGCGTCATGCATATTTATGAGAAACAAGAAAATTTTCATGCAGAAGCCATGGGTGAAAGGGGATAGGACCTTACATTTCAGCCATGGCTTGCAACGGTGCAGACAGTTACAGAACTTTCAATTTACAACACACCTTTATCTATGCAAGATTAAGATCATATGGTGCAGTATTCTTGCATCATCACTACAAAATCTTAATAAAAGAAAATTGTTGGATGTTTTTCCTCACTAAACTAACTTCATTAAAGCCCCATGCAAACCAAAAACTCACAGCTCCAAATGATTTTGTTTGTTGATGTAGCCATGTTTATTGGTTTTGACCATATCACTTAACAAATCAGCTCTATGTATTCTTGAATTTTCACTTTAGATTTTCCAGTTCAAATTCAAACATTTCATGATTTCTAAAACATGATAAACTCCTTAAATCTTGGATGGATTGCAATTTTTCACAAAAAGTGCAAAATTACATAATGTTGATTATCAAATGGATATGGACAAATGGAACACATATTTGCACCAACAAAAAATCCAGTATTGACCTTAGACTTTGTCCTCAGTCAATATTGGATTCTTGGTCAGTGTGATAAAATTATAGATTAACCTCATCAACATGTTGTAATTGTATACAGTAAGTTGCTCTAGTACTGAAATGAGGGTCACTAAGTACAATATTTGAATGTTGATAAGGAGACCATTTAGGCCTGTGGGCCTCTTATTAGTTTTTTGCTTACCTGAGCAATTCTGATCACTTGTCCATCTGTCTGTCCATTCATCTATAAACTTTTCACATTTTCAACTTCTTCTCCAGAACCACTGGGCCAAATTCATTATTTTGTGAAGTTTGACCTTCTGACATTGACCCGGAAGTTCAACCTACTTTAATAAAAATCTAACCTACTCAATATCTTTTAATTTATTTATGATAGAGCTTTCATATTTTGTTTATAGAATTTCTTATGATAAGGTCTTTCATATCATACCATGATCTATGAGATTGGTCTTTGCAGAACAGCAAGAACATATGGATATTTAGGCATCTCTGTGTTATGTGAATTCTTTTTCAGTTGTGATCCTTTGGGGCTAGGTTGGGGGCCACAGTATGGGATTTTTTTTTCATGGGAATAAAGATCGATAAAAAGATATTTTTTTTTTAATAAATCACAACAGCTGAACAGTGGCAGGGCCAAGTTGACTTAGGTGACTGATGTGGCCTATGGGCCTCTTGCTTTATTATTTCATTCAGGTAATCATTACTGCTTGGAAATCTCTTTTCTTTGTTATTTTGCAGTGTAACAGTTGGTCTGTGGCCTGTATGGAATATATTCACCCCTGTTATCCTCTTTACCTTGTTTATGGGCTTAATTGTAACACTAGCTATGTTACCAAACTTTTAGCAAGTCAGCAAGAAAAAGAAAAGTGAAGCATCATGGGAAAAAATTGGTATGGTACTCTTTCTTTTGACTTTCAAATTGTTATGCTGATATATATGTAATTTACTGTTCATGTACTTTTTTCCTTGCAGCTTTTTATCTTTGTTTGCTCCACTAAATTCCATGGATTTGTGTGCATTTCTATTGTATTCCTTTACATTAGCTGTAGTTGACTAGTAAAGTAGTAGATGGATTTTTATAGCTACAAGGAAGGTGGAAATATATATCACAGGGAAAACTAGTACACTTACTGTGCAGTAGTTACTTTTATGTCAGATAAAAAGTATTTTATGTAATAGTTCATTGCAGTTTCTTTGTACCAAGCAATTGATTTTGGTATATTTTTCATTCAGGTTCTTTTTCATTTAATTTAGCTCACCTGAGTCAAAGATGGCTTGAGTGAGTTTTGTGATCAAATTTTGTCTATTTTCTTTGTCTGTACTTTTCAAATTATTTTCCAGAACCACTGAATAATTTCAATCTAAACTTGCCACAATGCACCTAGTTAAAAGTCTTTGAATAATAAAATTGATAGGAAAAAAAAAAACAAGATGTGTTTGTAAAATACAGTAACAATATGCCCACAGTGGCAACAAAGAAATACTATACGGTCACAAGGTCAAAAACTTTGGTACCAGAACAAGGTCTTGTCACAAATAATGCATATATGAAATATGAGAGTCCCATTGCTCACCATTTAAAAATTATAAGCAACTTAAAGTTTTAGACAGACAAACATACAGGACAAAACAATAATATTTGGAACAGGGACATAGAAAAAGATAGGATTGGGTCAGCTTATCAGAAATGACAAAACTTAAGCAGGAATTGAAACATATTAGTATAAGTAATTTTGTTTTTGACTTGGTGACATTCTCAAGTAAATGTAGTTCAAACCTAACAAACTTGCATGAAAGTTACATATAGGGGATTATTTAATAATTAGGAGCTTGCAGCACATGCTGAGTGTAACATACAACTTCTGAATGATTGACTAGTTAAAGAATGAGAACATGCTAATGTTATAGAGCTTGGCTTCATTTAGTAAACATCACCCACAACAAGCTATTTAATAGAGTCATTTAAGGACTGCCGATGGCCAGACTTGCTCTGTAGGTGTGACTTGCAACTTTTTGACAAAGGAAAGAAAAAGTTTAAAGCAACGCCCTTCCTTTTATTTGATTATTTCTAAGTAAACATATTTCATAATTGGACCAAATATATATATATATATATATATATATATATATATATATATATATATAAAGTATAGAAAATCCACACAATCAGAAGAAAGGTGTTTTGTATGTCACCACAAGATTGAGAAGTTGTATGTCACCACAAGATTGAGAAGTTGTATGTCACCACAAGATTGAGAAGTTATATATGTGCTATGTGATACAGCTAAGCTATACCTCTATCCACATTTTGTGGTACACTACATAAATATGATATCAATAGCATGATGATGTCAATAATATGATAAAATATATTGATAATATATAATATATTGAATTACAAGCTGATACGTTGATATCTTAACATACTTAGTCAAATCATGATATATATATTGAACAATATTATAATGGCATTTTATTGAATGTTTCTCTGGTAAATTAAGTCCTGTTTTTGTTGACAAGGTGAGCCATGTTAGCTTTTTACACTTTATTGTTTTCATATTGTTTGTATTACTATTACTGTTCAAATTTTTAATCTTTGTTGCTGCAGAAAGTTGCACTGGTGGTTCAAATAACACAAAAACTCTTCCATTATCTTGCCAATGCAACCAAGTTGCATAGCAACAGATTTGTGGTGATAATTTGTTCTTTGCACCAAATTTTCTCACTGAAGTTTGAAGAAAATCTACAGAATGCATGTCACATGTTCTCTGCACTAGTTAAAATCACAGAGTGGCTGCTCTCAGTGTAAGGAATTATTATCTGTTATAACAAGATATCTAATTCATTATAATGAAAAGTTAAAATGTAAATAAAATAAAAATTTATTCCAAATGGTAGACTGCTGCAGTTGCATTGGTGGAGTGGGCTTGAGTTGAGGAATCCCCCCCCCCCTCCCCCAACTTTGTATTTTTTTTAAAAAATCATCCTGCATACTTTATAATGATAGAGAACAGTATTTTTTCTTTACCATTAAAGTGCAAAAAAATAGGAAAAGTGGTCAGTTCACTCCTTGTTGCAAAAGTCTTGAAGAGCGGACCATTGAAGGGGCAGGATCACTAACAGTATGATTAAAACTGAACCTTCAATAGCTCCATTGTCTCTTGATTGTCGCTTGAAGTTCACATGAAAATCAAAGCAAAAAAGGAGATAGTGAAGGTTTGATTTTAATCAGACTGAGTCACCAAGTGCAACAATCAGGGCTCTAGAAAAGTTTTTTAAATTATGCTACATATGTGGAATCAGAAAAGATGTGATTTATTCAAAGAAAATCCTTAGAATTGGGGCATTTTTCTCCTCATGTTACAAGCATTGCAATCCATTGGAGCTCAGCTCATATTTCACTCAGTTTTCAGACTGTATAAACATGTTTTAATGGCTAATTAATATGTACAGTAAAATATGGTTACAGCAAACATGCTTGTAATGAATTCACTGTTACAGTGAAGTGATTTTCATTCCCTGTAATTTTAAAATGTATTATGAACTTACTGGATATAACAAATTATGTTTATAATGAGTCCATGGCATGTTTTACTGTAGTACAGCAATAGCTTATTAGTTTTTTGTTTTGAAAGATTGAATGTATTTTCAGGATTTTATCAGTATATTGTCTATTTTTCTTCCAACTCAATTTTATTTTCTCCAAAGTATATTGATGCTAATCTGTGATGGAATCATACTTAAGGCAATTGAATGCTCTATAAGAATACTTCCCATTGTAATCCAGGTTTACATGTAAATTATACAGCATTTGCCACTTTGCAACTCAATTCATTGCATTTTTTTTTAATGCCAATCATTTGTTATATTTTGTAGTTATGGTGAGTCCCATTTCCCATGATTTTTTCCGTTTATATAAGTGCTTCATGTTCATTATTTTCCTGGGTATGATATAGTTACTTACATAACTGTCCTTTAAAACAGTTGCATATACAGTTGAACTTCAGTATCTTGAACACCAATATCTCAAATACCATGGATATGTCGAAGTGATGTGAAAGTCCCAACAACTTATTCTTTAAGTATTTTACCCTTGATATCTTGAATCCTTGGATATCTCAAAGTTTTTTCTCGGTCCCATCAAGTGTGAGATAATGAGGTTTAACTGTATCAACATAGTAATTTTTGATGTCCCTGCCAAAGCCTAGGTATTAAATGTTGCTTCCCTCCATTTATCAGTCCTTTTCATCAGTCTGTCATAGTTAATAGTCTTCTGGATGACCTTCAGATCTATAGTCCATGGACATTGAAATTTTACAGACTTTGTGCCGCACTGTTTTTTCTTCTCTTATTGTGCTTGCAGCTGTTGAGTTGCTCTTTGACGTGTGGTCTTCATAGTTTGCTATTGAAATATAAAGAAGATAGGGCTGCTGTTCTTGCGGATGCTTGAATATGTTTAGCTGATTCTTCTGTATGTTTTGTATAATGAATGGTTTTATTTCAGCTGACTTCCTCTCGGCAGAGTTAGAATCCATGAGCATTACAAATTTCAGACAAACAAAATGTTGATGTGATTAACAATGTAAATACAATGATAAATTTACAGATTATTTTTTCCTGTTGGCTTTGTAAGTTATTGGCTGTATACATTTTTACTTGGCTACTGGCAGGGGCATTTGTGTTGTATTGACACATTTAGTTTTATTTAAAGTAGCAGAAATGTTGTTGGGCTGGAAGTTGCTGTCAATGGAAGTGGTGATATGAGGGGCCATAGATGCAAAAGCACAGTATTTACCTTTCAAAACATGCACACTTTCTTAATCCAAATTATTATCTATTTAGATTGAAAGTATGTGTTGTTTCTGGGATGTATATGAAAAGAATTCAGTAATGTTGGCCACTAAATACAGATATTTTGTACTTTGATGTTAAAACTAGCTCCAGAGCATTATACATTCTCTGACTCTCCAAATTATAACCAACTAATGTAGAGCAATAAAACCAGTTTTGCACAAAATAAATGGAGAATCCCTTTTGACCCACCAAAACAAAACTTGATTTTATTTATAAGTATACGGAAAAACACTAGTGTAATTTTCTCTAAGTTATTAGTCCAGTTGAACTGGAGGCTTTTGTGAGAAGTTTCCAGTCTTTCTGTCTTTCTAACTAACATCTTATCTTTTTGCTTTTTTTTTTACTTCTTGTCAAGAACCTTGGACATAGGGTCTATTTCATGCAAACTTGCCACATTATAACAGAACATCCTTGGATAAAGAGATTTTAGTTTATATTCAAGTGAAGGACTATATTTATCTCAAGGACAGATAATTAGGAAATAGATTCCAGTTTATATTCAATTGAAGGACCATATTTTTCTCTCAAGGAAAGATAATTAGAAAAGAGATTCTAGTTTATATTCAAGTGAAGGACTATATTTTATCTCAAGATATATAATTAGAGAATGGATTCTAGTTTATTTTCAAGTAAAAGGCTATATTTTATCTAAGGACAGATAATTAGAAAATAGATTCTAGTTTTTATTCAAGAGAAGGACAATATTTTCTCTCAAGGACAGATAATTAGATAATAGATTCCATTTTATTTTCAAGTGAAGGACTATATTTTATCTGAAAGACAGATAATTAGAAAATAGAATTTATTTTTTATTCAAGAGAAGGACAGTATTTTCTCTCAAAGACAGATAATTAGAAAATAGATTCTAGTTTATATTCAAGTGAAGGACTAATATTTTATCTCAAGGAAAGATAATTAGAAAATAGATTCCAATTTATTTTCAAGTGGAGGACTAATTTTCTTTCAAGGACAGATAATTTGAGAATGAATTCTAGTTTATTTTTAAGTGAAGGAATATAATTTCTCTCAGGGGCAGATAATTAGAAAACAGGACAACTAATGTGGAATCATTTGAACATCCACTTGATCAAAAACTTATGTAAAAACTTTCTTATGTAGTGTAAGTAAAATTGGATGAAATTATGGCTACCTGGGCTAGAATGAGCTGTTTGAGCATTCTTATTTAGCAGTTTAGTGTAAATCGTTTCTTTTGCGGTAAAATAACGAAGCAGCTTTATTTGACTGTCGGGGTTAACTTTTGTTAAAAACTGGTTGTGGTGGCTCAGTGGATAGAGCATTTGCTTTATGACTCAGAAATCATGGGTTTGAACCCTGCTCAAACTTATACTTAATTTTAAAAAAAAGATAGTGTGCTTTCTTCCAAACATTTAGCATGTAGAAATCGAGAGTTTCAAGACTAAAACCGAGGTCTCAGGCTTTGGCACAAAAAAGAACCGTCACTGCTGTGACCTTAAGCACAATGCATGCAAGTCTAAATTTTAGGCAATATGCCTACATCTTAGAGCATCTCTTAATAGGTAAAATATTCTTGAAAGGATTATTTTAAACTCTTTTCACTTGCATTTTTAGATGAGAAGGCTGTGCCATTGACAACAATTTCAAAAATTTTATATTTCCCAATTGTTGTGTGGTAAAGTTTTTATAATGCTCTGTGAATTTTGAAAAATAATGGCTTTATGCAATGTTTTCCAAGAGATGCCATTATTACCAGTATATGACGTTTCGATATTCACACAAATTATCTTTTCTGATGCATTTAATGGTAAAATTATGTAGATTTGAATGATAATTAGTATTTTTGAAAAAATCTCTGTGGCTTATGTTTTGTTTGTCAAAATCTTGAATTTGATATCGAGAATGTAATGATTAACATCATCGTTGATCAAAAGTAAAGTATTTTTTTGTAATTGACAGACTCTCTTTAAAACAACAAAGCTTCAATCAGCCATTTAGACCACACACTACTCCTTGAATAGTTTCAAGTTTGTTTGAATTATAGTCTTCAGAGAAAGAAAAGGTATACCGTATTAATCCAAAGATTTCATGCAGGAATTAAAGAATCACTTCAAATTTTTAATGCCAACAATGAAAGGTTTGTTAGTATGTAACCATGAGATAATGAACAGGAACTATAGCTGATCTTTCTCTTTGAAGGGTAGGGCTAGTAAGGATTCAGCGAGAGGTCAAGGTCATTGAAGGAAAAGTCACCAAATTTTTGTATACAACATTAGCAACATTTTTTATCCCAATTTTGTAAGATTTGTAGGAATAGTAATGTATAATATTGAAATGTTGAAGTTAAACTGTTTATGAGTATTTAAATACAAAAAACCAAAACAATACAAATTAAAGAAAAAAATTTTGAAGTTGGGCATATTTCAGATATATCAAACCTAATTCTTAACTGATATTTGAAAAAAGAAATTGTAGAATGTCTAAATGATAGATTTCTAACTTTGGTGGAATGTAGTGAATGTTTTGGATAAGTTATTTCTGGGATAGAGCTTTACAGTAGGTTACTAGTGTGCCAACTAGTAATGAGAAAGGTACTCAATATTGGTAGTCAGTGGTGGACTGGGGCAGCTATGGTAACTACCTATGTGCATCGATAGCAGCTTTCAGCAGTATTGTAATATCTGTGATATACCTTGTCTAGAACAAAAGCATCTGTTTTCAAAATAGTATAGATAAGTCATATTTTTTGTGTAATATTTTTTGTACTTTAAGATAAATTATTTTAATAAATTCTTTCCAAGAAAAATTACTTGTGAATTTGTATGTATACATATTTCATAAGTCAAATTTATGAAGCTGTAGGTAGATATTACAGATTCCACCTAGAAACTTACAGTACATAATGTTTAAGGAATAAATATCTAGTTTATTTGTATTCTTCTCTCAAGTATGACAAAAGAGAAGAAACACTGAATGCTCTGCATTACAACAATATGATTTAATAAGTTTACAGAAAACCAGTAAATATTACTGTTGAATTGCGAGATCAGTACAAATTTCCATTATCAAATTTGAAAAGCATTGAAATTAATGTTCAAATGTTTTATGATGAAATCTTCAATATTATGAAAAATGACACAAAGAATTATTTATGCCCAATGTAGAAATGTGTTACTTTTTAGCTCACCTGAAATATAAGGCTCTAGTGAGCTTATCTGATCAAATTTGATCATCATCTGTCATTGACTACGTGTATTTTTGAATTCTTCTCCAGAACCACTTGGCCATTTTCAACTTGGAAAAAAGCATCCTATGATGAAAGGGAATTCAAATTTGTTAAAGTGCTAGTGGATTAACAAGAAGGTTATGGGTTTGGGTAGTACACTTTCTTCTCCTTTGAGAATCAGGTGTAATCCTTGCTATGGGCAGTGGTTGTGTGTGAGAGGGACAACATCAGTTTTTGGTAAGCAAACAAGCAAGTCAGCAGACTGGTTCGAAGCCTATGCAAAGGAGATCAGACCAGCAATAGAGGAGAAAAGGGCTGCTCTCACAGCCTACAAAACCAGCCCCAGAGAGAAGAGCCTGCAAGCCCTTTGAGGCTCCCACAGCAAACGTCCAGCATATTGCCAGACACTGCTGGCTCCAGCTCTGCTCCAAGATACAGATTTGCAGCAAACACCGGCAACATCAAACAGGCCCTGGGCCCCCGCAAGAAAACCGCCCCTTTGAAATCCTCCTCAGGAGAAATAATTCAGGACCGAGCACAACAGATGAAACGCTGGGTAGAGCATTACTCTGAGCTATGGAGAATTTCATCTCTAAAGACACCCTGGATGCCAATGAGTGCTTACCTGTTCTTGAGAAACTAGATGAAGAACCAACCCTGGAAGAAGTGCACAAAAACCTAGACTTCCTCACTACTGGCAAAGCACCTGGGAAAGACGGCATTCCCGCAGAGGTCCTGAAGTGCTGCAAAGGCACCCTGACAGAAGAACTACACAAAATCCTCTGCCTTTGCTCGAGTGAGGGTGAAGTTCCACAAGACATGAGGGATGCCATAATTATCACACTGTATAAAAACAACAGGAGTGACTACAATAACTACTGCAGGATTTCCCTCCTGAGTATGGTAGGAAAGCTCTTCACAAAAGTGGCATTGAAGAGACTCCAAGTCCTCGCAGAGAGAGTGTACCCTGAATCCCAGTGCAGGTTCTGCATGAACAGATCCACCATCGATATGGTCTTCTCCCTCAGGCAGCTACAGGAGAAATGCAGGGGAGCAAAGACTTCCTCTCTACATGGCCTTCATAGACCTAACAAAGGCCTTCGACAACGTTAGCAGAGATGGCCTTTTCAAGATCCTCCCAAAGATAGAATGTCCCCTGAAACTCCTGAGCATCATCAAGTCCTTCTACAACATGAAAGATACAGTGTTCTTCAATGGGTCAACATCAGAGACCTTCAACATTTAGAGCAGAATGAAACAGGAATGTGGCCTTGCTATAACACTGTGTAGCATTTACTTTACTATCCTGTTGAAGCACGCCTTTGGACCCACCACAGATGGCATTTACTTCCTAACCAGATCAGTGGCAAGCTTTTCAACTTGTCCAGACGAAGGGCCAAGTCAAAAGTCCAGAAAGTTTGGGCATGTCTTCCTTTTGGCTGATGATGCAGCAATTACTGCTCAGAAGAATTGCAGCACATCATGGACTGCCTGAATAATGCATGCCAAGACTTTGGACTCACAATCAGTCAGAAGAAAATGCAGGTCAATGGGACAAGATACAGAATTCTCACCTGACAGCAAACTCGGCAATTGGAGGTAGTCCATAACTTCTTGTATCTGGGGGGGCCTCCGTGGCCAATTGGTTAGAGCATTGGGCTCAAAATCACAAGGCCTATCACCTCTGTCGGCGCGTGTTCGAATCTCGGCCACGGCGTTATGTGAGCAAGTTTGCCAGTTTACTTGCGGAAGGTCAGTGGTCTCTTCCCAGGTACATTGTATCTGGGTTCTCTCCTCCACCAACAAAAACTGGACGCCACCAGATAACTGAAAAATTGTTGAGTGTGGCGGAAAGCAATAAATAATCAATCAATCTTGTATCTGGGTTCCACCATCTCAGACTTCCTGTCTCTGGACATTGAGCCAGACAAGTGCATCAGCAAAACTGCCATCACTATGGCCAG
Source organism: Ostrea denselamellosa (assembly GCA_024699665.1). Lineage (NCBI taxonomy): Eukaryota > Metazoa > Mollusca > Bivalvia > Ostreida > Ostreidae > Ostrea > Ostrea denselamellosa. The sequence continues at coordinate 8,281,871 of JAMZEH010000016.1, read as the reverse complement.
ATTGAACAAGAGAGTGTGGACCAACAGTAAGCTGACAAAACACATGAAAGTTCAAGTTCACAAACCTGCATAGTGAGCACCCTTTTGTATGGAAGTGAGGTGTGGACACTGCAAGCTAATCAGGAGCACAGACTTAACACCTTTCATATGGGTTGTCTTCGTCACATATTGAATATCACCTGGCAGGACAAAGTTAGAGACAACAGCATCCTAGAAAGAGCACAGATTCTCAGTATATGCAGTCTGCGGAAGCAAAGGTGAATGCACTGGCTTGGCCACATAGTGCGCATGGATAGTGGACACATCCCAAAAGACCTACTCTTTGAAGAACTGATTCTTGGGAGGTGTTCAACAGGGAGACCCAAGCTGTGCTACAAAGATGTCTGTAAGAGAGACCTGAAGGCCCTGAACATTGACATCAACACATGGGAAGCCATAGCCTGCAAATGACTAGCATGGAGGCAGACAGTGCAAAAGGGAATCTCACAGTTAGAAAGGGCATATGCTCAGCAGTCTAAGACCAAGCGGCAGAAAAGGAAAGTTCCAAGTAGCAGACCAGCAACATGTTTTACCTGCCCAAACTGCCGTAGGGATTGTTATTCCTGTATTGGCCTGACTAGCCATACCAGATGATGCTCAATCAACCAGTGTACAAGACCATAGTCTTCTGAGACTGACAGATACTGATGATGTGTGTAAGAGGGTGTGGGGGTCAGAAATGTGAGTTTTCTTTTAACACTCCAGCTTCATCCTACTCTAATGTAAAATGCAAATGTCTATGCAAATTCCATAAGATACAATCACACTAAGGACCCATTCAGAAAAATAAAAACTCTAGATCTTTCATGATTATACTAGTATTTACCATTGAAACTAAATAAAGATTTATTTATTCTGTTTAATCAAGAGAGCATGTCCCCATCTAAAGGGAGATAATTGATAATGGTAAAAATTAATATGATAGAAATTATTTCAGATATCTTTTCAAGAACCAATTAAGGAGTATCGAGAGCTGTAACTTTCAAACATACAATTTTTCTTCAAAAACTATTTCATGTAATAGTACATTATATTCAACAATACATATATCAACACCTTGCACAAATCACCTCCCTCGTCCTTCTTCTGTGGAGTGCCAGATCAACATAGGCCTCAAGTAACTGAAAAGATCTTTAATTATTTGAAGATATCACTAAGAACTGGGTCATAGATTGAAAATTTTGTTTAGGATAAATACGTACATTAATATGTAATATTCACTCTTAGCTATCGTATGCGATGTTCACAACAGAAATAAATTGAACAATCATCTTAGTGATAATCATGCTTTACTCTAACAAATTTTGAGTGTTACAAATGGATATTTAATACAAGTTTTATCATCAGAAGTTTCTGAGGAATCAGATTTTTAGCTCAAGAGAGCTTTTTGATCACCGCTTGTCTATCATCTGTCGGTAAACTTTCACATTTTTGGCTTCTTCTCCAGAACTACTGAGCACATTTCACCCAAAACTTGACAAAAAGCATACTTGGGTGAAGGGGATTCAAGTTTGTTCAAGTGAAGGGCAACACCCTGCTCTAAGGGGAGATAATAATGAGATAGCAAAAATATGCTTACAAATTTAAAATATCTTCTTCAGAATCACTAAGTCAATTTCAATTAAACTTGGTGCAAATTATCCCCAGGTGATGGGAATTCAAGTTTGTTCAAATGATGGACCATGCCCCCTTCAAAGGGGAGATAATCACAAAAATGCAAAAATAGGGTGGGATCATTTAATTCTTCTCAAGAACCACTGGGTCAGAAAAGTTCAAATTTACGTTTCCTGACATAGTGCAGATTCAAATTTGTTAAATTCACCCCCCCCAAAGGGTTAGGGTGGGGCCACAATAAGGGATCAAAGTTTTACATTCAAAAATATAGGAAAAAATCTTTTTCAGAACTGCTGGACTAATTTCAATCAAACTTGGTACAAATCAAAATTAGGTGAAGGGGATTCAAGTTAAATCAAATGAGGAGGCCATGTCCCTTCAAAGGGGAGATAATCACAAAATTGCAAAATAGGGTGGGATCATTTAAAGGTCTTCTCAGAACCACTGGGCCAGAAAAGATCAAATTTACATAGAGATTCTCGACACAGAATATAGGAAAAAAGAGGCCCACAGGCCTTAACAGTCACCTGAGTATCAAATCCCATACAGGGAGTCTCATATATCCTTAAAAGTTTCAATATGGAGTCTTCTTGGCATATGTTTATGGTCTTTCAAAAAAACATACTAATTCCTATTCAATTACAGAAGAAGGAAAAATCAAAAGTTTGAAGGTATACAATCTACATGTAATTAGAATAAGATCTTCTGTAATCGTTACACTGGAGAAGGATCTGACAGCATTGCATTTGAGCCCAGTCTCATGAGTAATTCAATAAATATATGACCAATAAAAAATCAAAGACCATCAGAAATCATTTTACTAAAGCGTACTGGGATGGTACGAAAGCCTAATGAGGTCAAATTGAAAGTGTTGAAAATATATATAAAAAGTTATTACGAGATTCTGCAATATATATTGAAGTAAAATGACTGACAAATGTATCAGAATGGGAACGGAAGAACTAGTGAAACAGTATATTAATCTCCATTTATCCATTTCGGAAATTATTGCTGGAGTTCATCATGTGATTAGCATTTCAACATTAAAACGTATCTTTCGAGGTTTAAATTTAAGAAGAAAAGACTATAGTGATTTATTAGATATACTTTTATAGGTGTCCCTATAGCTATACCTAACATAGTACATTTTTGCCTTTAAAATAACACATGCGTGCATTCTCTTCTAGATATTTTGAGGACGTGCTCACTTTACATGTTTGGTCGGAGAGAGAGAGAGATGAAAAGTCATAAGACCAATAGATATGAATTCACGCTGTTGAAAATAAAAAGTAGAATGATTTGTCGGCATAAGCTTTCACCCAACTTTATGCAGGTATATATTTATCAAAAGTTTGTTTGTTTGTTTTCCGCCACACTCAACAATTTTTCAGTTATCTGATGGCGTCCAGTTTTTGTAGGTGGAGGAGAGAACCTAGATACAATGTAACCGGGAAGAGACCACCGACCTTCCGAAAGTAAACTGGTAAACTTTCTCACATATATCGGCGCAAGCGGGATCAAAAGTAAAGTTCAAGGAAAACTGTCATATCATGAAAGGGAGATGCTTGTGAAATAGACGAATTTTTAGTACTAAACCTATATGTGCATTATTTAAGCAAAAGTGAACCTGTTGATGTGGGGAGGGGTGCCATCTACATTAAAACATGAAACACATAAGGATGTTTGAATCCAGAAACTTTTAGAACAAGGTGTTGACAGGCAGCAATCGATGGTTCAAAACATAAAGCTGCTGTAACACGCCCCCACCCCACCCCAACATTAATCCTGAAAAGTACGTTCATACCAGTGTTTTTGCATAGTAATACACTAAAACCCAACTGATAGCTTACCGAAATCCGCCTCAAATTGATAAACTAAACCCAACCCCTAAATCCTGTATACGGATTTTTGAATATTACTAACCCCCCCCCCCCCCCTCTCTCTCTCTCTCTATATATATATATATATAACACAAATGTTTCTGTGACATTTTTGTTCTTCTAATTAAACTGGCCACGAAGTGTCACATTATTTGATAAGATCACAAGTTATTAAATGAAATGCAATATATGCATTTGCTTCTTTCATTTTTTTTTCTTAGCAATTGTCTTGCATAATACCGAAAGTCGTAATAACGACTTTTTATTACTTTCTTAGGATTGTAAGCGCGCGCGCACACACACACACACACATGTGTATAGCATCGATCGATAAAGAAAACAAAATGAATAAAACTGTATTTAAATGAATTGAAATACCTGAAAGAACAAAAAAAAAGACATTAGATGCATTGAAGGGGGGGGGGGGGGGGGGGAGGGGGGGGGGGGGGGGAGAGAGAGAGACTGTTTGGCAATTTTCTTGACATTTTAAAAAGTGTTGTCCGAATTTCAACAAATTTTGTCCACCTTGCAATCACAGCACGTACATATTTATGAGGCCGTACTACGCGACATACATTATTTCAACTGTTTTAACCGGGATTATTTGGGTTTAAAACGGTGTTTACAAGTAGCTGTTACTCGGCCATTTCGAATGCATATTACTCAGTGCCAAATCACGTGTTCAGTTCAGACAGTGTCGTTGTGAAAAGCTACAGTTCCGTGCCATATGTTAAAGAGAAATAAATATATCGAATACCTCTTGTAATATGTTTAACATTCTTTCAAACCGAAGAAGATGAGTGAACATGGCGAGGAAAATATCTATTCATCGAAATACATACTATAAACATTTTCTTTCTTAGATTTTTTTTTTCTTGTGAAAAACTGATATTTGATATTATATATAAAAATGTAGGTGAGAAAATGAGAGATATATCAATTACTCAATATATATATATATATATATATATATATATATATATATGAAAATAAAAGACGAGTAAGTGGTATCGAACCCATTATCCAAAATGCTCAACTTACAAATCACCTTTGTGTCCAGCGGTTTAGACCACTCGACCAGCTTGCATACAATTGTCAGAGGGATTTAAATCACTCATAATATACCGTCTTCAATGTAAGGGACTGGAATATTTTACAAAAATTTTATTGATTTTAATAAGATTTTTACGCGTTTCTTCTATAGTGAGTCGTTACTATAAGACTGACAAATGTACGTTTTTACTATTATTTCATTACCAAAAAAAAAAAATTAAAAAAATGGAGAGTCGACCCACACACATTGAAACATACCAAAATGTTCAAATTTGACTGTGATCTCATTAACACATTACAATATTTCAACTGATTTCATTGCTCGTGTGTCTCATTTACAACCTATGGAAAATATAGTCATACTTCAAAACTAAATGACGAATTTGATCTCTTTTTGAGGGTTATTTTATTTTTGTTTTTTATATTCATCCATATCATCAGAACCCGCGGACTTTCTCTCCGGTATACTGCAGAGAGAAAACCTGTGGGTTCCGACGATGATTCATCCACTCGTGGGCACTTTCTTGCCTTGTTCGCCCATCTTCTTTAGACGGTGTTGAGTCCGAGTTAAATTCATCATGTTTGAATTTCCCTTACCGCGCGAGACTGTCTATAGGATGTACCGATATACATGTTATAGCAAAACTTTCATGTTAGCCGTCATTTGATTGGTTAATAATAGTAATAGCAATGACTGGTTTTTATATAGCGCTTTTTCCAGCATATGCTGCTCAAAGCGCTTCACAATACATTATTACCCCAACAGACCTACAATATTCCAGATCTTTCTCAGTGCAAGCTGTCGTTAAGGCGCTAGAGCACTAACATTCTAACAATATCTTTCACTGTCTATAGCCAGGTACCCCTTTTACACTTTAGTGGAGTGAGAAAATTTGTGTAAAGTGTCTTTCCCAAGGACATAACGTCGGTCCTGCCGCGGCCAGGACTCAAACCCACAACCTCTCGGTCGAGAGTCTAACAGTCTAATCACTAGGCCAGCATGAAAGGATAAATAACATGACCTCAAACGCAATGCTGCAAATCCTTCTCCAGGTAACGATTAGAGAAGATCTGATTTTAATCATATTGAAGCATATGAATTATTGTAAGTCTTATGTGGCCTTAATGGCCCTGCCCACGGGCTTGAACCTCTGACCCAGCAGCCATGAATTTCACAATTTAGGTAGAAAGCTTCATGGACATCGTATTTATGCCTTTATTTTATTCATATATATATATATATATATATATATATATGTGTGTGTGTGTGTATTAAAAGATTTAGTACATTTTCACTATATTGCCGTATTGACCCCACCCTAGGAGCTGAACCCCTGACCTAGAACCCACAAATTTCATAATTTAGGTAGAAATCTCCATGGACATTATAATTATGCATTTAGTTTTTCTCAAATATGTGGTAGTAGAAAAGAAGATTTTCTAAGATTTAATACATTTTTACTGCATGGCCATATTGGCCCCGCCTTAGGACCTGAACTCCTGACCCATAAGTCATGAATTTCACAATTTCTATAGAGAGCTTCAATGACATCATAATCATGGATTTAGATTTACCCAGATATAAATGGGAGGAGAGAAGATTTTCTAATATTTAATACATTCTCACCATATGGCCATGTTGACTCCCACCCTAGGGCCTGAACCCCAGGCCCACGGACCACAAATTTCACAATTTATGTAGTCTAGAGAGCTTCATGGACATCATTATCATGCTTGTAATTTTTCCTCAAATATATATGGAGAAGAGAAGATTTTCTAAGATTTAGTACATTTTCACTATACGGCCATATTGGCCACACCCTAGGGCCTGAACCATGATCCAGGGGCCGTGAATTTCACAGTTTTGATAGAGGGCTTCATGGACATCATACAACTTACTTTTTCTCCCACATCTGTGGGAGTAGAGAAAAAGATGTGTGAAAATACAAGGGTTATTTGACCCTGCCCATGAGGTTCCAGGTGTGGTAAGGTAATAAATTTCACGATTTATATTTCCCTTATCCTGGAGATGCTTTACATAAAAAAAAACCCCAAAAAACCCAAAAAACTTGTAGTTTTCAAGAAGACATTAAAAATGGAGAGCGATAATTGATTTGATGCGCAATAATTCAATTGATGAGGGCAATAATTCAGTTGATATCTTCAAATAATTAAAGATATCTTTAATTACTTGTATCTGAGTTTTGTTAATTTGGTGATCCTTAGCCAAATCATATATGAATCTTGATAAATTAATGAATATTTCAACGGCTGGAAATATTCTGTCAAAATATGAAAAAGTAAAATCTAAATATAAAAAAAAAAATAGATTTCATTTTTGAAAATACATGAGGGTATGAACAGAAACGCTTCACGCCAGCATACTTTTCTTGAAGCGCTACCGCACTTCGTGAAGTATGCTGGCCTAAAGCGTCACAGTTCATGCCCTCGTATATTTTCAAAAATGCAATATATGAAGTATTTCAACATCCGGATTTCATTCACTGATATTTCAACATTCGGGGATTTCACATACTGGTATATTCAACATCCGGACACAAAACTACTCTCAAATCATCAACTTTCAACACGTTACTTAACCATTCCTCACGATGAATTAAAGTCTAGACTTTTTGACATCATAAATAGTTACTTCTTCAAGAAAAATGGTAAAAAGAAATATCCATATCCATTCAAAAATCACTTTGTTTAACACCATATTACGTTGGCCTCTGTAACTTTCTGATATTGTATTTTTCCATCAATTGCAGTCAACTACAATAATGCCCCGAAGTGGGCAACCCATACACTTGTTTGAAAACTTAATAATTAGCTATAATTCATGGTAGTAACGTCTTGTATTTGGTAGGGTAGAGAAGGAAAATTTTAATTTTCACCGATGGACCTTTGACTGACCACGCAAAGGGACGTAACTCGTGGCGACGTACTGATACTTGTCTTTGAAAAAAAGAAAGAAAGAAAAAGTCTTTTTATAACGTTTTCCCTAATTTATGTAGGATAGTGTGGGGAATTAAAAAGTGAGGATAACAAATAGGGTTCAATGTAAAACATAAACGGTACCAAGTTTGATGCACCAGGTGCGCATTTGGACAAATAATGTCTCTTCGGTGATGCTCAAGTCAAACTGTTGGAAATTCGATTGTTTGTTTGATTGATTGTTTGTTTGTTTTACGTCTCGTCGAGAATTTTTCACTCATATTGAGACGTCACCAGCTGTAGGTGAAGTACCACAAATTTAGACCTATGCTTTGCGCTCAGGGCCGTAGCAGTGAGGGGTTTTTAACGTGCCAACGCCTACCGTGACACGGGACCTACGTTTTCAAGGTCATATCCGAAAGACCCGTGATTCTCGCTTCTAATTGCCGAGCGTTTGGCGAAGGAGCAATCACTACCTATTTCTTAGGTTTGACGCGGTCATGGCACGAGCGGGGCTTGAACTCACGACCCCCCCCCCCCCCCCCCCTCCCTCCCGGTTACGAAGCGAAAGCTCTAACCATTGAGCTACCGCGACCGGTGGAAATTCGAAATAAGAACAAACTTGGAAGAGCTGAAAGAACCCAAAAATTCCAAATATTTGAGCCAAGGCCAGCTAAGGATCAGAGGTATGCATGAGGGAGATAATCCTTAATTTTAAAATGAATTTCTTAATTCTACCACAGCAAATTTTTATCCGTATCTTCATGCTAGTAGGGAAGTACTTAGCAACTGGGATGGTGAAAACCCTCATAAATCCTGCAACGAATACAAAATTAAGAGTAGGGCAAACACGGACCCTTGTACTTTGGGATCAGGTATCAGGGAGGAGTAAGCACTTCCTGTCGATCGGTCACACCTGTCTGTCCTGTATCTTGATCAGGTAAATGGAGTAATACAGATTCAAAATCAGTTTGTAAAGAAAGTCAGACGACTCTTGACAGGCTACAAATTATATTATAAATATTAGCACTATAATGAATCCAACTTTCATCTTCAACTAAAATATATTCCTAATATACAATTTTTCCTAAACAATTGTTTATTGTTGAAATAATTTATATTCTTCATATAAAGTGAAAGATTTCAGAGCAGAACTTTAAAGGGGCATGAACACGATTTTCAAATTTTATTTTTCCATTTATAATATTTACAATGCTTAACTAAGGTATTTCTATTTGAAAGTCAGTTGTCGAGTTACAACTTGCAATTCTTTATGTAAACAAGGCTCGTGCAATGTTTTTATTTACCTATCAAATATACTTGTAAAAGTTCTTTAAAGCAGATTTCTTTCAATTTACAAGATAATTCTGAATACAGTTAAACAGTGTGTAGTGTTTGTCACAAGTTATTTTGTTTTAAACGTGATTTTTTGTTATTAAGCAAATCTATATGTAAACAAAAATAAGGCACAAATAAGGTTTTATAAAACAAAGAATTGTATGGAGAGTCAAATTAAAATAAACTCGAATAATTGAAGATATCTTTAATTATTTAAAAGTATCACCAATTCTTTCAATGCCCGCTAAAACTGACTTAAAAATCTCTTCAAATAATTAATGATATCTTCAATTCGGAATTGATGCGCACTATTAATGAATTGTTGCTCTCATTAAATGAATTCGTGGCATCAACGATTGCATAATTATTTTAATTAATCCGTTGAATTAAATAATTATCATTCATTTTCCCCGTCGATGTAGCTCAGTGGTTAGAGCATTCGTAACCGGAAATTCGTGAGTTCGAGCCCCGCTCGTGCCAAGGCCGCGTCAAACCTTAGACGTAAACACAGGTAGTGATTGCCCCTTCGCCAAACGTTCAGCATTTAGAAATGAGAGTCACGGGTCTTTCGATATGACCTTGGAAACGGAGGTCCCGTGTCACGGTAGGCGTTGGCATGTTAAAGAACCCTCACTGGTACAGCCCTGAGCGACAAGCATAGGTCTAAATTTGTGGTAATTCACTTTTACTGTTGACCTTTCATTGTAAGTGAAAAATTCTCAACAGGGCGTAAAACAATCAGTCAATCAATCAACGTACGTATGAGTTAGACAAACGGAAACATCTATAGGCCAACTCGAAAACCATGCGCACATAAATTCAAATACGCAAGTTCAGGGTTGCCCAATAGTTATTTCCCTTAGTAGAACTATTTCACATGATGAGACGCTAAAAGTGTTTTCGTTTTCACTCGCTGGGTACAACCAAAAGAACTACAGAGAAACACAAATTTAGTAAGTTTATGAATATTGTTTAATAAAATACTTCAAACAAAAATCGATAATTACCATCTTTTTTTGAAAAAGCGTAACTTGTGTAGAAGCGGAAAAAATAATAATTTCATATTTAATTTGATGGCCTAATTCACAACAAATTGCTCTTGATATGGTCAGTATATTGTATACAATAGGCTGATATAGACAAAATTTACACTTTCATAACTTTGATCATTATGCACAGGCTTTTTATTCTAAATATGTTTATCCCAAACTGTTAGAATGTTTTACTGATGTGCGATATTTTTACTGTAATATTTTAGCACGGCACTGTGTTGTAAAACTTGATTTCACTTGTTTTTATTTTGATACTATTATATACATGACTATCGGAGACACACGTGTTACCTGTCGAGACTTCCCGCACAGGTAAATCGGAAACACTGATGTGAAGTGAAGCGTAGGAAACCATGTCAGTCTGTATACCAAGCAAACCCTGATGCATATAACAATAGAATATCCATCTATTGTGCTGGAAAAGGAGAAAAACATGATATGGCGGACTCCGATAATTCTACTATATTTATTAACTCATGTCAGCTTTAACGAGCTTCCAAATGCCTCGAAGTAATGCAGTTTAAGACCAACTATAAACGCTGAGATAGCCTAACTCTGAACAAAAATACTAAGGTGTGTGACTCCACTACCTAAAGTTTCTACATTTCAGAAAAATATTAAAGGTAAAGAGTCTTCAAGTTTTTTCTATAATGCCATTAAAGATTGGAATGCATTGCCATTAGAGGTTAAGGAGGTCGACAAAAAAACAAAGGTTTAAAAAAAGCTGTTCAATCATTTTTAGCTACCAATGCAAGAGACACGTTGTAAATGCTTGTACAACCTATTATTACTTTTATCAAATTGTAGTGATTTTTAGTATATAAAATGTAAACAGTTAAATTATGTCATTTCTTCAAGCATTATGCAATTTTCATCAGTATACCCTGCCTAAATTCCTTGTTGAAATAATTTTTTTTTGGTTAAAACTAAACTAACAATAATTAAGAACCCCATTGGAAATAAGCTTTTTTGTAGCTTTTATGGGCTATCCTTAGGTATTAATTATCAACTGTATGTCATGCTTCATGTTAAAATATATATTTACATGTACACATTTCAATATTGCATAATGCTGAGATAATGTCTGTTTTCAAAATTGTATTGTTTTATAAGCATGACATTCTGTGGTATTTTTACCTGAATAAAATGAAATGAAATGAAATGAAACTCCTAAAAATGCTAAAGACTTTTTCCTAAAACTACATTAGCTTTACTTGCTGCATTTTGAAAAACCATACTCTACGTAAAATTAGAAACGAACACGGAGTTTTCGTAAAATTCGAACCCAAGTTCTTGTCTCCAGCAGAGTGAATAAATCTGTTGATGCAGCTTCCTGTCCAATGAGATGTTAAAAATAAACACTCTATCTGATAAGCCAGGATCAAGTCTCTTAGCAGATTTGCAGAAAACCAGTAGCGTTTGAGAAGTCTAGCAAAATTCCTTGTATAATAAATGACATGCAGCAATAAAAGGTAAATATGTGAAACATGGAAATATTTACTTTATTATACGATCTTAAGCATTGTAAACATTCAAAATGCGAAAATAAAATTTGAAATGTTGGGGGGGGGGGGGGGGGGGGGGGGGGGGGGCGGCGAGGCGGCGGCGGGTTTTTTTGGTACAAATATTCTTATCTCACACCCCCAAAAAAATATGAATAAAAAATCAAATCAATAAAAAAAAAAAGAAAAAAAAGAAAAAAAAAAAAAAGAAAAAAAAAAGAAAAGAAAAAAGAAAGAAAAAAAAGGGCCCACCCTTCAATTTCTTAATTCTCTTCCTTCCATTTAGGCACGAAATTTATCATCCCTAAGGGTATGATACTAATGAACTACTCTGCATCCTTGTGGTTTTGTTTATTTACTTCTTCATTTATTTTTTGCAATCACTCTATGTAGAAGTTGTTTTCAAGAAAAATCTCAATGCAATCAATAATTAGAGCCCACCTCTCAATCCAGGGATTCTATCATCTATGACAAATTTTTACCCATGTAGACTACTCTGAGTAGTGAAAATAGATTAAAAGACAAAAAAGAGGCTCAAAATTACTAATCCATCAACGATCTGCAATCCTTCCTATACATTAATTTGCTAAAATGAATTAATGAATTCTAAACACTAATTTGGTTGATTGATTATATATTGTTTAACGTCCAACTCCAGAATCTTTCACTCATATGGAGACGTCACCATTGCCGGTAAAGGGCTACAAAATCCAGGCCTATGCTCGGAGGAGGAAGGGATCTTTAATGTGCCACACCTGCTGTGACACGGGACCTCAGTTTTTAAGCGGTCTCATCCGAAGGACCGCCTCATTTAGTCGTCTCTTAATTTGATATTTTGATACATGCAAATGATTATTTTGAAACAATTCATTTCATAATCTGTTACTTGAGATTTTTATTTCATAAAATATACTTCCCTACATATGAAATAAAATTCTATATTAATTCTCACCAGTATACTTTATGTTTAATGTAGGTTGCTATTAAACATGTTTATGTTAAATATATATTGAGACATGACATGTGTTATTATTTATTTATTTTTGGTAAAATGTAAATACATGCACATGCAAGTGCGACTGAATAACATATTACAGGTAATTATTTAAATGATATTTTATTTATTAAATAATTGAATTAATTATGATTAAACAACAGACATGGCCTATATTGAATACCCTCTTCTTAAACTTATATATTAGGGCCTACATGTAATGTGATGAATCAATTTATACTTATGCTATGAAAATATAATTTTAGAGAAAAATGTCAGAAACATCGCGCGTATGTCCTTAAGTCGAAGCCTGACTTGAGTTCAATTTATAATATGCTATTCAAATAATACCTTTTTAAGCATGTTCATTAATCTCGGTCAGTTGCTAAATATATCTGTAGTTAATGAATGAGATAATTGTTATTAACAAATAAATGTTGAAGCAGTTTCAGAGTTGTATAGAGTACATGAAGAAGGGAGGGGGGGGGGGGGGGTGTGGAGGGATCTCTCATGACCGTTTCCCAACTTATGTTACAAAATGCAAACAACCAATCCTGGAATTTTATTATTCAGCTATTGAGTAACATCCTATTAATCCCTTATAGGATTCTGATACGAAACTTTACTTTTGGGTTTTTCCCTAGATAAATTCCGAATTCTAAATAAAAAAAAATAAAGTACTGTTAAGATTCACATCTTATGTTTTGTTTTGGTTTTTGTTGTTGTTGTTTTTTTTTTTTTTTTTTTTTTTTTTTTTTTAAAGCAATGAATTGATGATGTGCGTATTATGTCTGTAAAATGAGAAGTTGTTCCCATCTTGATCATGGTCTATGCGTATGACGTTGACTCTCAATTCGTACAGAAAATACTAATCAGGATTGTGAAGGTAAAAACTAGTCAAAAATACTTTTTCGGCCGTCTAGAAGCAAGTTAGTAAAATTCTGTCATAACATCATTACAATATGTTTCTGTGTCAGTCTTTCATTTGCTTCACGTATGAAGCTTTAGTGGAAAACTTGAAAAATTATTGCATAATAGAATAATTTGATAACGAAAGTGGAGTTTAACGGATTGTATTAGGAAAGATAACTCTTATAAAATATATGGCGGCCGTAATACTGAAAAGGTCTATTATGAGAAAATCGCCTGATGTCGTCACTTTTTAGAATAGTTTATACAAATGACATACAACTAGATTTTTTTTATTGAACATATATGATGATGTGTGTTTAAATTCATTATATATCACATAATGACATATGGTCTGTGCGTCTGTTCATATTTTACAATTTTGAACGGTTGTTGCGAAATATTAAATGTACGACTTAGCTCGCTCTTCCCACGTGGAGGGATTATTCATCGAATGTGAAAAGTGTTTTTATTGGTTAATGTTTACAGATCAATATTGCGTTATATTAAATTAACACCGATAAATAAAAATAATTCAAAATTAGAGTTTTTCAAATTTGATTCTTACTTTAAACCAATCGATCATCTAATTACATTAAGTCTGTCATTTTACGCAAATTTTCTGCATGTTACGGTGGCGCATTGACCAATCGGAAAGCGTCTTTTATATACCATTCAACGCTGTTAATTATAAGGTCTGGACATTTTTCGGAGAACTGAAAGAGAAAAAGTTAAGAGAACGTACAATGGCAGCAGAGCTGAATAGCAAAGGACGGACTCACTTATTTAAAAACAAGGGAAAGGATGCTGACGTAAGATTTTGTCAAGTTTTTATTTCAGATTCATACATATCCTTCAAGGCTTGGCATGTGCGACTTGAATAATGCATGTTTCCCCAGTTAAAGCACAGGCGACGTCGCAAACTATGCTGTATAATAACGTTATTATATAGCATAATTTGCGAAGTCTATGAAACTAGCAACCGTGTATTGAGGAAGACGTATGTAGTTTGTATTATGAGAATACGGAAACATTGAATTTCCCCTCGTCCCATGCTTTCGGTGTTCGGACTTAAAGATGGGGTATCAGATGTATTGATTCAATTCAGTTTTAAAACAAATTTGAAATTATTTCATATCAACAAGTGACTTTTATTTTAAAGTTAACACTGAATAAACCATACTTTAAAGAATAAACAAGGCTCAAATCTAGAAAAACGTTCCATTGTATTAACCTCTACTTTCAATAAAATTAAGTGAAGAAGTTACAGTAGATAAGTCATACGAGGTTTTAATTAAAGTGAATTATGAGCAGTGGTCCTTTAGTAAAATATGATGATTAATATAATTAGTATTTACATGTAGTTAATAAATGATTATTATCTTATGAATTATTACTAATTTTATGGATATGTGCAACATACACACATCTATTAGCATATTAACAAGGAATGAAATGGGTGTTTATTTCTAGCCATGACATCTAGATTGGCTTTAGTTTTAAGAGCCCTAAACGTTTCCAGATGTCTGACTTGGTTTTCCTTTAGTAGGGATATATATGAAGTTGTCAACAAATTCGATATTCCTCTGACTTATCCCTGCTTTTATATCGTGACATGTGCAGGGAAAGTGTTCCAATTTCACTCACAAAACAATAACGTAGGGTAGCCTAGGTTGGTAAAACAATTTATTTTATTAAAATATGTTATTCAAAATCTTAGTTTTTGATATGATTTGAGTACAGGTCTACATACATTACAAATACTTTTCAAGCATTTTGAAGATTCGTAGTAATTTATACGTCTGAGAAACTTGAACATGAATAGAAGAAAAGTCCGGTTTGAAAATTCTTATGTATTTTTAATAAAATATTTAGGGTGGAAACAAAAATGTAGGTAGGGTCAGGAAACTGGAAACACACATATTTTATTTTGGCATCATGATTAACTTGAAGAATAATCATCCAATAACTGAATCATATCTAGATCCATGAAATAAAGTTGTAAAAGGTAGGCAAAACAGCGACACTGGCTGGTGTTGCAGAATTCCCATGTCTGCTCCAACTCTCCCCAACACATCATAATATAAAAGTGGCTTTTAGGGGGGAGGGGGGGGTGGGTGTTAGAGATGCAGGAATCTCAGATTAGTTAAAATCAACTTCATTATTGTTGATTTGATTTCATTGTACATGTTGATATTGCAAGCCATATTCTCCCTTTTCAAATATGTAGTTGCTTCATTTATTATGGGTTTGTTTTTGGGCAACAATTGATTATAAGTGGAATCAATAATCAGAATCAACTAGTCAAAACGATTGACAATCGATTGTTGGTGATAATCGTTTCATCACTAGTTCACAGTCTTTAATTTCATTATAAACAATTAAAATAAATGAACTGATATTTTTTTAAAAATTTTCATCAGGGATCGAAATTGACGTTTTTTACTGCTAGCAAACTTTAGCTAGTAGATTATTTTTCAACTAGCAAAATTGAGCTTTTACTAGCATTATTCATTCAATTGATTACCTTTTTACAGAAATTTAAGAAAATAGCCACGCCTCTGTATCAAAATGTATGCAAATAAAGTGCTATAACAAAATAAAGATTGAAAGTTTCTTCATTTAACATGTAATGACGTTATAGTCACACAACACATCATTGGTTAGTGTCATATGAAACATTTTTGCAGCGTACTTGTTGTCCAGAGATCCAACACCTATTTACAACATCACATGGTTTGAAATTGTGTCCATTCAAAATATATCCAATACATTTGGAGAATGCACTACAAATATCTCAAAATGTTTCATTATATCTTATCAGACAACAGAACACTGCCTGAAGAGGTGATACTATCACATTTTGGTGTTGAGTAAACACCGGCATGATCATCATGAATTTTATTGACGTATGCATGAATTACTTCAGCATCACTGAGGTGACCTTCAGACCTTGGCATTAGTTAATTATTCAATCCACATTAACTTTTATAATTGTTACATTTATGATTATTCGGTAAAACATTTCTTTGCACAGGATGAAATTATTATAAACTGCAAAGTACAGTCGATAAACAGACAATCTAATTAAAATTAGATCCTTTGATCCGCTCACGTATATTGCTACACAAGGATTTAACGTAACCACATGCGAAGGTCAAATATAGTGACCTTTTAATCATGCATATTCAGCAATATGTTCATCCAATCAGAGAGTTCGTACTATTTGCACTTAGTAAACGAATAGTTTGGGAAAACAACAAACATGGCGACTGAAGTGGAGCACGCTATTGAGAAAGTTTTAGAAGATTTCAAAATTCAGTCTTCAAAAGAGGAGCAAAAAGATGTGTTAATGGCTGTACTGAATAATAAGGACTGTGTGGCAGGTTTACATATTTTGTATTACCAGAATCCTTTGCTAGCTATTAGTAAGATTGTAATGTTCTGAATGATCCGAGTAAGATTGTAATGTTCCGAATGATCCGAATTCGCACCATCAATTTACTAGGCAATACGCTGATTGGTTAGATTAAAAGGTCACTGGATTTGACCTTCGTATGCGGTTTTGTTAGATCCTTGTGTAGCGATAAATGTGAGCGGATAAAAGAAAGTAAATGGTAAGAAAATAAGTGAACACATTTACAAATTTAACACACCTGGCCTTAAGGTGGCCTCCTCCACTTCCAGCCCATTTCAGATATATTGATAGAATTAGAAATTGAGTGATGTATCATTATTTGCACTACCAGACCAGTCACGTTTTATGTTACAATCATAGTTGTAAAGGGACTTCCAGCTAAAATACACTCCTAGTTCAGCAGCACCCTCACTGGACCCATATGTAGAAAGCTAGAAGGAAAATTTCCTGTAATGTACATTTGTACAGGAATTGTGATTCTTTCAATGTCTAATAACCTTTCAAAAGCAATTTCTATGGTGTAAATGAAATTTTAATATTTGGAGGAAGTGCCAGACTAGAAAGAATATTGGTGATTGAGAGTTTTTGGATTGTAAAGGAAACGGTAGTCCTTCATTCAGTAGGGCATGTAGACCTAAAGTGCATGTACTGACCATGTGAAAACTAATGGTATAAATTGCTATAATAGCAATGTAATGAATGCCTAAAGATTGTAACCTTTGTAAGAAACTAAACAAGATAATACAGGATAGTGTACAAGGTTAGGGGATGTTTGGAAATTTGAAATGTCTTGGAGAATTTTCATTTTGCATTATGAAGATTAATATGGTAGAAGAAGCTACATGATTTGTAATGAAGATATTAAAGTTAAAATTGCCTGTTAACAAGCATATGTCAATATGTACTAAGTGCATGAAAAATAGAGGAATATGAACTCTGTTATTCCTGTATGTCTACAATGATCAAGCTAAATGTTTCTAATCAAACATGTTTATGGTTCAGAAGTCAACACCAGGTTTGCTGGAAAGAGTTTTGAAACAAAACTTTGAAATACTGTTTGTGTCACAACATGATATGCCAATATTGTGTGCAAATGACTATTTTTAAGCTCTTATAATGGAAATTCATATTTGACATGTGTATTTCTTTTGGCAAGACCTTTCTTTAGGCAGCAAAAGTTTTTGCCCTCACAACCTTGACCTTGAAGTTTTGCCATATGGATGCATCAAATGTTTCACAAGCACATCTTGTTTTGTGCATATGTATTAATATGCCTGAATCCAAAATTCACTTTCATCTTTCATTGTTGAATTATTAAATATATGCGGCTTTGTTTATCTGGTTAAATAAAGTATAAGCATGATAAAAAAAAAAAGGGGGGTGGGTTGGGATGTATATCTCGTAACAACTTGCTTTTTTGTGTTTGGTTTACCATGTCGTGGATTAAAATGGAAAATTTTAACAAATGATCTTAAAATCTGTCACAATGTCAGGGTAATACCATAGATAATAGCAAATTAGTGAAAAAACACTGACAAATTAGTGGAAAATCTCCAGAAACACAGGGTGGGACCACAATATGGGATCAAAGTTTTACATGCAAATACATAGGAAAAAATGTTTAAAAATCTTCTCAAGAACCACTTATCTTGAAAAGCTTTCTGACATAGTGAAGATTCAAGTTGTTAAAAGAAATCATGTCCACTGGGGGTCAGGTGGGGCTCAATAGTGAATCAAAGTTTTACATGTAAATATATAGGGAAAATCTTTAATATGGGCGAAGGTGAATCAGGTGAGCAATGTGGTCCATGGACCTTTTGTTTAAATGAGAAGATCTATATCACTGCTCTTGTATTGCAGGAAATGAGAAGGAGGCGCACAGAAGTCACAGTTGAAATAAGGAAGGTAGGCTTCACTAATGTGTGGGTGATGTGCATGGAAATGTACCATAGTCAAAGAAGTTTTGTGCTCATTTAAGAAGAGTATATTTGACTTTGGTTCCCTTTTTAAGCACTGCCTGTTATGAACATTGTATTGTGTTTAGAAGTTTTGAAGAAAGTTGGCATAATACCATATATTTTACATGCTCTAATTTTTACTTATTTTACGAGTTTTGACTGATAAAAAAAAAATAAAATCGTAAAATTTAAATAATTTTTCCATTAGAGTTATTTCCCCTGATAAAACTCTTAATACAGTAGGAAACATTGGTAGTGATTAGTTTTTACCTCATACATAAGCCTCCGTACACAGGTAATTTTTCACCATTTCCACTATCATCCATACGGAAGTTAAACCTGTGTCAAGTTTACCAAATTCTACTAGAAAACTACATGAGAAAAAATTCCTATGGATGTTATAAAGGAAATCAAATAAGCAGTTGTAAACTCATGTAAACCCCCCACCCCCAAGAGTGAAAAATATATTACATACAGCCCAACGGAGAGACCCGAAATTGGGAAAATATGCTATGATAATGGAACTTCAAAAGCTCTGTCGAAATACAAAGTTAAATTCCCAAGATTTGGTGTTTTGTATTTTTTATACTAAATGATAAATTTGTAAAAAAAAAAAAATAAAAAAAAATAGAAATACATAAAATTTTAGAACATGGTTTTTATATAATATCCATGAAAAAATACAGCAGTACATATAACCCAATATATGGTAATTGTCTGTTATTAATAGTATTCAACCTTTGGACAATGACCATCCTTTAGAGAACAATGAACAACAATGTGCAAATTGTTTATAGTAGCATGAAAACCTGTGTCTAAAAACAGCAATTACAGTTCCTTTTAAGAATTTTGATGTTTATATTTTCACATAACAATAGAGGAATCACATGAGTAAAAGGAAAATGACCAGTTTAAAATTCGTTTTATCACAATTTACCGGGGTCCATAATCAATGCATTAAATGCATTCATTCTTTTATTAGTACACAATTATTTGAGTAATTTCCTCACAACAGAACAGAGGATTTATATAGTTAATTGCACTTTTGTTTGTATGTTTGCATTTTTAACGGTTTCTCCACAAATTGGCCAATTTTGACCATACTGGCTACTAATGTCAAAGTTACAGATGAAAGGTCAACATCATTGGAAAAGAATTTCAGAAATCTCCTCTCTCTCCCCCTCCCCCACACCCCACCCTATACACACGTAAAAAGCATGTAGTTTTCAAACTGTGCACAGAAATACTTTACAGTAAAAGGAAGATACTTGTAAGTGGGGATCCTGGTTGTTAGAATAGATCCTCAGTACCCCTTGCTTGTCGTAAGAGGCGACTAAATGGGACAGTCCTTCGGAAGACACCGCAGAATCAAGCCCCGTGTCACAGCAAGTGTGGCACGATAAAGGTCCCTCCCTGCTCAAAGACCATAAGCGCCGAGCCATGGGCCTAAATTTTACAGCCCTTCACCGGCAGTGGTGACATCTCCATATGAGTGAAAGATTCTCGAGAAGGACATTAAACACTATACAATCAATCAACTTATAAATTCTGAGTTTATATAACTTTGTCTGTGTGTATGTCAATATCTTTGTTTGATTTTGTATCTATTAAATGTTGTCAAAGGAAAATAATTTGAATTTTAGAACTCAATGTACTCAACAACTCAATAACAATAATAATAATTGGTTTTTATATAGTGTTTTTTCCAGCATATGCTGCTCAAAGTGCTTCACAATACATTATTACCCCAGCAGACCTTACAACATTCCAGAGCTTTCTCAGCGCATGCTGCCGTTAAGGTGCTGAGCACTAACATTCTAACAATATCTTTCACTGGTACCCCTTTTACACTTGGGTGGAGTGAGGAAATTCCTGTAAAGTGCCTTTCCCAAGGACACGACGTCAGTCCTGCCGTGACCAGGACTCGCACCCACAACCTTTCGGTTGAGAATCTAACAGCTTAACCACTAGGCCACCAGTGCAACTTCATCAAGTATATCTATGTATTAAATTCGAATGTTATAGACAGAAATGTTTTAATGTGACTATTGAATTTATTTTAAAAAAAAACCAGTGCACATAATGTCCTCAACACTTCACACAAAGCCACAGGAGGAGTTCTGAGTTAGTATATCTAAGAACGTGCATCTTCAGTTACAAGTTTCTTAGAATGTGTGATGCTTTCATAAACTGGCGAATTACACTTTGACAAATGACAAAAAGGTAAAGTTGTTGTTGACTATTTTCTAAGTTTAAATGAAAAATATGGATAAGAATGGTAAGATTACAACAGTTTTAAACCCACTGATGATGCAAGTTCAGGGGTCTAGAATTACACTTTGCTGTTGCATGGGTAGAGTGAAAATTCATTCTAGAAAGTATGATCGTGGGTCATTCTTACTTGTTTGGGAAAGGAAAAATGCCAGAGAGTAAACAGCAGGATGTTAAAATTTTTCTTTTTATGATTTTTGAGTTAAATTACTTAGGGGCAGGGCCAAATATGCTGAAAAAGGCTATATTTTCAAAAAATCTTCTGTACTTTCACACATATTAGAGAAAAACTAAATGTATGGTTATCATGTCCATGAAACCCTCTTTCAAAATTGTGAAATTCGTGGCCCCTGGGTCAGGGGTTCAGGATATAGAGTGGGGCCAATATGGCCGTACAGTGAAAATGCATTAAATCTTGGGAAAATTTCTTCTCTACTGCCATATATATTTGAGAAAACTATATGCATGATAATGATGTCCAGGAAACGCTGAACCTAAATTGTGAAATTTGTGTCATGACCTTTGTTCTTGAAATTTAACCTACTTTTAAGAAAATTTGACCTGTTAAATATTTTTGGAACTATTCAAGGTAGACCTTTAATATTTTCTCTCTAAATTCTTTATGACAAGACCTTGTGATACAATCATATTTGATCTTGTGACATTGACCTACTTTTTATATGCCTGTCTAAGGCGGTTAAGATGTTATGTTTTGGCGATCATGTGTGTCTGTCCTGCTTTGTCACATGGTACATCTTGGGCAGAGGGTGGGTTGCATTTTAAAGTTAGGTCACTGTGACATATGATTAAGATGATATGGTCAAATATGGAAAAATCCTGTCCGACTTGTAACTGACAATTATTTGGCCTTGAATCATCACTTCGTCAGTTAATGCATCTTTGAAAGGTGTGTTGCACCCTAATCAAGGTCACTGTAACCTATAATTAAGTTAATTTGGCCATATATGGCATTAACACTCTTTGGGCTTATGTAAGTACAAGTCTTTGAATCAATAAATATGTCAATTTGTGCATCTGTTTAGAAATGTAAATCATAGCTTATAATCAGGTCATTAAAACTTTCGAAATAGTAAGTATTTTAAAAAAAACCCTATGTTTTAAGGGAGGTAATCCCTACATATGTTAGAGAGTAATGCATTTCATTACACCAATACACATTAAATCAATACACCTTTTTTTCCCCATATAATGTAGCTACATAGCAATTAATATGAATACTTATTTTGTTTCTAACATTAATGATGTAAATATATGCAGTATTGTACTACAAAATTTGCAGAGACTTGACAAGTGCATCACAGAACAGGAAATCTGTCTCATGGGAATGATAATGTTTCTGTCAGTTTTATCTTTTCCATTTAAGATTCCATTAGCCCCTTGGAAGGAAGTCATGGTGTTTCAGAGTTCAGCTAGAGGGTCTAATATTACTTTGATAAGAGATAAATTACATCTATCCAGTTAAAGATTAATTAATGAATATAATGTAAGAAGGCTGCAGAATACTCATTCCCTTTTCTTTGTACAAGCCAAAATAAGTAATTCATGCCATAATATAACATGAATATACGTAATAAAATAAAAATATGATTTGGATTATTTCTGTACTTATTTGTACAATTCAAAGAGATATACTGACAAGTCAATTGTGATGTGCAATAGACACATTATAAAGAATAATCTTGATTTTACCTCAGACCTAAAAGCAAAGATATTGGTGCAGTCTTTGCACTAATTAAGATTGACATGATTTTGTGTCATGTACTTTTGTCTGATGAATGATAATGAATAAACGTCTGATGGGTGTATCATTTGCAGTGGTGGTACACTTTATTAAAAAAATTTTTTACCTAATCAAGATGTCCTGAACCATTTTAGGAAGAGCTTTCATATTTTGTATACAGATTCTTTATAGTAAGACCTTGTTATACTTTGTTGTGTGACCTTGATCTGGAAGTTTGACAATAGTTTTGATAATAAATCTTTAAGATAGGGCTTCCATATTTTGTATATAAATTTCTTATGGCAAGGTCTTTAATATCATACCATGCTTTTTGATGTTGAAAAGCAAGATCATGTTTGTCATACTGGTGTTGAGGCATCTCTTGTGTTATTTGAATTCATTTTCAGTTATGATATGATCCTTTAGAGGTAGGTTGGGGCCACAATATTGGGTCAGAATTTTTAATTTGGAATAAAGATTCATAAAAAAAAAAATCTTTTAAAAATTGCCACAGCTGAACAATGGCAGGGCCAAGTTGACTCAGGTGAGTGATGTGGGCCATGGGCCTCTTGTTTCAAATTTGCTAACATTTTGTGAGTATTTCTTGCTAATATCAAGCCCTGATACTAGAAACAGCATTGTCATTTCTACTTGATTTCATTTCATGTTTTCGATATAAATGTTTTGCCGTTGATGATATTGATCCTTTTAAATGTATCTGACATACATTGCACATTGTCAATATTTTGTCCACATTTTATGTTTTGATGCCATGTTGTATAAAGGTATGTCTAATAATTATTTTATAACATAAAACTGAAACTGAAGCAAAATCCAGAAAAATAGAACCGAACCCAGCCTGAATGAGATGACCTGTGGTTTTGATTGCAACCAAAGTTACTGAAAGGAGAACTCATTAATTTATATGTACAACAGGACAATATTTAAACTTTCTTTTTGATCAGACATACAGGAATGTTACCTTGCATTTGAAAGTTGCCTAAACCTGGCCCCCTTCTTCTACTCTACTCGTAGCCTGGGTAACCTGTGTATTTTATTTGATTTTACCTATCATGGATGACTGGGCAACCTTTAAACAACATCCCTGCTATTCCTCCATCATAACTTATTTAGTGCCTTCCCTTATGATACATTTTTATGATTGTCTGTTTTGATTTTTTTTGTGCAATCAGAATAAAAGAGACCAGCATGTGCTGAAGAGGAGGAATGTGCCTGTTCAGGACAGTACAGATTCTGACGACACTGAAAAGCCAACAAGTCAGTCTTTACAGTCCATTGTAGAAAATGCAGCAAGTTCAGAACCTCAAGTGCAACTCAGTGCTGTGCAAGCTGCCAGGTAAATTAAGAAAAACTGTTAGGCAAAGCAGTATAAGTTATTTTTCCCTGACTTTTCTAGTACTTCATGCAAACTGTTGTTGAATGAATTATTATAAATAGGGGAAAAATGTAGAAAAGAAACAATGGATGATTTGTATTACAGACAATTGTAGAATGTTTTATTTTTATTATGATATATTGATGTATAACTCCACATTAATTAATTATGACTATTTGTTAACATCCTCTCCAAATTATTTTTAGCTCACCTGAGCTGAAAACTCAAATCAGCTTTTCTGATCATCATTGTTCATCGGTCCATCTGTAAACTTTTCACATTTTGACTTTTTCTATAGAACCACTTGGTTAATTTCAATCAAATTTGAGAGAAAACATCCTTGGATGAAGGAGATTCAAATTTGTTCAAAATACTTTTCCAAAGGGAGATAGTATCAAAAGAGCAAAATATACCTAAATTTTTTAAAATCTCCAGAACCACAGGGCCAATTTCAATCAAACTTTGTACAAATCATCTGTGGATGAAGTGGATTAAAAGATTGTTCAAATGAAGGGCCCTGCTTCCTTCAAAGGGGAGATAATCACAAAAATGCAAAAATTGCATGGAGTCATTTAAAAATCGTCTCAAGAACCACATAGCTAGTAAAGTTCAGATTTACATGTAAGCTTCGTGACATAGTGCAGACTCAAGTTTATTAAAATCATGGCCTCCAGGAGTATATCTATATGTAAACAAAAACGAGGAACAAGCCTTGTTTACATAACAAAGAATTGCGAGTGCTGGATATCTCTTGTAACTCTACAACTAATGTTAAAATTTTTTGCTGACTATTAAAAATATCCTAGTAACCATTGTAAATATTGAAAATGGAATATGAAATTTTCAGCTCAAATTGTGTCCCTGCACTTTTAAAAATCCTCTCCAGAACCACAGGGCCAAATTCTATCAAAGTTGGTACAAATCATTCTTGGGTGAAGGGAATTCAAATTTATTCAAATGAAGGACCTTCAGGGCTCTACATTAAAGAGGCATTACAGCTTGTCTTGCGCATTTTTATCAAGTGTGTTTTAAAACACGTGTTGATGAATTAATAAAAATCATAACAATATTGACAACTTTTAACATTAGGGATGCATTAGTTTGCTCTCACATGCACTTTAAAGATCACCTGGAATTCAATGGCTTCTTCTTTCTGACTCAGACATTTTATATTGCGTGATTCAGTATAACAACACACATGTTGTGTAAAAACTTATTTAAATACCCCTTAAAAGGGTCCACACTCACTTCTTGGGTATGGATATATTTCCTGTTTCTTATAATTAAGTAATTATAGATCATTATTATAACAGAAAACCTTTCATGTCCCTATAACCAGATAATGTTTTTTTATAAAGCATGACACATGTTTTGATAAAAATAGCACTTACTTTTAAAGCCCTGCATGTGTGTATCGTGGCTAGAAGGTCATAGTGATACCCCCACATAAATTCTAGCCTGAGTATGTGTTGTATCTCGTTCCATTTTAACCCATTTCTCACATAATCTGTCAAAATTCTGGGTTTAGCCATTGTACTCCAACTCTCACTGGATTGTTTACCCACTGTGTGCATGCATCCGAAGACCGAAAGAGGAAGTCTCAATGTTGTTAAAAAGGGGCCTTCAAAAACTTAATTTTTGCATTTAAATGAGAATTTTCAACTTTCGAAATATGTTATTTTTGCAAAGTTTATTTATTGAACTATGCAACAAAATTAGTGATAGCTCTGGGAAAATTGTCTTTTTATGATTTTGGACCAAAATGAACTGTAATATCTCTTTAAGTTTTTTTTCCTACTTGTCCATGGGACAAAGATATTTACTTGTCCGAACTTCAACTTCACTTGTCTGAAAAATTTTCAAAAACACTTGGGTGGAGTGAGGAAATTTGTGTAAAGTGCCTTTCCCAAGGATGCAACATCGGCTGTGCTGCAGCCAGGTCTCGAACCCACAACCTTTCGGTCAAAAGTCTAATAGCCTAACCACTAGGCCACCGATGCCACATATAGTCCATTTTATGCTTGCTTGCTTGATTTATTATTTTTTTTTTTATATCTTATTCAATTGATGCAAACACATAAAACAAAATTTTCTCTAGAATTTCTGTCTTGAATCGATGACCGTGTTTGCTCAATGATGATCTAGATAATCCGAAGTTCGTAAGATCCATGCCTCTTTACAAAATTGAAAGTAGTATGCAATAAGTGAATACCGATTCTGATCAAGTTTTTACATAAAAAAGGCACTTGTCCAATCAGACAAGTGCCCAGTAATATTCACTTGTCCAAATTTTTTTCCCACTGGTAGTGGACGAGTGTCGATGTCAAGTCTGACCATGGGTGGGAGGGGTATGCTACAGTAGGGGTCAAAGTTTTACATGCAAATATGTTAGGAAAATCTTTAAATATGGGCTAAGGGGACTCAGGTGATATGGGCCTCTCGTTTTAACACATAAATTTTGGATAGAGGTATCCGCCAAATGCAGCAACCCAAACAAGATGTTTGACATGCCTAACAAAAAGATCATGGAAATAGAGTTTGGTGAAAGCAACTTTATTCTTAGATACATTGAGTATTTTTTAAGTTTTTTATAATTATCAACAGGTCAGTAAGTTTCACTTCTCTGTCAGTCTTTGTGCTTAACACCTGTAGCGGTAGCCTAGTGGGCATTCATTTCACAAACAGGAAGTCCTAAGATCGATTCTTAATCCTGATGCCATGTTAAACTAAAGACTTTAAAAAACATATTGTCCCTTTGTGAATATCTGGCATTAGAAGGAAGAAAGTCACTTAACTTTTGGAGGTGACCGTAAGAACTGAGATCCCTTGTCACTGTAGACAAGGATTTTTTCTAGGGTCTGAGGTAAAATCATTCAGCCCTATTCCCAATGCTGAAAAATCCCGTGGGCATTCGGGTTGTTAGGATAGATCCTGAGCACCCCTAGCTTGTCGTAAGAGGTGACTAAATAGGGCGGTCCTTTGGATGAGACCGCAAAAACAGAAGTCCCGTATCACAGCAGGTGTGGCACGTTAAAGATCCCTCCCTGCTCAAAGGCCATAAGCGCCGAGCAGCCCTTCATTGGCAATGGTGACGTCTCCATATGAGTGAAAGATTCTTGAGTGGAACGCTAAACAATTCACGATCAATCAATCATCCAGTGCTGAAAACTGATCCCCACCATGACACCTTAAAACTCTCAAAGGATGATCAGTGTGGTTTTAGTTAAGAACTCATCACTCTGGATATTTCAGGTCTTTACCTGTTTTTTTTTAATTTGAGCTCACATAAGCCACTGTAATCAAAATTTAACAGTTGTCTGCCATTTGAACATTGCAACATATCACAATTTGAATTTTCCTAGCCACATTTACCTCTAGTTGTGAGCATATGACCCATAATAGAAAAGGACTATGGACAAAACATAATGTAGTGACTTAATAAGTGCAAGTACTCAATTACCATTGTTAGTAATTGATTTACAGTCAGTTTGATGGGTAATTTTAGAAAGTACGATTGTAGAGTGTTATATAATAATAGACTTATCTTTAATTTTACAGGAAACTACTGTCCAGTGACCGAAACCCACCAATAGATGATCTGATATCATCTGGAATACTGCCCATCCTGGTGGAATGTCTTCTGAAAGATGACAAGTAATGTTTTTTAATCAGCTTATTAGTCCCCTACTGGCTTTGCCAGAGGGGACTATATGTTAACCCTTGGTCTGTATATCTGTTCATCCGTCTGTCATTTTGCTTGAGGTTTTCTGGACTTTTCTCCGCTTTGGATGGAGATACTCAATTGAAATTTGATATGTGGCATTGTCTTGGATAGTTACAGATCGGGTTTGAGATTCATTATGCTTGACCTACATTTGACTGAATACACTCAGAATATTTGTTCTAATTACAGTGCAGGCAAAGACTTTGTTCATCCTGATTTTAAGAATAACCTTAAAAAATATTTATTTGTAAGAAAAATGTTTGAAAATATGGTTTTAAGGATTTGTCCACCAATTTTTAGTATTGTTATTTATTATATTGTTCAGACTGTTAATTTTATTTTGATGTCTATCGTGCTAGAATCAGACTGCAAAAAACCATTCAATACCAGGAAAGAAAACAACACAGGGGTTCAAAATTCGTAAATTCTGATGTCTGAGACTTCCAGATTTGTATATATATTAATATCATGGACGTGTGTTTTTGTGTTTACTTAACCATGAATCAGTCATTGCATTTTAATTTGTTTATGTCCATGGAATTGAAGATTCGGAGGCATCTAGTTTTCTTTTACACCAACCCCATGGGGATATGGGTTGTTAGAATAGATCATGAGTGAAAGATTCTCGAGCGGTACGTTAAATAATATATAATCCATCAATCTTTTACACCATAAGAGGTAAAGCTTTCATATCTGGTATGTGTATACCCTGTGGCAAGACCTTTCCATTGACACCAAAACTTTAAAACTGATGGCTTTAACATTGGCCTTTGACCTATTTTTAGAAAATTTGAATATAAGCCATATCTTTCAAATCATGAGAGGTACTGTTTTTATATTGAGCATATTTATATTTAGGTCACCTGAGACACTCAGGTGACCTATTTGTGTTGGTCTCCATCCATCGTCATCAGTTAACAATTTTACAATTTTAACTTCTTGAAAACTGCATGGCCAGTTGTTATCATTTTTAGGCTAAGAGGAATATTAATTGGGACTTAAGGGACAGGGCCAAATATGCTAAAAAAAGGGGGGGCGGGCTGTATTTTCAAAATTCTTCTCCACTCCCACACATATGGAGACAAACTAAATGCATGGTTATGCTGTCCATGAAGCCCTCCATCAATAGCCCCTGGGTCAGGGGTTCAGGCCCTGGGACAGGGCCAATATGGCCATCTATTGAAAATACATAATTAACTCTTAGAAAATCTTCTTTCCACCTCCCTATATATATAAGAGTAAAACTAAGTGCATGATTATAATGTCCATGAAGCTCTCTACTTAAATTGTGAAATTCAGGATTCAGACCCTAGGGTGGGGACAATATGGCCATATAGTGAAAATGTATTAAATCTTAGACAATCTTCTTCTCTACTCCCATGTATAGTTGAGTGAAACTAAATGCATGATTGTGATGTCCATGAAGCTCTCTACCTAAATTTAGGGTGGGTACCGATATGGTCATATTATGAAAATGTATTAAATGGTACAAAATTTTCTCTACTACTATATATATTTGAGTAAAACTAAATACATGATTATGATGTCCATGAAGCTTTTTACCTAAATTGTCAAATTCGTGGCTCCTGGGTCAGAGGCCAGTATAGCCACATAATGGAAATGTATAAAAAGAAGTACGGAATGTTAAAATTATTTCTGTGCTTCAGACTTCCATTTTTCCTTGAATAGGAATTGTATGCATTTTGGAAGATCATAAACGTGCACAGAAGACTCCATATTGAGGCTTGTGTAGAAATTTGAGACTCCCTGTATGAGCTGTGTATAGGCTATGATACTCAGGTGACCGTTAAGGCATATGGACCTCCTGTTTGTGAAAAGACCTTTGTAATGATACTAAATTTGTTGATCTTGACATTGACCTAGTTTCAACTACATTGTCTTAAAGTTCCACTTTGTTTTAATCCTGGGGCATCAGTGTTTGACAAACACATCTTGTTTTCACAAACTAACTTAAATCCAAATTATAAGTTTATGGTTGGAGTAAACACTGTACAACCAGGAGATCCAGTCTGATTCTTGCTAATAGTCCCACATTAAATTGGAATAATCATGAACTTGCACTGAGCCTCATGTGTAAGTCATAATTTGTGGTACTTCACTTACAGCTGGTGATATTACTTACCAATTATTTAAGGGATAAAATTGCTGTATTGTATGGAGGATATAAAACAAAAACAAAAAAACCCCTCACATTTATAAGATTTGTGACTTTAAAATTCTATGCATACAAAATATGATTTTTTTAAAATGTAGATTCAATAAGATTGAATGTTTTTGCTCTGTAGTCCATCCTTGCAGTTTGAGGCAGCCTGGGCTTTGACAAATATTGCATCAGGAACATCTCAACAAACTCAAGCTGTGGTAAATGCAGGTAAGAAAGCCAGCAAAATGATATTAATCTTTCTGTAAAAGTTGACTGCTTAACTGAAATTTTGTTGGGTACCATATAACACTGCAAGGACCGATTGCGGTAGCTAAGTTGTTAGAGCATTTGCTTCGTAACAAGGAGATTGTGAGTTTGAGTCCTGCTCATGCCATGGTGGCGTCAAACCGAAAATGTAAAAATAGGTGGTGATTTTTCCTTTGCCATATACTTGGCATATAGCAATGAGAATCATCGGTCTTCCGGATATGACCTTAAAAGTGGAGGTCCCTTGTCATGGTAGGCATTGGCACACTAAAGAACCCTCACTGCTACGGCCCTGAGCGCTAAGCATAGGCCTAAATTTCTTGTACTTCACCTACAGCTGGTGACGTCTCAATATGAGTGAAAAATTCTCAATGGGATGTAAAACAAACAAACAAAATAATCTATCTGGTTTTGAACACAATATCTTCTTCAGTACCAAGTGTAGTTGTACAAGAAACTGGTAATGTTAAATTCCCTTTTTCTGATCATATAAGAAACAAACTGTATATCTGTATTAAATATGATCTAGGTCTCTACCAAAATTTTAAGGGTTTAGGGTCCAGGGCAGGGCCATAAAGATCATATGGTGAAATGTATTAAGATATGCTATATTCCTCATCATATAGTAAATACGCTACAGTATTTGCAGTTATATTATATGTGGTTAGGGCAGAAATGATAAATTGTACAATTAAACAAGTTTAATTACTGATTAGAGGGTTTGAAGGTTCTACATAACACATTCAAGTCTCTGCATCTAGTAAATGAATGGATTTTATGAAACAATGTTAACTTTGCAAATTTAGTGAAAATATTTAAAAAAAAAAACAACAAACAAACAAACAAAAAAACCCAGTGAAATTACTTTGTTATATAATTAATGTTTTAAATTTAAATGTTTGAAAAGTTCCACTCCCAGGAGTCCATTCTGTATTTTGTATCATGAAATTCCCAAACTTTATACCATGTTTGATGTATTAGACTGTATTCCTGTTGAGGCTGCTGTGGTCATTGAGAACCAGCTTCATTGTTTCTACAGGTGCTGTTCCTTTGTTTCTGAGGCTGCTTTCATCCCATCATCAGAATGTATGTGAACAAGCTGTTTGGGCATTAGGAAATATTATAGGTATGTAAGAATTAGATACTGCATATATGTAGATTGTTACACAGTGTTGTTTCTCGGGAAGACTAAGGCAATATTAGTGTGTTTGTTGAGATTGACCTAATTCGTACCATGATCGGAAATTAGAGTTGTCTTTCTTGCCAACTTGCCTATCAACTTTACTCAACAATTAGCTTGAGTTTTTGATACAAGCCATCAAACTTGGGTCAGTTGATGTGTCTTGGGGGTGGGGAAAGGTGTGATGTTACCTAAAAGTGGGTCACTATGGGTTCATTTTGGAATTTTATAGTCCAATTTTGTCTGAATCATATTGTGCACACTGTAAGGCCTAGATCCATTAACCCTGGTCTGCTGATAGAGAATTTGGGTATGTTACAGCAATTCTATTCCATTGTAGGTGTAAATGGCAGTGTCGTAGCGTTTGACTCTCAGTATGCAACATAATATGCATACTGTACATGTGGCTCTAGATTGATGAACCCATTGTCTCCCCTTTCACCTGTGGTTCACTTCTTGAAAACTTTGTTGTTTCTCGTTAATGTGCATACCAAGAATGACATATTTCAATGACCAATGGAATTCACATGTACCCTAAAACAGAAGATCTGGTCTAGTGCAGCAATCTTTAACTGGAAAACAACATTAATGGCTGCGGCCATGAAAACTTGTGCGTTATGCAACAAAACTATCTTTTACAAGAAATTATACAGATCGATGACATTGGAGCAATTGTTTTGTTTATTTCTTTAACATAATGTAAACCCCAATGGTTATATGTGTAGTCTGTCCTTTAGAAATAAGATATTCCAATTATTCTGTCATAATAGAAGGGGGGGGGGGGGGGGGGGGGGAGGTTATTATCAATAAATGCTGATACATTATAACAGATCAATGTCGATATATCATAACAGATCAATGTCGATATATTATAACAGTTAAATGCTGATACATTATAATAGATACATTATAACAGATCAATGTCGATATATTATAACAGTTAAATGCTGATACATTATAATAGATACATTATAACAGATCAATGTTGATATATCATAACAGTTAAATGCTGATACATTATGATAGATACATTATAACAGATCAATGTCGATATATCATAACAGGTCAATGTCGATATATCATAACATTTAAATGCTGACATATCATGACAGTTAAATGCTGATATATCATAACAGTTAAATGCTGATATATCATAACAGTTAAATGCTGATATATCATGACAGTTAAATGCTGATATATCATAACAGTTAAATGCTGATACATTATAATAGATACATTATAACAGATCAATGTTGATATATTATAACAGTTAAATGCTGATATATCATAACAGTGAAATGCTGATGCATTATAACAACACTGTATCTAATGACATTTGGCCAAAGTTAAGTTCACTGTTGAAAAAAAAAAAGAGTTTGAAAATCAAACCAAGTAGCGCCAGCTTTAAAGATGCACTCTTGCACCAACATGCAATACTTCTGCTGTAAGGTCTTTATATAGTTAAGTATTTGTTAAGACTTTTGAGGCTTTTATCAACTACTTACTGTAGGGTAATGATTCATATTCTTTAAATTCACTAAGATTTGATTTTGATCATTCAGGATAAGTGTGAAATCAAAATGGAGCAAAAATTTTGAGACTTGCAGTGAAAGGTTGAGAAAAGCAGTCTGCATCACAACACCCAACACTTCCATCTTTTAAGTTTTTTTAAGGCATCTAGCTTGTTCGAGAGCCTTCTAGCAATCATGCAAAATTTTGCCACTACACCGCCTTTCCAATCTCAATGGGCAAAATCAAATAGTGCTAATTGATATTGAACGTTTCTTCCGATTCAAGACTTTGAAACATTGAATTTAATTGATATTTGAAAGGCACAATACCATTTCTGTTGTTGATGTCATTGTTTATTATTGCATCTTTGTTCAATAGTTAAATAATGATATTTGGCAAGAAAAGTTCATTATTCATGGATGGATTTACTACGAAACAAATTTTCCCCGCGAAATTTGTGTTCCACAATATCATTAAGTACTTACAAAATAACCTGCTCAAATTTGGTTTTCATTTATATCTATAGCCTCATAGTTTCACCAAGAATCTTTTCCTTTCTTTTCAGATCAGTAGAAACAGATAAATACTAAATTGGATTGTGCATTGTCACGGTTTGGTTCCTATTCCAAAAACCCAAAGACTATTTCCTGTTTTGTTTTCGGTAATCCCGATCCCAATTCTCAATTAAGCTAAACTAAAGTCCGTCATGATGAAAATAACAGGTTATTTTGCAAAGAAACCCTGTCTAGGTAGCATTAATTGGGAATTGAATCTTGTTCAGAATTCCAATAGCCTTTCTACATATTACATTGAACTTTGAATTGTGAGACATTATTGAAAACGGAGAGTTAATACCGTATAATTGTTACATCATACATGAACAGTAAGATACAACTTCTATAAACAAGTAGTCTCACTCTGAAGCAGTTATATTCTTTTCAGCATTTTTTGTCTGCAATTGCAATTTATTTACTATAGCCTTTGTAAAGTAACTAGTCTTGAGGAGGGTACATGTATGAACTTGTTAGGATAAGCAACTTCAGCCCAAGCTCTTGTCTTTATTTCTTTTTATGTAAATAAACATAATTTGCTGATATTTTACAAATGATTCTACTGCTTTATTTATGTACTTAAACATGAGGAAATGTTTCCTGTGGCACTCAAACATTTCTTCTGTTACTTTCTCTAATTTACCTGCCCTCTGAATTGATTGAGAACCCTATAATGTATGTGATATTGCACTCCACGCCTTTGTGGCCCTTCAGGCCTTTAATTATTGTATAGTATATTAATGATTTTTATGGGCCATGTTGCATTTAAGTATGAAGATATACTACTTGAAAACTTCAGATTATTTCTCAAGTGGATTACAGTTTTGACCGATTAACATCTTTCTTGCAGGTGATGGCCCACAGTGCAGAGATTATGTTATAAAGTTGGGAGCTGTGAAACCTCTTTTAAACTTCATAAACCCTAACATTCCTCTGCCTTTCTTAAGAAATGTTGCGTGGGTTATTGTAAACTTGTGCAGAAACAAGGAACCACCCCCTCCTTTGGAGACAATTCAAGAAATCCTTCCAGCCCTCTGTCAGCTCATTCACCACACTGACATTAACGTAAGTGATTCTAGGGATTCTAAGTAGCAATTACTCAATCTAATGATTGTGGCAAAGGGCATGTGATGGTACAATTGAGCAGGACAGTCATTTGGAACACATTTCATTACGATGGAAATGTCTGATTCAATTTTTGGTTCTCTTGTCACACAGTAACACACAGCATATGCACACCGTGTTATTAATTCCCAAGAATTTTGTGTCAGTAGTGTTTATCTGCAGACAAAATGCTTCTCTGTGGAATGATTGGAAATATATATTAGTATAGGAATAGACCATGTCTAGGCATTAGTACCACAATTTACATCATTGTGTAACTTTATAGAGGAGAGTCACTAGAAGCTCACACAAAGGTTCCTTATGACTAGATAGTGTGACAAGGTCCCAAGGTTGCTCAACATAATCAAGTTTACTGGTTTAAAACATGTCTTGGTCAGAACTATGTAAGACACCAGCTCATACATGGCACACAAATTGGTTATAGCCAGATGATGTGTCATGGCTGACTCAAGGTCATTTGGACAGAGACAAGGTAATTTAGAAACATAACAGCTATGTAATGCAGGGATTTTACATTCAAATATGCTGTGTTTTCATTATGCCCTAGCTGTATTGGCCTTGAAGGGGTAATATTCTTCACATGAGAGATATAATTTTTGACATTCACAAATTTCAACATACTGCCTATACATGCACACATACATTGATTTCTCAATGCATGTTGGATTTGATAGTTTTTAAACTGTACTTGTAATCAAACTGTATATTAATATGAAAGTATTTCTACTGTTGAAATTACAATCGAAGTACAATATGTCTGTCAATATACCCATCATGGTAGCTTAGTGGTTAGAGCATTAGTTTCGTAACTGTAAGGTCGTGAGTTCAAGCTCGTGCCATGGCCGAGTCAAACCCAAGACGTAAAAATAGGTAGTGATTGCTCCTTTGCCAAACGCTCAGCACTTAGAAGTGAGAATCAGGGTCTTTCGGATATGACCTTAAAAACAGGTTTCATCGTAGGCGTTGGCACGTTAAAGAACCCTCACTGCTATGGCCCTGAGCGCTAAGCATAGGTCTAAATTTGTGGTACTTCACCTACAGCTGGTGACGTCTCAATATGAGTGAAAAATTCTTGACGGGACGTAAAACATACAAACAAATAATATATCTGTAAACTGAATAGTATTCAACCTTTGACACTGATTTGTTGGCAGAAATCAAGGTACATCAGAAAAATTCTTCTGCCAGTTTTTACTTCACAGAAACGGAAAGCTCAAGTGAGCTATTCTGATGACTTTTTATGTGGTGTCAGTCCATCTGTAAATTTTTGATATTTTCGACTTCTTCAGAACCACAGAGCTAATTTCAGCCAAACTTGCTACAAAGCATGCTTGGGTAGAAAGGATTTAAGATTGTTCAGTGGAGATAATCAAGAGTTTATTAGTAAGAATTTTGTGGCATCTTTTAAAATATTTCTTCTCAAGAACCACTGGGCCAATTTCAGTCAAATTTGATACAAACCATTCTTGGGTGAAGGGGATTCTAGTTTGTTCAAATGAAGGTCTATGCTCTCCTGTAAAGGGGAAATAATCAAGGAAAGGCAAAAATAGTGTGGGTCATGGCCACTAGGCCAGGAAAGTTGAAATTTATATGAATGCTTTTGACATAGTGCATATTCAAGTTTGTTCAAATCATGGTTCCTGGGGAGAGGGTGGGGGCCAAAGTTTTCCATATATATATATATATATATATATATATATATATATATATATATATCCAATAAAAAGGTCAAGAAACACAAAACTCGAATTAGTTACAGTCCACTGTAAGCGCTTTTGGCTTTAAAATATTTTAAAATTCTTTTATTATAACTGTCTTAAGAGGCATTAAAGCTGAAAGCGCTTACAGTGGAATGTAATTTAATTTGAGTTTTGTGTTTCTTGACTTTTTATTATTGGATATATTTGCTGTATTGAATACTGAATTATTTTTTTTTTAACAATATATAATATATATGATATATCTTTAAAAATCTTCTCAAGAACAACAGGGTCATGATTAATCATATTCAGATTGATGATGGTATGGTGAAACCACTTTTGGGGACGTTAAGCATTATATAATCAATCAATCATTTGGGGATCAAAGTTTTACATTGGAATATATAGGGAATACCTTTAAAATATTTTACAGCAGTCCAGGTCGTGGTATACTCATGTTAATATGCAATCATCTTCAGGTAGTGCAGTGTAAAGTTTGTTCTAAGCATGGCCCCAGGGGGTAGGATGGGGTCACAATAAGGAACTAAAGTTTAAAAGGGGATATATATATATATAATCGTCTCAAAACAACAGAGCCATGAATGAATGCAAGCATTCCCAGGTAGTGCAGATTCAAACTACGGTCCTTGGAGGTATGGTAAGGCCACATTAGGGAAACAAAATTTTACATAGGAATATATAGGAAATGCTTTATTTTCAATAACAATCTGGCAATGAAAACTCATAAAGATATACAAGCATCCCTAGGTGGTGCAGATTAAATTATGTTCTAATCATGACCATCAAGGGTAGGATGGGGCCACAAAAGGGGATGAAAGTTTTATTTGGGAATATATAAGGAAACATCTTTGAAAATTTCATACAATGATTTTTTTTATCTTGTAACATTGTATCTTGATTATATCATGACCCTATGGGGCAAAATTTTTTATGTGAATAGATCAAACAATCTTTTAAAAGTCACAATACCTGAAGAACACAAGGGACAAGGTGACGCTTGTGAGCAATGTGGCCCATGGGCCTCTTGTTGTGAATGTGATAGATTACTTGCTTAAGGTTTAATATATTGATTGCAGATTCTTGTGGACACAGTGTGGGCTTTATCCTATTTAACAGATGGAGGAAATGAGCAGATCCAGATGGTGATAGACTCTGGAGTTGTCCCATTTCTTGTTCCTCTTCTGAGTCACCTTGATGTCAAAGTCCAGG
This sequence comes from Ostrea denselamellosa, assembly GCA_024699665.1. Lineage (NCBI taxonomy): Eukaryota > Metazoa > Mollusca > Bivalvia > Ostreida > Ostreidae > Ostrea > Ostrea denselamellosa. The sequence goes on along the minus strand of JAMZEH010000016.1, from coordinate 8,244,316 downwards.
TGAATTATTTACAGTAGAAAAAGAAATTATACATGTGATGCAGCTGTGAGTGTAGGAAGGTTTCCATACATTCATTTTTCCAAAAATTTGGTCAAAATGCCAAAGATTTATTTTAGTGTAGCAAATTTGGAATCATTACTATTTTAGCTCACCTGAGCTTTTCTGATCAAAACTTGTCTTTTAATCTGTTGTTATTGATGTAATTTTTCACAAATTTTTTTGTATCTTAAGAAGCATTCACCGTTGTCAGCCAAATTTGGCTCAAAGTATTGTGGAGGGGATGCTGGTTTCATTTTTTTTTTTTTTTTATTTTAATTAATAAACACCCCTTGCAAGGGGAGTTAATTAAACAAGTTGAAGTAGTAAAAAATAATTATCTTTTCCTCCACTATCACTATACCAAAAAAGCCATTGCTTGCATAAAAGCTACTTTATAATAAGTTCAAATCACCATCCTCAGAATCATGGTAGGGCAGCATTTAAAATGGTACTGAAGAATATAAAGGAAAAATTTTCTCGAAATCCACAAAGATTATCAAATTAATATTAAAGAAATCTTAAATACTACAGGTTGAAGACTGTTCATACCATGATGACCCTGTGGTCTGTGGGCCACAAGAGGTGCTTAAAGTTTTACATTGGAAAAGAACCACAGGGCTACAGTGTTTGTCAAATTAATGTTTTAAGCATTTTTATGCAGTGTAGATTCAAGGTCAAACTGACCTCTGTGGCCAGGATAAGGTCACGACTAAGGAGGTAGATTTTTGCATTGTGATATATTACACATGTGTATTTGAATTATTTTTGACAATCATTATTTCACAAACCCAAAGGATTCAATGTTATTGATATAGCAGTGTCCAACTGCAGCTTAGATTTAATTTTCTTCATTCCACAATCCTGGAGTCGGAGAAGCTCTACAGTAAGACTGGATATTTATATTTATGTTATTAATGTACCTGTATGTGTTTTAAGTTTTAATTATGCGGTCCTTAGCTAGAGTTGGTGAGCAGTAGAAATGTATAGATCTAAAGTTGCTGTGGGGGATTTCTATGGAATTTTTCCAACAGCAATTTGATGATTTACTTTGAGGAAAATGATATTCAAGCATCTAGGAATATATAGTGTACATGTAAATACTGTATCCATCCAAGGGAGCACCCTACCCTGTAAGTGGTCCCTTGGTCTTTTTTCAACTCCTAAAAAATAATAGCCTCCTCTCTCTTTCTCTTTCTCTCTCTCTCATTTAAATACAGGATGACTTACTTTATACAGGTAAAAAACAAAGTTCTAAATAACCACTTGCCTCTCCAATTTTCTGAGCACCCTAAGATATGATAGTGGTTGAATAGCAGGACTTTTGTTTCTTGTTTGTGTTAACGAGGTCAATGTAGGAACAAGTTCGTGGACCCAAGGCATTTTATATATATATATATATATATATATATATATATATATATATATATATTCACACATGAGCACACACACACTGTTGTGCTAATAATGAAAGCAATTTAAAAAATAAAACAAAACAGCCCCCAAAACAGGTGGAAATAGACAATGAAATTTGGATTTGGAGATTTGGATTCCCACTGTCCGTCTGTTGGTCTGTATCAAATGAGATTGTAATGAAGTTTTACCTGTATATATACTATTTATTCTCAGCATTTTTTTTTTTTTCATTTTTTTTATTTGAAAGAGTAGTTACATAGAAATTAGATAAATTTGTAGTTCTTCTTGAAATGCATCTTTTCTCATCAGAATGTAATAAAGTTAAAAACAGAGATAACATAAAAGTAGATGCAATTCTTCAGTAGAAGTAAAGAACAGCTATACATTGTATAACTTGTAAACAGCTTAGGTATGTGTTAGTGCATCCTATTTATTTAAAGAGGCATTACAGCTCATTTTGCACATTTTAATTGAGTGGTTTTTAAAACATGTATGGATAAAATAATAAAAATCATAACAATACTGACAATTTTTAACATTAGGGATGCATTTGTTTGCTCTCAAATGCACGTTAAAGGTCATCCAGAATTCAATGGCTACTTCATTCTGAATCAGACATTTTAAGTCACGTGATTCAGTATGACAACACACGTGTTGTGTAAAAACTTATTTAAATACCCCTTAAAAGGGTCCACACTCACTTCTCCAGTATGGGTTTATATCCTGTTTGTTATAATTAAGTAATTATAAATCATTATTATAACAGTAAACCTTTCATGTCCCTATAACAGATAATGTTTTTTTACAAAGCACACCATGTGTTTTGATAAAAATAGCACTTACTTTTAAAGCCCTGCATGTGTGTATTGTGGCTAGAGGATCATAGTGATATCCCCATGTAAATTCTAGCATGCATATATGTTGCATCTCGTTCCATTTTAACCCTTTTCTCGCATAATCTGTCAAAATTATGGGTTTAGGCCTTGTACGACAACTTTCACTGGATTGTATATCCTTCAGGTGCATGCGTCCGAAGACCAAAAGAGGAAGTCGCAATGTTGTTAAAAAGGGCCTTCAAAAACTATTAGTTTTTGCATTTAAATGAGAATTTTTAACTTTTGAAATGTTATTTTTGCAAAGTTTATACATTGAACTATGCAACAAAATTCGTGAAAGCTCTGGGAAAATTGTCATTTTACGATTTTGGACCAAAATGAGCTGTAGTGTCTCTTCAACAGAAAGTTTGGCAAGTAATGTTACAGTCTAGATAGAGATTGCAGGTTTACATTTTTAAACCGAGGCTTTCAGGCCTCCAGTTTGTTACGATTGACGTGGAACTCTTTTGTTTGTGTTGGACATCACCTAGTGGCAGTTGAAAAAGTGTAAATAAATTCACTATGAGATTTATGAAAGCGATTGCTTCTATCTAAAACTAATGAGAAATTTGGATTTTTGTATGATTGTGATGTACAATATTACAAATGGCAATTGACATGCATAAACAGCCAATCACAGTTCAAAATTTGAAATTTGGTTTTTGTGTTTCTGTATACTTGATATTATTATGTGGAATATTCAGGGTTGGAATTGTGATATTTATATATTGACTTGCTAGTCTTGCTTTACAGACAGCAGCCCTGAGAGCGGTGGGAAACATTGTGACTGGAACAGATGACCAAACGCAAATTGTTCTTAACTGTGATGCCCTGTCACATTTCCCATCATTACTAACTCATCCTAAGGAAAAAATTAATAAGGTAACAATTTTATCACTAATTTTTAGGTCATCAAGATGTTTTACTGCTACCCATGCCTATATATTCTCATGTCCTGGTTTTTTTTTTACACACTAAGGGTAGAGTGGAAATATTTCTACATTTTATGCATCATTCATTTTGAATATTTTTATGCTTCCATAGTGAGAGATTTAGGGGGCATATAGTTTTTGGTTTCTCTGTTTGTCTGCAAAATCTTTAACCATAACACTGTGATCCTGGAGTCAGGGTAGGACCACAATATTAGTACAGTAAAATATTGTATCTCAAATATGTGTTATCCCAAATACCCAGCTGATGTCCAAATCAATTGCCAGTCCCAACCGTATTCCTTATATGATTTACAAAACTCCTGATATCTGAAACACAGTAATCTCGAATACCCCGCTTATGTTGAAGTCGATTGGTGATCCCAAATGTATTCCCTATATAAATGATTTATAAAACTCTTGATATCTCAAACGCAGTTATCTCAAATACCCTGCTTATGTTGCAGTGCCTTCAAGGTCCCAGTCCCTAATTTCATCTTGGTTATCTCGAAGTGCAATCAATTTTCTGGTCTGCCAAACACACCTGATCTCTATACTTCACACATTCTTACCCTCTGCTATTCACACCAGTTCTAACTGGTGATTGCCAAGTATAACCACCACCCTATATATGGTTTCTGTGTCACAGTAATTGGCATGACAGCTTGGGTATGTAGTGACACTTCACACATTAAAGGGTTATATAAATGGTCAATTATATGCAAGTCCACCTGATATTATGGTTAGTGTTTTAATGATGTGCTAATTTATTAAAAATTATTGATAAATGTAAAGATTTTCAAAGTGCACTTTAACTTAATAATCCTGAAAACAATAATGTATTTTACACGTTATCATTAACACAAGAAATAGAGAAAACATGGTTCAAGGAGAACTAAATTTGAACAATAACGATGACTATTGCATCTAAAAAGAGGAACAAAATCTTCTAACACTATAATGACAAGCTTCCGACCTCTGGCGTGAAACAAGCTTTAAGTGATTGCCAATAGATAGAGACAGGGCTTGAAAATAGCTTTTCAGTCTGCCATTCAAGCTGGACTGATAGACAACAATTTTTATTAATCTGTAGAGAAATTATTCAGTCTGCTACCTAAACTGAAAATTTAGGTAAATGAAAAAAAATGAAACAATGCAAGTCATTTATGTTTTAATCAAAAAGTAATTTTATTATAAACACTGTTGATGATGTAACGTTCACATGAGGAACAAAACATTAACTGTTTCTCCTGGTCATACCGCAACAATTTCCAACCATTTACCCTGAAAACTTTTTGATTGTTTCTCATTTTCATAAACCCTGTCTTTCTTGCTTTCATCAGAATCTTTCCATTATAATGAGTTTTGTGGCAGTTTTGAACATGGTGAACACCTTCATGGTGCCCGCCTTGATTTTGTTCTTTCAGTAGTGCTTAGGTTAACACTGTCAATATCGCAAATATTTTAACGACACAGATTGAATAATCTTATTAATAAAATTAGGGACTTTCCAGAAGATCAGGATGAACTTTAAAAGTCAATCGTTCTATCTTTGCCTTTGGACTTTAAAATCATTTTATAAATTTCACAAAGAGAGAGAGTTCTATAAGATTTTAAAATAGATCTATCAGTCCGAATGTGCAAGTTTGACTGATAGGTAAACAAATCAATATGTCTGCAGTAATTTTTATCAATCATGGACTGACAGACGTACGTTAGTTTTGAGCCCTGTAGAGAGGAACAGACAGTACATTATATAATACTGATGTAGTGTTTTATGATATTTTAAAATTCATCTTTTTCTTTTCTTGCGTGATGGGTTCTCTACCTACAATGTAATAGTTACTTCCCTTTCAAGCTTAATATCATAAGCACAAGATATGCATTTATTAGTCCCATTCCATCTTTGCCAAAGGGGACTATTTCTCTACCCTTGGTCTGTCGAGCTGTCCATTCGTCTGTCATCCGGAATAAGTTTTTTGGACTCTTCTCCACATTGGATGAAGACATTCAACTGAAATTTTATATATAACTTAGTCTTGAATAGTTACCCATCAAGTTTGAATTTCATTATCCTTTACTTGCTTTTGACTGAATTATGCCCCTTGATGAATTTGAGGTCTGAGGTTTTCCAGACTTTTCTCTACATTGGATGATTTTCAGTGAAATTTTATACATGGCTTTGTTGTCAATAGTTACAGATCAAGGGTGAGTTTCGTTATGCTAGACCTACTTTTGACTGAATTATGCCCCTTGGGAGAATCAGTTTTTGTTTTTTGGTTGTTGTTTTTTTTAACTTTATTCTCCACATTGGATGAAGATACTCAACTGAAATTTTATATATGGCTTTGTCTTGGATAGTTACATATACTAATAAAAAAAAGTAGGGGATACTGTATTTTTTGATCAATCATGTTGTATAGTTTCTTAACGAGGAAGAATTTCCAAAGAAATTCATCACCCAAACACATCAATCACTCTCTCGATCTGCAGGGCATGCTACTGATGATCAAGGGTGTTGTACCACAAATTTGCATGCCTCTGAATTGGAAGGTTAGAGCCACTCTAAAGGAAGATTTTGAAGAGAAAGCACCAGATTATCAGTTGTTGAAGTCGTTAATTAAACAGATTATGCGTCGTCTAACACAGGATGAGAGGTTACGTGCCCTTGGCATGCTACAGTTTGGCTCAAGACAGGTCGCTGTGGCAAGGGCAATGAATGTTTCCCAGTCTGTTATCAGCAGATTATGGTCCAGACGTCTGTTCAGGATGGACCACGATCCGGTCGACCAAGGGCAACAACTCAGGCTCAGGACATACTCAACCACAATATTGCCTTGAGAAATCATCTGGTAACAGAAAATCAGATAAGGTCTCAACTTCAAAGGGATACTGGCTTGGTAGTGAGTGGCAAGACCATCAGGAATCGACTGCAAAGATTTCACTTCCATGCCCGATGTCCTCATGTCATTCCCTGTTTAAGGGATCGTCACATTAGGGCCTGACTCCAATGGTGTTTTCACCATCAACGCTGGGATAATCGCCAATGGAACCACGTAATGTTCTCAGATGAGTCGATGTTCACTGTGGACTTCCTGGACAGACGCAGAAGGGTTTAGTGCCGACATAGTGAACGTTTCCACAACGTTGAAGTCATTAAACATGATCGGTATGGGGGTGGATCCGTAATGGTATGGGGAGGTATCACTGTTGCCAGCAGAACAGACTTGCATGTTGTTGCTGGACGTGTCACAGGGCAGTGCTACTGGGACAACATCTTGGCACCCCATGTTGTGCTGTTTGCACATCGTTATGGCCGTCGTTTCATTTTTCAAGATGACAATGCCAGATGTCATAGGGCCAGGATCATTACAGATTATCTCCAACGGCAGAATATCACCACATTACCATGGCCCGCACTCAGTCCGGACCTTTCTCCCATCGAGTATGTCTGGGACATGCTTGGACAGCGGCTATGCCAACGTCAACAACCTCCTGCCAATGTCCAAGAACTTGCTGCAGCATTGCAACAAGAATGGAATAACCTTCCCCTAAAAGACCTGGGATGTCTCATTAGGAGTATGCCACGCCGAATTCGAGCTTGTCTGGCCAACCAAGGGTTTTTACTGACTGTTTCACAATGGTGGTAAATTTGCTGTGTGACCCTGTGTTGGGGTCAACCCTTATTCTGGAGAATCTGTCATTTTCTGACTGTACACAGGGTTTCGAATAAATTGACAAATGTTTCCTCAATGTTTTTCTGTCATTTGTTTCCTTTCTGGCCTCATGATCTGCATTTCATTGTCCTTGAAAATCCAATATCTCTATTTTTTTTTAATAGTATATTAAGTTTGAGTTACGTTTGACCTACTTTTGACTGAATTATCCTACCGGTAGGGGACTTTGTATTGCCTGCAATACACTCTGAATGCGTGTTAAAATTTAAATACAAAATTTATATGCAATACATTGTTTTATGGAGAAAACAGAAAGAAATAGAAGTGCTTTTTTTTTTCTAAATTACTTCAATTTATTACTGGGATAGCAATGTGATTATTATTTATAGTGCAAGTGTTACGCATCAAATAAACATATATAGAAACAGGGGATGTCACTAAAAACAAAGAGGACAACTTCGGATATCTTGAATCCCTGGATATCTCAAGGTTTTGTTGAAGTCCTGTGGACTTTAAGATACAGACATTTCATTGTATATGAATATATATGTTTGAGTCTGAGCCTCTTGTGTTTGATTGAATTTTCATTGTGCATGAGGATTATAATCTTATGTATGTTCTATTGACAGGAAGCAGTGTGGTTCCTGTCCAACATAACAGCAGGGAACCAGTCACAAGTACAAGCAGTGATTGATGCTGGTCTCATTTCACTTATAATCCATCATTTGATGAGAGTAAGTCAGCCTTTATTTCACACATAAAGTCTGCAACATTATTCTTCACTTGTAGTACACATGTATCTTATTGTATAATGAGTGTATCATATCATAAGTGTATCATATCCTATTGTGAGTGTATCATAAGGTGCACATATCTTATTGTGTTGTGCCTGTTTAGTTTAAGGATTTCCATATCTTGTTTTGCATCTTTGCCTTGTATTTCGGATTATCGTGTTTATTTGCAGGTGTCTGACGTTATTAACTGTTTTAGTAGTTTATACATCTGAAGTTTTTCTAAAGTTTTATATCATAGTCAAATAAAGAGTATCAATGTGAGAGATAATGCTAGAGGTTACACTCATTGTCTTCTAATTGGATAATACTTAAGTATTTCATCTATGTATTCAAGAAATGTCTTGTCAGTTTTAAGCTCATCTGAGCTGAAGACTCAAGTGAGATTTTCTGTTCAAAACTTTCCATTGTCCATTGTTGGCATCATTGTTGTGATTATTGTCCTCATAAACATTTCACATCTCATCTTCTCCAGAACAATTTCAACCAAACTTGGCAAAAAGCATCATTGGATGAAGGGGATTCAAGTTGGTTCAAATGCCCTTCCTCAAAGGGAGATAATAGTGGAGAAAAAAACACTGACAAATTTTAAAATTTCTCTTCTCCAGAACCCGCAGGCCAATTTGAATCAAACTTTGTACATATCATCCTTGTGAAGGGGATTCAAGTTTGTTCAAATTTGCATGGCAGCTTTCTGACATAGTGCAGATTCAAGTATTTTTTAAAATCATGGCCCCCCAGGGGTAGAATGGGGCCACAATAGGGGAACAAAGTTTCACATGTGAATATATAGGGACAATCTTTGAATATGGGCCAAGGTGACTCAGGTGAGCAAAGTGGCCCATGGGCCTCTTGTTGAGAATGTATGAGATGATTCACGGAAAGCCTCTTCACACAGGCATACTGAATGAAGCACAGGAGAGCTCCATGAAAAATATGTTGATGTGAAGATACTCCAGGAATATCAACTCGCATTCATGTACTCTCAAAAACTGAAAGGCATTTATTATATTTATGTTTTCTATTGTATTTACCTTGTAACATACTATGTTATGTCATTATATTGACTGGGCTTTGTTTTGTTATTCAGTATTTGAAAAACAAAGGGATACCCCTCAGGGTAAAGAAATACCCTAGAGTATATTTGTCTTACATAATTTATTAGGTGAAAAAAAAAAATCGTGCAGAATATCTCGGACATAAATTGACATGGTACCGTATTGTCACGAGCCGGTATTTATATTTTTTGTCGTAAATAACTGGTATCAGGGTATATGTTATCCATCCTTGTGCAATTTTTTATGAAGGCATCAAGCTTGCTTGAGAGCGTTCTAGCGAACATGCAGATTTCGCCTCTACAGCGCCTTACAACCAATCTCAATGGGTGAAATCAAAATAGTGCCAATTGGTTTTTGAGCATTCTTAAGATTCAAGACTTTGAAACATGGAATTTAATTTATGTTTGAAAGGCAGAATAACATTTCTGTTGTTGATGTTATTGTTTGTTATTATATCATTCCCAATAGTTAAATAACGATTGTTTGGTAAGAGAAGTTCATTATTTGCGGATGGATTTACTACAAAACAGATTTTTCCCGTGAAATTTGTGCCACATGATATCATTAAATACTTGCAAAATTACCATCTCAAATTTGGTTTTCAATTATATCTCGTGTCTCGTAGTTTCATCAAGAATCCTTATTTCAGATCAGCAGAAACAGATAATTACTATAGTGGTAAAATTACGCAATGTCACGGTTCAGTTGCTTATTCCATAAACACAAAGACTATTTCCGGTTTTGTTTTCGGTAATCCTGATTTTCTATTTAGCAAAACGAAAGTAGCGTGTGCATCGGAAAGAAAATAACAGGCTGTTTTGTGAAGAAACCTAGGCTAGGTAGCATTCATTGGGAATGAACTCTTGTTCAGAATTCCTATAACATTTCTACATATTATGTTGAACTTTAGAATTGTTGTGCATTATTGAAAACAGAGTGCTAATACCGTGTAATTATTACATCGAACATGAACAAAAGATACAACTTTTATGAACAACTAGTCTCTGATAAAGTGATATTCTGTTCAGCATTTTTCGTCTGCAATTTGAAGTTAATGATTATAGCCTTTGTAAAGCAACTAGTCTTGAAGGGATGCTATATAAGAAAAGGAGGGTGGGGTAGGTGTATGTACTTGTTAGGATAAGCAACTTCATCTCAAGATCTCCTTTTTTTATTTTCAAGTAAATAAACACATTTTGCTGACATTTTACACATGATTTTAATGCTTTATGTATGTACCTAAAAATAAGGAAATGCCTCCTGCGGCACTCAAACATTTCTTTTATTTTCTCTATTTTTATTTTACTACTACTTCTGTAGATTTTCTATTATTATTTCTGGATGTGTGTGTGTGTGTGAAGTTTTAGTTCACTTGAGCTGAATGAAAGTTTTGTCTGTTGTTTGTGGCCATTTTCATATTTTCAGTTTCTCAAGAACTACTTTGCCAATTTCAGCATACTTGCCACAAAGTGTCCTTAAATCATGGAGATTTAAGTTTGTACAAATGAAGGGCCATGCACTCTTCAAATGGGAAATGAATAAGAGAAAAAGTAAAAATAGGGTTGGGTTTTAAAAAAAAAAATCTTCACAAGAATCATTGAATTAGAAAAATCAAAACTTACATGAAAGCTTGCTATTAGAAGTCAAACCCTAGTAGTGATTCAGAGTTTTACATAGGTATGTATATGGAAAAAATCTTAAGAACAGAGATTGCAAATTTATATTAATAGGGAAGCATTTTCATAGAGTGTAGTTTCAGATATGTTTACAACATTACCCATGGGCCATGATGGGGCAGCGATGAGGTTCAAAGTTTTAATTAGGAATATATAGTAAAGTTCTTTTAAAATTTTCTCAATGAACCACAATTGAGCAATATTATTTACCAATATGCATACATTTCTCAATGTAAGAGGTTTTTCCTCAAGAAAATGCAAGGGTAAATGTGTCAAAACAATATGCAAGCATCCTCATGTAGTGCAATTTCACCCCATGGTGGAGCTACAACAGGGGGTTAAGATATATACAAAGGATGCATTTAGTCAAAATGTAACATGGCAGAATAATCAATATGTTGATGGTGGCCATTATTGGGAAGAAAAAGAAGTGTCTGTGTATAGAGTAAACTCAAGTTGGTTCACACCATGCATAGTCAGGATGGGGTCTTAATTGGGATGTAGTATTTCACATTGAGAAATGCACCTGATATATCAGTGATATGACCATAAGGGCTCTTGTTTATAAGTTTCAAAGTTTTTTCATTTTATTCAGTGTACTGTAATTTTATTACAGGGTGACTTCCAGACTAAGAAAGAAGCAGCTTGGGCAATTAGCAATTTAACAATCAGTGGTAACAAAGACCAGGTAATTACAATGTCTACTGTCTGAAATGCATATTTCATATATATCTATTGCTAATCGTGACATAATGAGACTAAATGAACTCATTACAGGTGGCCAAAGTAGTGGAAAATGGAGTTATTTCCCCTTTCTGTGATCTTTTGGGAGTTAAAGACACTCAGGTGGTGAATGTGGTATTAGATGGTATCAATAATATATTAAAGATGGCAGGGGATGATGTGGATCGCATCTGTACCATGATAGAGGAATGTGGAGGTAGGTGGAAATTGTAAACTTCCCCTACAACAGCTAACATTAGCAGGGTAACGGGTTTCTAGTTTAATATAGCCAGAGGTTTCAAGTTTTATATAGGAAGAGGTTTCAAATAAAATATAGGGGGATTTCAAGGTTAAATAGAAAAATTCACAATCTTTTCAAGAACAACAATCATACCATTTGTGAAATTAATATGCAGTCATCCTCATGTGGTGTAGATTCAAGTTTATTTATGGCCATGTCTCTGGGAGCACAATTTAGGTTCAAACTTTTTGACGGAGTATAATTTAAGATTGTTTGAATTGTCAAATTAGTGTGCAAGCATTTTCAATGTAGTTAAAATTTAGTGTATTAATCCCCTAATGACATTGCCGAAGGGGAATGTTAGTTTACACTTGGTCTGTCTGTCCGTTTTTTTCTATCTGTCTGTCTATTGTCCATTGGTTTGTCATATCAAATCAGTTTTCCAAACTTTTCTCTGCATTTGATGAAGATATTTAGCTAAAATTTATAGATGACATTGTCTTGAATAGTTAATGGTCGTCAAGTTTGAGTTGTGTTACACTTGATGTACTTTTGACTGAATTATGCCCCTTGATGAACACTTGCGGGTTTCCAGACTTTTCTCCACATTGGATAAAGATATTCAACTGAAATTTTAGATGTGGCATTGTCTTGGAAAGTTGCAAATCAAATTTGAGTTTTGTTATGCTTGACCTATTTTTGACTAAATTATGGCCTTTGATAAATTGCAAGAATCAGTTTTCCAGACTTTTTTCTGCATTGGATGAAGATACTCAACTAGAATTTCTTATATGGCTTTGCCTTAGATAGTGACAGATCAAATTTGAGTTTCATTACACTTGGCTTACTTTTGACTGAATTATGATGAATTGCAAGAATCAGTTTTCTGGACTTTTCTCCACATGATGAAGATATTCAATTTAAATTTGATATCTGGCTTTGTTTGGATAGTTACAGATCAAGATTGAGTTTCGTTACACTTGACCTATTTTTGACTAAATTATGTCCCGTGATGATTTGCAAGAGTCAGTTTCCCAGACCTTTTTCTGCAATGGATGAAGATATCCAATATAAATTTGACATGTGGCTTTGTCTTGGATAGTTACAGATCAAGTTTGAGTTTCATTATGCTTGACCTACTTTTGACTAAATATCCTACTGGCAGGGGACTTTTTATTGTCTGCGATATACTCAGAATGCTTGTTCATATTTATTAGGATGAAACTGCAGCTGATTTTTAAAATTTTTTGCATAAGAATATACATGCAGAAATTTTCTTTTTAAAATCTCTTTGATAACCAAAATAGTATAATTTGGCTGGTCAATATTTTTTCATATTCAAATTTAGTATTATCATATACTGCATTCCTTCATGAATTGCATATCTGCATGCCTTGCACTGCCATAGACATCAAAATTCCATTGATGAAATGCTTGATAGGTATTTTCAGTATGAAGTCTCAACTGTACATTGCACATTAAGGTTAAGCATTAAACAGACATTTATTTGAACTGGAAATTAAAAAGGCCACCTTTTGCTTAAAACGAACCTAGTTCTGTGGAATCATATATGAGCGTGGGGGCCAATATTTGTGGGTAGCCAAATATTTACTAGTTCGTGGGGATGGAATTTCGAGGGTTATAGTAATTTCTAAAATGTACAACATGACACTATAGAAGCTATTGCAAAGAATAACTGGTTTGTAGGGTCGTAAATTCGTTGATAAAAGGTATCCACGAAATCCACGAACATTTAGCCCCCACGAACAATAATGATTCCACAGTATTCTTTTTGTTCGCATAGAATATGGACTCTATTATGTGCATATTTGATATTTATTTGAATAATTTAATGAAATTTCAGGTTTAGACAAAATAGAAGCTTTACAGAACCATGAAAATGAAGAAATATACAAACTGGCATATGAAATAATAGACCACTACTTTTCAGATGATGTAAGTGTGTTTTCTTTGATCTAATGGAAAAGTGACAATTTATGAAAGTCTTTTAAGTATCAGACATTAGATATCTTTGAAGTAAGATTTATAATTGGTGATGTTTATATATTATCTACTTTGCTGGTTCTGCTAAGACTTGTTAATGACTTGAAATCATGCTGATTGCCTCCAATCTTTAAAGACGGGCATTCCTTAAGCATATTTCAGTTATCTATCCATGCATTACTGCCTCTGAAACTTGAGAAGAAAACGTACCATTTCAGTCTCTGCTTGCTGCAGAAATGAATTTGAAACTAAATTTTCAAACAGGAATTATGAAAGAATATAAGTTAACCTTTTTTTGGTAAATTTAAAATCAAAGCTATATATTTTTGTGTAGCTGAGGCAACATACCATGTATACTCGCATATAATTTGACCCACATGCAAGTCGGTAACCCCTTTGGGGGATTTTTTGAGGAATTTAACACTAACCCTCTTATAAGTCAGATTTTTATCCATCAAATTGTGCGCCATCTCAATATCCATTTTCTAGCACAAGTTGGTTTTTTTTTGTATATATTTTGTGAACATCGATCTGGATTGTTATTGACGATAACCTCATGTTCTAATACACTGAATAGATAAGAAAACTACTTTTCAATGTCTATTTTTTAAAAACATAAACTAACTACTTATTCTTAAAGCAAACATACAAACATGGAAGAGAGTCAACATAGAATTTCAGTACTTGCTGTCAGCTAAGAACAGTACACCTTTGTTGTTGTTATCAATATGTGTCTGTAATTCAGCTAGAGGAATATCATTGTAATAATCTAATCAGGCTTGTTCTTCGTAAAATGTTCCACATATTGACTCTAATAAACACGTGTGAGTCAGATTTATTTCATTCCTAATATATAGTGAGAAGTATTCAGTATTGTTATTGTTACCAGTAATGTTTATTCCTTATAGGAGTTATGACTTAAGAGATTGAACACTGTTTGTTATTTTCATCTTGTTCATTTGTTACTGACTAACCATCATTAATACATTCAAACTTCCGTCAAATGTCACGAGTTTTGTGAAAAGAAAAATATATATGGCATTACTATGCGCATATAAGTCGGACACAGACTTCCGGGTTGAATTTTTACTCCCAAAAAACCAACTTATATGTGAGTATATACGTTATGCTAGAGGAAGCTTGACGACTATGACAAACTCGCACAATAAACAAAGGGTATAGATTATATGAGATAAATTGATCTCGGATAAAGTGAAGCCAAAAAAAAAGTGGTTTTTTTGTTTTTGTATTTTCAGACAGAAGAGGATCCTAACTTAGCTCCAGAGGCTTCAAGTCAAGGATACCAGTTTGATCCCAGTGCAAGCGTACCACAGGAAGGCTTTAAATTTTGATAAAATGCAAGAAGCCATGACGTTCCATCATTTCCTGGACTTATTAATGGCTCCAGAGAGAGAGAGTGTGTAAGAGGAGCATTCTACATGTGGTCTGTGAGGATTCTCATTAAGTTCACTGACTCCCAGTGTATTCTCCAGAGAGAAAGGGGGAGAGAGAGAGAGGGGTACAGACACCGTGTGGGCAGTGAGAGTGGCCCTACCATCGTACTTGCACCTCCATGCGCTGAGGTACAGCCAAAGTTCCAAATTGTTTTCACCGTGAAAACAATGTGATAGCTTTGAAGGAAACTTGTTGAATAGCTATGTTATTATTATTTTAACTCCTTGGAGTATGCAATACAGTCATCTAGTATGTTACTTCACTGTGTTTTGTGAAGCTTTTAACAGTTTTAAAGCTGAATGGAAACACAAACTGTGTTTCTGAAGCAGCACTACTTTTGTGTTATATGTATTATGATATGTGATGTGAGAGTATGCCTTTTTATCCATTTCTAGAGAATTTAAGGATGACTACAGTAAAATTCAGTGAGAATACATTTCTTTGGGTATCATTGTTATATCCAGAATTCATTATATCCATAAACAAATTTGTTATATATTATATTGAACTGAGTTTAGATCAATGCCAGATTGACTATGCATTTATAACCAATGTTAAACCGTGCACTTTAAACTGATGCTAGTAATACGTACGAGGAAGAATAATATTTTTTATTGCTCAATTGATTCTACACTGAACCATTTGGGATTTAACTAATTTTGACATACATAAAAGATTTTGGTAAAAATAAATATATGGAAAAATATTGTTAACCATACAATATATGCTAAAATGTAGTTTATATGCCTTCAAAATAAAATGGCAGGGGCATATAATGCATCTTTATGACATAGTCTTAGTTTGCCTTACATCTTCCTCTATAACTGCAGATATTGTGCTGATTTTTAGGTTAACTGGATGACTTGTGTGATCTTTTGCTATCCATGATGTTGGTTGTTAACTTTTAAATATTTTCAACTTCGCATAAACTGCTTGACCATTTGTTACCAAATTTTGCCCTGGTTGAGACTCTGTGGTTCATTTACACATGTAAACATACTGAATACTGCAGATTTGGAAATTAACATGGTGGTTTTCATTTTGATATACATGTATTTATGATTTATCAATTTTCTTTGAAATTAAATCTGCAGTGAATAACATATTAAAAGTATTTCAGTACTTTCGTAATCGAACTTTCCTGAAACATGAAATTAAAATCGTCACAATTGTACTCTTAGAAAAAAAGAAAAATTTAGCATCACGGAATTAAAGCAATTTAAAGTATGTTATTTACTTCTAAACATCTAGTGTACAAACTGTCAGCCTAATTATTAATATGCATCCATACTCTACCCTTCCATTCTGCTGTGTCTGGGCTAGAAAACATTAAAAACTCCGAATTGTTATGTATGACCATACATTGTTTCATAACCTAGAGCCAAGATCACGAAAGCTGATGTCAGAAAGAAAGATGGAAGCATTTGTTCGTCACACTAAAAAATATTGTTAAGGTAAATTTAATGTTCTCTTGTGTGGCACAGTTATTGCGGATAACTTGAGAATGCATTACTTGAGGCATGGTCATTTGGTCAGTGATGGTCAAGGTAACAAATGTAAAACATTAGAATTTTTTTTTTCTTGGCCCGCAAATTTATAATGAAGAAACATTCATGTAGAAGCTGGTACTTGGCTCTAAGGTTACCTATTGGCAGAATATATTGTGAACGTGAAAAAGTTATAGAAGAAAAATCAAGGTCAAGGGTAAAAAAAAGTTAAAAACTATTCTCTGTGTGATAACTTTATAGTGGACAGACATTCAAAGTTAATGTTTGGCATTAAGGTTGCTTGTGACCAGACAGTGAATCTTGGTCATGGTCGAGCTTGTAGGCAAAAAGCTATAAAAATCAAAGTGTAAATATGTAATTGAGAGATATTAGAAGCTCATGTTTGGCATCTGTTATGAAACATTGAATCATGACCTTGAACAAAGGCTGTTTGTTTATGATCAAGATTAATGATGGAAAATGCTTGAAATATTTGTCCAAACAATAACATTAAAAATAATGATCATTGCTTTTGGTCATAAAAGTTACTGGCCTTATGTTTGTTTTGTGATACCTGGGTGACTGTTGAGGGCCTCTGTGTAGTGTATTAGAGCAATGAGTATATTCACTCCAGCTGATGTACTGTACGTACCGTCAGTGGATAAGTGTCCCTTGGGCTTTTAAAATTTGAGTCAGTTTTCCAGATTTGGTCTCGCCTTTCTGATCAAATTTTTTGTCTTTAAGTCTTCATTTTTAGGTCACTTTGAGTCAATCAGATAACTTCTTGCTATTGGTCTTTGTCCATTATGCTTTAACATATTTACACTCCGTAACAAAGTTTTGTTTGGGGGGGTTATACTGGAATCAGGTTGTCCATCCATCTGTCTGTAGGTGCAATGGTTTCCGAGCTCTGACCTTTTCACATAAAGTCACCATACCACACAACATATAGACTCCCCATGGGACAAAGATGATCCCTATCAATTTTAGGGTCAAAAGGTCAAGTGTACTGGACATTAGAATAGCAAAATAGTATCCAGGCTCTCATGTATTATATTTGTCACGTAGAGTTACCAAATCGCACATATACGGACTACCCATGGGGTGAAAATGATACCTGCCGATATTGGAGTCAAAGGAACACCCCTTTGGGTTTGATAGATTGGAGTGAGTAGGGGGATATAGTAGTGAGCAGTGCTCACAGTACCGCTTGTTTCAGCTTCTTGATAACTACCATTCCAGTTCTTTTCAAATTTGATAAGAAGTATCTTTTGGGATGAATTTTAAATTTCTAGACTCCTGCACCCCAGAGGTCATAGGTTAATTAGAAAATTTCTCGATAACAACCGGATAACTGTAAGGAAAACTAAATATATAGTCATGTAGGGCAGGAAGACCTCTACGAAAATTTCATAATCCACAGGGTTGAAATTTTGACTTCAGGGCAGAGCCAATCCTGGCATTTTGTGTTTATGTGTGAAACATTTAAATATATCTTTAATGATACTGATACTAAATTGAAACAAAATAGATATGAAATGGAGCAGGTAGCCCTTTACTAAAATTTTGAATTTCATGATGCTTGGAACGAGTTTTGGTTCCAGGGTGGGACAGTATTGATAATAGTAAAAATTGATGAAGTACGAAAATTGTGAATAAATTTAAAATATTCCTGTATTTCCACTGAACATCAAGAAAAATTATTGTATATCTGTACCAGAATGCCAAGATTGTATTCTCTTGCTATTTAAACTTCTAAAAACATTTTCTTGAAAACTATCAATTTATTTCGAGCATTGCCTCATGGTGTCGTTTAGTATTTAGGAGTCTGATAAAGGTTTGTGGGCCTTTTTCCCCCCAACTTTTTTAGAACCATGATGAACGAAACCCTGTGCAGAGTATCCTTGCATAAGGTGGACTCAATGGGGATAATTATTGGGGTGTAGTTGTTTCTTGGAAGATGCACAAACCAAATGAAGTGTAGCTTCATTGAATGAATGAATTCAATGAAGTGTCTACTCGGTTTGTAGATGCATGTTCCTATTCATTTAATTTTTTGTTGTGTATTTTTATTTTGGAGTGTTGCAAATAAAATTTAATTTCATAAAAGGCCAATGAATTTGACCGGCTTTAAATACATTACAGCAAACGCGCTTGTAAAGAATTCATGCTTACAACGAAATGATTTTCATTCCTTGTAATATTAAAACATGAACTTGTCGTTTTAACAAATGTTTATATCAAATCGAAATTGTTCATCCCAAGCACTTCGCAATAAGAGTGTTGTGCTGTATATAAATGCCACGGAGTAAAACATGCATGTGTTTCAACATTATTTTAGACAATGTTTCGGTAGCAAAATATTGCTTATAAAGAATGACTAATTCATATATAGTATGATAATCACTGACAATAAATCATAATTATTTCAGTTATAGATATATTAAAAGGACAGAAAAAGACAACAGTGGGCTAGTAAATATATGTGATTACAAATGTAAATTTATCTTGCTATTCAAATACAAGTATATGTACAATATATCTATAATTAAGGAGAAGGCTTATATAGGCGCTGCCTAATTATTATGATATACATAATGAAATTAAAATACTGTTGGAACATGACGTACAACAAAATAGTGTTATTATACAAACTTGCACATTTGTCCAAGGTAAAGAATATGAAACACACACACTCTCTCTCTCTCTCCAGTACTTTTATCTATAGCACTTTCGCCCTACGGGCTGGTCAATAGATTTTCAATTTAAAAATTTACATTGTATGATAGGCTGATACATATATGAGTATCAGTATATACAATTTACAAATAAAGGAATGCAAAAGTGAAAATGGAAATGCAAGAGGAACAAGTTCCACAACGCTCACCGGAGTTAGCTGGTCGTGTTCTTCATCAGAAGATTTTTTTAAGATTATCATCTTTATTCTCACCATAATCTACATGTAACCACACTCTAGTCCATATTATACATGTAACCCCACACTAGTCCTTCCCGTGGGGAAGAATAGGCCTTCAGTATCTCTTGCTTGTCGTAAGAGGCAACTAAATTGGGCAGTCTTTCGGATGAAACTACAAACACCGAGGCCCCGTGTGACATCAGGTGTGGCACGATAAAGATCCCTCCCTGCTCAACGCCGTAAGCTGCTCTTAAAGAATAAATTTCTGCTATTATTTTATGTAAAACTTAGATACTTATTGATATGTCATCCTACCCCCAAAGTCCTGTTACTCTGGAGAAGACTTTTAAAAGTTTCAGTGTAAAAAAAATTGATATCCTTGGCCCCATCCTATCCCGTGGACATTAAATTCAAATCACTGGTATGGTCGTTGACATTTAAAGGAAAATCTCTATGTAATCCCATGTAAAACATGGATCCCCTATTGTGTCCTCACCCGAGCCACACATTGATCAAATTGAAACTTGAATTTCCACTCCCTGATGATTCTTGCTTGTGATCAGTAATGACCCTTTTGTTCTTGAAAAAAAATCTTATATATATATATATATATATATATATATATATATATATATATAATCCCCTATAAATTTTTATCTAATATTGTGGCCCTGACCTGAGGATGCCTACATATTTTATGGCTGAACTAGATCTTGCTGTTATCGAGAAGAACTAAAAATAAAGGATATTTCTATGTATCCAGGTCTAAAATTTTGATCCTATTATGGCACTACCCCCGAGATTCATAATTTGAATTCACACACAATAAAAAAGTTCCTACGCAAGTTTTTGTCTTTTCTGGTTGAGTGGTTCTTGAGGATAGTTTTAAATGATTCCAATATATCTTCACTACTTTTTAATCATTTCCGCTTTTAAAAAGTCATTTCATTTGAATAGTTTTGAATTCCCTTTTCTAAGGATGCTCTATTGTAAGTTTGGTTGAAGGTGGTCCAGTGCTTGCGGACAGACCGACGGACGACGACCAAGAGGTGATCTTAAAAGTTCACTAATAGCTCAGATCAGCTCCGAAAAGCATAACGGAAATATATTTTCTATTTTACACAAATACACGTACAATGCAGCAGAAACGTCAGCAAATACATATACACTGCACAGACACGTCATTTCTTATACATTGTAACTCATGACACACTGTTTGAATCTAACGGTTCGAGTCCTATCCACCATTAAAATGTGACGGGTAACATCCTCTGTCGGAAATCCACACACCACATCTTAGTTTGGAATGTGTTGTATATATGACTTCAAAGGCTGAAAATGAGAGAGATCTATATCTGATATCTGTATTTTATGCTCAATTTATGTTGACTACACGTTACATCATTCACACACACACACACACACACACACACACACACACACACACACACATATATATATAGATAGATATATATAATATATTCATATTCAAAAAAGTAGGGGATATTGGATTTTCAAGGACAAGGAAATGCAGATTATGAGGCCAGGAAGGAAACAAATGACAGAAAAACATTAAGAAAACATTTGTCAATTTATTCGAAACCCTGTGTACAGTCAGAAAAGGACAGATTCTCCAGAATAAGGGTCGACCCCAACACAGGGTCACACTGCAAATTTACCACCATTGTGAAACAGAGTCAGTAGCGGGTAAAAACCCCCTCGGTTGGCCAGACAAGACTCCTAACAAGACGTCCCAGGTCATTTTGGGGAAGGTTATTCCATTCTTGTTGCAATGCTGCAGCAAGTTCTTAGACATTGGCAGGACGTTGTTTACGTTGGCGTAGCCGCTGTCCAAGAATGTCCCAGACATACTCGATGGGAGAAAGGTCCGGACTGAGAGCAGGCCATAGTAATGTGGTGATATTCTGCTGTTGGAGATAATCTGTAATGACCCTGGCTCTATGACATCTGGCATTGTCATCTTGAAAAATGAAACGGTGGCCATAACGATGTGCAAACGGCACAACATGGGGTGCCAAGATGTTGTCCCGGTAGTACTGCCCTGTGACACGTCCAGCAATGTGCAAGTCTGTTCTGCCGGCAACAGTGATGTCTCCCCACACCATTACAGATCCACCCCCATACCAATCATGTTTAATGACGTTAACGTCATGGAAACGTTCGTTACGTCGGCGCCAAACCCTCCTGCGTCTGTCCAGGAAGTCCACAGTGAACATCGACTCATCTGAGATTATCCCAACGTTGATGGTGACGACACCATTGGAGTTGGGGCCCTAATGTGACGATCCCTCAAACAGGGAAGGACACAAGGATGCCGGGCGTGTAAGTGAAATCTGTGCAGTCGATTCCTGATGATCTGGCCACTCACTACCAAGCCAGTATCCCTTTGAAGCTGAGACCTTATCTGATTTTCTGTTACCAGACGATTTCTCAAGGCAATAATGCAGATGAATCTGTCCTGAGTCTCAGTTGTAGCCCTTGGTCGACCGGATCGTGGTCTATCCTGAACAGACGTCTGGACCATAATCTGCTGATAACAGACTGGGAAACATTCATTGCCCTTGCCACAGCGACCTGTCTTGAGCCAAACTGTAGCATGCCAAGGGCACGTAACCTCTCATCCTGTGTTAGACGACGCATAATCTGTTTAATTAACGACTTCAACAACTGATAATCTGGTGCTTTCTCTTCAAAATCTTCCTTTAGAGTGGCTCTAACCTTCCAATTCAGAGGCATGCAAATTTGTGGTACAACACCCTTGATCATCAGTAGCATGCCCTGCAGATCAAGAGAGTGATTGATGTGTTTGGGTGATGAATTTCTTTGGAAATGCTTCCTCGTTATGAAACTATACAACATGGTTTCTTATCCCTTTGTATATGTGAACATTTTGATCACAAAATACAGTATCTCCTACTTTTTTGAATAGCACACACACACACACACACAGATATATATATATATATATATATATATATATATATATATATATATAGAGATAGAGAGAGAGAGAGAAAGAGAGAGCTCTAAAAATATAAACGCTTAAAAAGCTTATTGTGTGTCATCAGTTTCAGGAGACCGGTCGCAGTAGCTGAGTGGTAGAGTGTTCGTTTCGTAATCGGAAGGCCGCGAGTTCCAGCCCTAGTCGCGCTGTAGTGATTGCTACTTCGTCAAACGCTTGACAGTTAGAAGTGAGAATCGCGTATCTTTCGAATATGGCCTTAAAAACGAAGGTTCTGTGTTGCGGCAGGCGTAGCACGTTAAAGAACTTTCACTGCTATGGCCCTGAGCGCTAAGCATAGGTCTAAGTTTGTGGTACTTCACCTACAACTATGAATGACCGAAAACAGTCAACCAATCACTACCGAGACTTTCAACTGCTAATATGAAGACTTAAATCCAAGTTTACTTCAGATCAAAAGAAAAGAAACTAAATTAATGTCATATACCTGTAGTTTCAAAAATACTCCGTTCTCAACCTTGACCTTGGTCGTAACATTTTAAGTATATAAGTGTATGTACTATAGAATTTATACTTGACGAAGGTCAAGGCCAAGGTCAACGAGATGTTGCCGTATGGCAGATTCACTCATCATATTAGGTCAAGATTAGTGTCTCATCTATGTATGGCCACGCGTGGGGTTATTGTACCATAATCAAAGGTATTCTGCTTTGAAATGGAATATTTGCCTTGGTATACATATTTTATAATTATCCTGGTCAACATGAAGGCGAAAAATTCGTCAACTGATATACAGAGTATTCTCATTATCATTTTTTTACTCGAAGAGATTGATTGTTTGTTGTTTTCCGCCACACTCAACAATTTTTCAGTTATCTGGTGGCGGCTAGTTTTTATAGGTGGAGGAGAGAACCCAGGTACAATGTACCCGGGAAGTGTCCACAGACCTTCCGAAAGTAAATTGGCAAACTTTCTCACATGTATCGGCGCGAGCGAGAATCGAACTCGCGCCAACAAGAGGTGGGAGGCCTTGTGATTTTGAGCGCAATGCTCTAACCACTCGGCCATGGAGGCCCCCTACTCAAAGAGTGTGTATATATATATATATATATATATATATATATATATATATACATAACATTCAGATAATACATTTACTTTATTTGTATGATGTTTCATATATACGTCCTATTTAAGAATTTTTCATTCATATGGAAATGTCAAACTTTAGATGAAGTGCCACAAATTTTGACAAGGCATGGCGCGTATGTTATGAGCAGTGAGGGGTTATCACTGTGCTAATGCCTACCGTGACATGGGTTGGACGCGGCGCCGTACGGTCCTAGCAGTGAGGATTCATTACTGTCCTAACACCTACCGTGACAGGAGTTTGACGCGGTGCTGTATCGTCCTAGCGGTGAGGGTTTATTATTGTGCTAACGCCTATTGTAGCATAGGCTGACAAGATGTTCTATGGTCCTAGCAGTGAGGATTCATCACTGTGCTAATGCCTGTTGTGACATGGGTTGGACGCGGTGCCGTATGGTCTTAAACACATTGTACGAACTGTTTCAACAGTCGTATGGATCATCTATACTGCAAGCAAGATAAAATTTATCAAAGTACTTCCATTTACTCCCAAATATGTATAAGTTTAAACTTTTTAACAATAATAAAATCAAATTAATGTTTTACGGTCTCAGCAGTGAGGATTCATTACTGTCCTAACACCTGCCGTGACATAAGTTTGACGCGGTGCTGTATGGTAATAGTGGTGGCGATTCATTACCGTGCTAACACCTGCCGTGACATACGTTTGACGCGGTGCTGTATGGTAATAGTGGTGGCGATTCATTACCGTGCTAACACCTACCGTGACATAAGTTTGACGCGGTGCTGTATGGTAATAGTGGTGGCGATTCATTACCGTGCTAACACCTACCGTGACATAAGTTTGACGCGGTGCTGTATGGTAATAGTGGTGGCGATTCATTACCGTGCTAACACCTACCGTGACATAAGTTTGACGCGGTGCTGTATGGTAATAGTGGTGGCGATTCATTACCGTGCTAACACCTACCGTGACATGGGTTTGACGTGGTGCCGAAATCGAGGCAAACTAGGAATCCAATTAATCTATCCTGGATAGAGAAAATAGTTTTTAACACATTGTACGATCTGTTTTAACAGTCGTATGGATCAGCTATACTGAATGGCTTTAAAAACGCAACACACGTTGTTTTTTTTTTTATTTACTCATTGAAAATATTACATATAAAACTTTCATTGCAAAATTTACCCAACATACATCGTATTGATTTTTTACACCCATCTCGAGATTTACCTGTGTTGATTTTTTTGCGCGTTGTGAGTAGCATCGCGCGAAATTTTCAGCGTTTTTTTTTTCAAACATGCGATAAAACAACTTCGTTGGTGAAAGCATAGACACCACTAACAGGAAAAAAATCGAAACCAAGACTATGCCGCGCTTAAGCAACGAAATGCGCAATCACGCACTTGGTATGATGCAAGCAGGCGTTAGTCAGCGTGAGGTTGTACAGTTGGCCGGTTGTTGTCACGATTCCATCAGACAGGATCCCTAAATGATCGTCCAAGACCTGGTCAACCGTTTGTGACAACGCCACGGCAACAAACGTTCATACGGCAAACGTCATCCGCGCAATAGATTTACGGCCGCTGCACCCACGGCGAGAGAAATCATCGGACGTCATGGAAGGCCTATTCATTCTAGAACCGTTTCCAGAATTTTGAAGCGACATGGGATCCGCTGCAGAAGATCTTATAAGGAGCTACATCTTAAACCGCATCACCGACGGTACAAATTGCAATGGGCAAGGCAGCATCTGACTCAACGTCAAAATTGGTCACATGCTGTGTTCTCAGATGAGTCCAGATTTAACGTTTGCAACGCAGACGGCATATGTCGAGTTTACCGTCGTTTACATGAACGTTTTGCAGACAATTGTGCCCTCGAGCGCGACAGGTTTAAGGGGGGGGGGGGGGGGAGGAGGAGGCGTCATGGTCTGGGGTGCGATTAACCACAACTTTCGATTACAACTGGTCGTTTAAAATGGAACCCTCACTTCCTGGAGGTATGTGGACGAAATTCTGCAGCCTGTTTTAGCACCATTAATGCAGCAGCATAAGCAAGGAAATGAGTTAATTTTCCAACAGAACAATGCGCGCACACATGCGGCAAGATTGACACAAAACTTTTTTTCAAATGAACGCCAATGACGTCCCTGATTGACCCGCTATGTCCCAGACTTGAATCCAATCGAGCATTTGTGGGACGATCTGGGGAGACGTGTGCACAGCCGCCAGCCTCGGCCTCAGAATCCGCAAGAATTAGGGAGAAGAATGGCAAAATATTCCTCAGAGGACCATCCGAAATGTTTGTCAATCAATGTCACGTAGCCTTCGCGCCATCATCACTGCTAATAGAGGTCATACCCGGTACTAGTGAACAATTAACATGGTTTATAATATACCACTATGAATTTGTTTATTAGGTATTTGAACAAATTCTTTATATATAAAATTATCAAGTGTTGCGTTTTTAAAGTCCGTCAGTATACATTGCAAGCAAGATTATATGTATCAAAGTTCTTCCATTTGCACCCAAATATGTACAAGTTTGAACTTTTTAACAATAATAAAATTAAATTGATAAAACTATGTAAATTGATAAAAAAAAACCTATTATTGAGAAAGATAGCTCTCCTGGGTAGTCCACTGTCAGATATTGTACTATTTTTTTTTCTTTCTCACGCATGCGTGTATCTAACTACATGACGTGTTATTTATTTCTACACTGTACATTGTCAGTTTATTAGAACAAACCATTGTCATTGATCAGGATTCAGCCTGGGTCCCCCGGTTTTAAAGCATGGCAATTGGTGATTTACAGCGGCGGTGTGAGGACTGTTTTACACTTCTACAATTCAAACCAAAAATGGTGAAGTAACGCAATCACGACAATTATGCTAATCAAGCTGACGGGGTAAACTGTAGGATGATGGAATATGAATTTCAACTTGTTATTTACCATGACATACTGTGACAATAAATAAAATACATTTAGTAGTTATCTCCATCAGTGTGTCACTCTGTTTATGTTACCTAAATTCATACTACTCCACCATTTTGTTTCCTTTTCCCATGTCCATTTGTTGACATTCCATCTACAACTAAGTACGGCACACTTCACCACACTATGCGAATCCGGAACGGAATCATTGATCCATGAGCTGTTTCAAAGTAATGAATATTCTAATATTTGACACTGAACTTAAATGCGTGATATAGATAGATATTTCATATTTTGTTTCTTTTCGAATGGAATTTTAAAAAAAAATAATAACTTCTAATTTCTTCCTGTCCATGTATATTCAACAATCGTCAATAATATAAATCGTAAATGGAGACATGAATTGATGTGAGTATCGTTAAACACGTTGTTACTAAACATAGAATTATTTATGTAGTCCTTACCAGGTCCAGGAAACAGGAACGATACTTACATTACAGTCAAAATCTCTGGTAATGATCTACTGCAGATTATAAACTGTGAAGCCAAACTATAATAATGTTACCAACACAATGCAGCATGTCTATCTATCTATCTGTTTTATTGCCCTCTACTTTAATTAATATTCCATGAAAAATAATTTTTATCACCTGAAAGTAACAAATATGCACAAAGTCCCAAATGGCGCCCCTCACTCTGAATACAAACCATCTGTGATGAAAACCTCAAGCACTGGCTGGACAACTTACCCCAGAACACCTCGCCCTCTCTCAGTTTTGACCAACTTTTGTTATCAATAATTATTCAAATCACAGTAACAAACAAATATATACACATATATATACTACACGTACACGTGAAATCAATAATAAGAAGTCATTAACTAGATTATTTTCATCATGTTCTAATAATTTAAATCCTTAATTGCACACAATGACTGCAAGAATACAAATATTGACATAACAAAGAAGTTACTGACTGATACCATATTTGGTCTTGGTTTTATAACATTATAACAGCGACATCACTGTCAATTTAATGGGTATTACTATATTTGGCTTTATAACAATGGTGACGCTGTTAAATATTTCATTCTTTATAACACTTAGGTTACTGACCAACAGTATCTTTATCAGACATCGCTCATTTAATACTCACGTATTCCAAAACATTGTACCATATTGATTTGGCTTTATTAACAATATTTGACATGTCAGTCTTTGACGAAGGAGGTTGTTGATGTCGACCTGATTGTAACAGTTTCAAAGAGACGTTGTGACACGAGGTACGAGCCACGCAAGGAGTTCCGAGTGGTATAGTTGAGGTTTGATGTAATCAGCCGAGGTGTGCCGAGTGTATTCTACCAGTATCAAAGAGATGTTCTGGCATCGTATCAATCTGGCTGAAGTAATACTCTCCATACCCGCAATCTGGACTTGTTGATCCGCTTTAAACTCCGTCCACAAAATCACGCATAAATCACACGTGTGCGCGTTTACCGAGTGAATACTAATTAGATATGAATAACCTGCATACACATTATTAGATATTTACTTGATTAATCGTATTGACGGTAGGGATGTAAATCTCACTTTTTTGCAGGAGGAAGTAGTCGGATGGTACCACATTTAAGTTTAGATCTCTAATACATACTCCTGTCGTCAATTTTCTTTTTATCATATTTTATCTTTTTATTTGTTTATTCGTACGTTTACTGTCATCAACAAAGAATCGATGTGTCAATTTTACTGACACAAGATTCAAGATATTGTCAATATTGTAACGATATAATGTTCACGTAAAATGTACTTTGTTATTCATTGTGATAACGTGTCCTTTGATATCGTTACAATATCGACAAGTTTTGTATTTTGATCAGGTGTTGCATGTAAATATCAACATAACTTTGATATATTCTAGTTTCATTAACAACATTGAATGTATCATTGCAACAAAAGAACTTTAACATTGAAGAAGATTTAGTAAGTGTAGAACGCCGGCTATGGAGAGTCACTTCTGTAGATACTATACCAAGATTAGTAGTCCTAGGAGTAACAGTAGTGGAGTATGAACTACAGTTCCTGGACATTTCTTGAAGTGGTAGGCTCTTAAGTAGTGTTCCTCTCAGATTACCGGGGGATCCACACCTGGGCTCACCCGTGTATCCTAATATCAAACTTCTTGACTTGGCAAAACTCACGAAGGCGACTAGTTGGCAATCGCAGTGAAGAGGATTGTTATCAATTGCACTGAAGAACACAATTGTATATTGGGATAATATATAAAACGTTAAAACTAAGGTATAAGGCAAGTGAAAAGTTAAAATACTCAAACTTAGTTTGAAGAAGTAATCTAAGAAGATTTTAACATTGCAATCACCGGATCTCCATCGACTCAGTATCTGAGAGAAGATTATGACTCCTAAAATCTTATATACTTAGTATCTGAGAGAAAATTATGACTGCTAAAATCTTACTTAGTATCTGTGAGGTTATGACTCCTAAAATCTTACTTAGTATCTGAGAGAAGATTACGACACCTAAAATCTTAGTATCTGAGAGAAGATTCTCAATCCTAAAATCTTACTTAGTCTCCGTTTTAAATCTTGACAGATACACTACATGTACTTACATAACTTTCCCCCGGATTTTTCCGTTTTATTTCTTCCGGATTTTGTTTGAATATTTATTTACAATTTTCGGTTTGGTTGGGATTTCATTTTTTTCTTCTAGATGAACGAGCTTAAGTAGAACTCACAAGTCACCTGTACTTTTCCTTTGAGAGAAAACTTCTAAAATGGTAATCTAAACTTGAAGGTTTCTTTGTATGTTGTTTTGCAAGATAATTTGTTGTGAGTTGAATGTTTACAAAAGTGTTTACTTGTAAACAAAAAAAATATATGCTGAAAATGCGCGTTTGTCATATAGAAGTTTCGCAAATTTAGCGTTAAGTTTGCAAAGTATATGATAATATGGTTAATATTTAATATATAACATCGTAATATTGAAGGGTTAAGAGTTATGCTGTAGAATGTTTGGGGCCCTCTGCAATGTTCATACATTGATAAGAATGTTTTCCCATAGCCATTTATGCTTGTAAAAGTTCATGGTTTCAAGCAACATGAATTTCCAATCCTTTAGTATTATGATTTTGGTACAGTATATGATGGGATTTAGAGTACACGTGTAATATTTACTGTAAACATTGTTATTTACTGAGGTTGATCGTGTATTTGTTTACCAAAGTAACATCTATCAAATGTTTGCTATGATATATTGATACGCGCGCGTGCGCGCGCGTGTGTGTGTGTGATTGCAGTAAATCACAAACGTATTCATATATATACACATGTTGATTAGGTACAAGAAAGTTGAATTTGAAGAGGAATATAAATACCCTTCTTTCAGCTTAAGTAGAATCGATAGGCCAATTTCTCTCTCTCTCTCTCTCTCTCTCTCTCTCTCTCTCTCTCTCTCTCTCTCTCTCTCTCTCTCTCTCTGTGTTTAAATAAGCCAATTAAAAACAACATTGTTATCAATTTCATTCATTTTAAATGAAAAATTTCTTAAATTGCATCGATAATAGAATGAAATACTTGTTAGGGAGAAAATTGGTGTACCTTTGTTATTTACCTTGAAATATCATTATGTTAAATGATACATAAATGGTGTGAGACCTCTGTTTCCATACTATGCTGTGAGAGCTGAAGGACATGGAGATAATTAGAAGCGTTTATTACTACAATCTCGCTAAAACTATAATGTAATGGGTATATATATATATATATATTCCTATATAATCCGTGACTCTGTATCACACGTTTCATTATACCGATGAGATACCAAATCAGTCATTTGTAGTAAACGGTATATAAACGATAGCAATGTGTGCTTTTTAGGGATAAAACAGTCTGAAAAGAGGAGAACATAAGCGATGAAAGTATGGAGAAAATTATTTAGTGTGGTCTATGGGTATTTTTGAAATTATTACGATAACCATTCAAAGTAATTGCATCTTGGATTCGAGATAACACACTAAGAACCACGAGTAAAATTTTAAACATAGTAAACTTAACTTCTGTATATTCAAAACAATAATGAACTATCATATATCGAAGGCTATATTTAAAAAAAAAATTAGTTCTAGAATTTTGTAAGCGTTCAAATGAATCAAATGAGACGTTACCTTTGGACAACACATTTATGAAAAATATTCATTTTCATTCATATGTCGATTGGATATATCCCAGTGAACTCGATATAAAAGACACCACAGTGTCTTCAATATTTGTTTCCTATTTGGATGTTTTACTGAGCATAAACGTTAATATTAAACTAGCAACTCAACTTTATGACAAACGAGATTAATTCAGATTTCCCATCGTTAATATTTTATATTTATATTGATTAATTGATTGTATATTTTTAACATCTTTATCTTTCCACACTTACTGTGACACTGGACCTCGGTTTTTGCGATCTTATCTGAAGGACCGCCCCATTTAGATGCCTCTTACGACAAGCAAAGGGTACTAAGGACCTATTATAACCTGGGCCCCCACGGGGCTCTCATATTCATATTGTGATACTCTATTACTACCTGTATTTAGTGTTTATGTCTTCTAACTGATTCGATACGTACGCGAGAGCATGCTCTCTTTATGATCAATTTCTAAATCGATGTACGCTATTGACAAATGATTATGTTACAGGGGTTTCAGTAGGTTCGTTTACACTCGCATTTTTCAAAGTCTATGATCATTATACAGCCTATCACTAGGTTGGATGTCTAATGTGTTTCAATCCAATTTTTAAACGTTCTTTAAATACTTATCACTCCTGATAAAAGCACAAGATTCACGGTGGGTGTGGCTGGTCAACACAGGAAGCTTACTCCTTGTAGGTAATTGAACACATGTTTCTTACAGGGGCATGTGTTTGCCCTGCTCTCGATTTTATATTCTTTACAGATTGGTTGGTTGTATATTGTTTAATGTCCCACTTGAGAATTCTTCACTCATATTGAGACGTTACCATTGCCGGTTTGCAAAATTTAGGTCTATGATTGGCGCTTACCGCCTTTGAGCAGGGAGGGATCTTTGTCGTGCCACACCTGCTGTGACAAATGGCCTCGGTATTTGTGGTCTCATCCGAAAGACTGCCCCATTTAGTCGCCTCTTGCGACAAGCACCGAGGATCTATTCTAACCCGGATCTATACGGACTATTTTTACATTATTTATAAGGTTTAGGAGATTTCTCGCTATATTCGTTATGTTGACCTTCTTTTGCATACCTGTGGTCCTCCTGAGCGGAATGTATAGGACGTTTAATAGCGAGAATGTTTGCAATTTCAATTTTTGTAGTCAGACCTTACACTGACCGCCCAGCTGCAGTTTCACAGGAAGTATTCAACAGACACATCTCTCTCCTCTGGAGCCATTCTAGATGTTAATGAATATGAACATATTTACCAGTGTCTAGGCCTACTGTCTCGTTAACGTATCTCGCAGGAACTTGGAGTCCTTATTCCCCCTCCTCTCCCCTCCCCTCCAATAGAACATTCCTCCTCCTCTCCCCTCCCCTCCATTAAACATTCCTCCTCCTCTCCCCTCCTCTCCAATAAACATTCCCCCTTCTCTACCCTCCCCTCCAATAAAACATTCTTCCTCCTCCTCTCCCCTCCCCTCCATTAAACATTCCTCCTCCTCTCCCCTCCCTTCCAATAAAACATTCTTCCTCCTCTCCCCTCCCTTCCACTAAAACATTCCTCCTCCTCTCCCCTCCAATAAAACATTCCTCCGCCTCTCCCCACCCCTCCAATAAACATTCCCCTTCCTCTCCCCTCCAATAAACATCCCCCCTCCCATCCCCCCAATAAACATTCCCCTTCCTCTCCGCTCCCCTCTAATAAAACATTCCCCCTCCCCTCCAATAAACACTCCCCCTCCCATCCCCCCAATAAACATTCCCCCTCCTCTCCCCTCAAATAAAACATTCCCAATCCTCTCCCCTCCAATAAAACATTCTTCCTTCTCTCCCCTCCCCTCCAATAAAACATTCCCCCCTCCACTCCAATAAAACATTCCTCCTCCTCCCCCATCTCCTCCAATAGACATTCCCCCTCCCCTCCAATAAAACATTTCCCCTCATCCCCCCTGCCCTCCAATAAACATTCCCCCTCCTCTTCCCTCCCTTCCAATAAAACATCCTCCTCCTCTCCAATAAACATTCCCCTTCCTCTCCCCTCCCCTCCAATAAACCATTCCCCCCTCCCCTCCCCTCCCCTCCAATAAACATTCCCCCTTCTCTACCCTCCCCTCCAATAAACATTCCCCCTCCTCTCCCCTCCCCTCCAATAAAATATTCCCCCTCCAATATCCAAGAAAACAAGTGAAAATTGAATTTAAAAGCATTATAATTCCAATAACAAACACTTGACTCACTAAAGTCACTGTTTTATCAAAATTAAGGTAATATTAATTTATTGTTATATTATCGACCGTTGTGATTTCAAAAAATCGTAAACAAAACGTTTCCAAGTACGTATGTCAATGGTGTTACATCAACAAGATAAGTACTCAGTAAGGTTTAAAAGTAAACATAATAGTTTAATAAAAATGGAATAATTTCTATAGTGTTAATCATTTTGATACATTCTAAAGCAAATTTCATTCAATTTCATTCAAAAGTATGAAACTGTGCAACATTTATCGCAATATTTTTTTCTCGCGTAGGAACATTACACGAAGTCGGTAATGATTTGAATAACCTGTTTTGTTGTATTGGGGATCATCTCAAAACTAAAGTAATAGAAAGAGCAAATGAGATAAATAGAACATCTATAATTACGTGATTTGATATTTGCTCTAGCCAACTCGCTGAAGTGGTGATTTATTCGCTTGGTAAGTCAAATCACGTCGTTACGTAAAGCTATGTGACTCTATACAAAACGATATATTTTAAAACACAGAAACAAATTACTTTTACTCTTTCAATAATTAAATCCCTAATTAGCAAAGTTTTAGAAAGAATTTTCTTATCGATCAAAATTGCATAAGACTGTCATACAATACTGATCTTTAAATACTTCTCTTTGATATGAAATATACGCTTTTTCGCGTGAAAAACGCCGAAATTAATAAATAAAAGTCGCTCTTTATTTATCGGCAGTTTTTCTAAACGATAAAGGTGCATGAAATTGTTTCGTGTTACAATAAGACTCTTCAGAATCTGCAGAACAAACAAACATATTATTACAGATGCAAAATTCACTATGTTTACAAACTGCACAAAGTATGTAGTCTAACAGACCTATTCACACTTTTCTCAGACAAGTTACATATGTGTTACAATGTCAGATATATTCAGTATTTACTCCACTTTAATTTGATATATATGCTTCCTAAGTAAACCACCGCGCTAAAGAGAGCTCTCAGGCATGATACAGCAGGCGTAGTAGAAATGACATCTTCAATCAAGCTGATGAAATCTCCAGCTCGGAGCTTTGTTTACTATAACCAATGGAAATACTTACGAGGGACAACTATTTCAAGCTTCAAATTGGAGTATCCAGTTTGTTTTTTAAATTAGAGGTGTAGACCTACACATGTTTATAATTTGTCTCTGACAAAATTCATTCTGATATTGTCACAATTGTAAAATTTAAGTTCATAGTACGGAATAGTGTAATATACTGTAATTCAGATCATGCTCATAATACTTTGTATTGTCAATTAGTGTCAACTGTAATTATATGTTTGATGTTTGCATTGGTTTTTATTTTATGTTGTGCACACATGTTCCGGAATAAATTTAGAAAACGCACTGAGTTCTTTATCTAACAAAGTATTCAAACATGACATTGGCGACGATTAAAAAGTCCTAATCATGTCAGTTCAGCTGTCAAATTTCCCAACATTTGATTATATATGTGATAAAAGCAACGCAGGTCCCAGACGGAAGAGATGGGTATCGAGAATGGAGAGTCTCTTGTGGGGATGAAGATAGACGATGGGGATAGAAAAAGTGCCTTTCTCCCTCACTACGCTGGAGAAATGGTATATGACATTTAGAACCAAAGGCCCTATAAATGAAGATACAAAGGGCGTACTTAAGAAGTATTTTAAACCAAAGAAAAACACTCAGATGAAAATACACAGATTCAGGACATGCAAACAGAATGAAGGTCAGTCTTTAGATAAACTTGTAACAAAACAGAGAAAGCTTGCGAATTTCAGAATGTTGAAAAAAGGCTAAGATAACGAACAGTGATCGATCTCATAATTCCTATACAAAATACAAATCAGAGAGCTGGGAAAACACGGAACCCTGGACATACATCACTAGTTATTCAAAATTGCCGTTCGAATCGTCTTCGTCGTAGAGCACTCAGAGAACCAGATAAATTACTAGATGACATACTAATCCACGGTAGAACACTTGAACTTCGTAGTCAACTTCCAAGCAACAAAATATGGTTGAGTGATTATTTACTTGTTTTACGTGCTGTCGAGAATTTTTCACTCATATTGAGACGTCACCAGATGTAGGTGAAGTACCACAATTTTAGACCTATGCTTAGCGCTCAGGGTTGTAGCAGTGGGTAACGTGCCAACGCCTGCCGCGAAACCTCCATTTTTAAGATCATATCAAAAAGACCCGTGATTTTCACTTTCAAATGCCGAGCGTTTGGCAAAGGAAAAAACTACCCATGTTTCCGTTTGAGGTTTGACGCGGCCATGGCACGAGCGGGCTCGAACTCACGACCCTGCATGTTACGAAGCGAACGCTCAATCCCTGAGCTATTGCGACCGGTTGGCGCTTTCAACCAGGTGAAGGAGAAACTGTCGAACAAAAGTGTAATGACTTATTTCGACCCCAGAAGTGGAATCAACACACTTGATGACGCCAGTCCTATTAAACTTGGAGCAGTCGTGAATCAGAAACAGACATGAGTTGCTTATGCGAGCAGAGCCTTAACTGATACGGAATCAAGATACAGCAAGACTGAGCGTGAAGCACTGGCAATAGTATGGGCCTGTGAAAACTTTGACATATACATCCATTGTGCCAACAATGTAAACATTATTACGAACCATAAGTACTCGAAAAGATATGACAAAAACAGAAACTACTATTGATAATAGAAAGATGGAAATTACGTCTTCAATCATACAAACTTACTGTAAATTATTAGCCATGATGTAATAACGCCTGCTGATTATATGCCGCGACTGCCAATTCAAGAAAAATAAGCACGCTTTCAAGAAGAGAAAATGGCGGATGGGCATGTAAGCTTCATAGCCACACAATCATTGCTGAATGTTATGTTACTAAACGTCCTGGGAATGATGCGAGCGAACGAGATCAAACAATACAGAAAGCCATTGAGTGTACATGCAATGAATAATGGTACGAAATGAAGAAGCTAGATAAGCATACAACAGACATGGAGGAACTTAGGCATATAGAAGCATGCAATGATGAACTTGTAATACACTGCGAATAATTTTGCAAAAAACTGTCAAGCAATAAAAATTGCACACCAAGAACAAGGTCTTGTAAAAACCAAGGTATTTGTTTGATCCCACCTTTGGTATGTCCAGGGGTCCGTGTTTGCTCATCTCTATGATTTTTATTTTCTATAGATTGAATACTGTTAGTTAACATAGCCTTTTCATCTAAGGTCTGATTTCCAGGAATAAATGACAGAGTAGATAATTTGGTCAAGGACTGTTTGACTTATCAAGCAGTAACCTTGGCTTGCAATAACCCAGTCAAGACAAATGGAACCACTTAAAATGTCAGAATTTCCTTTGGAACCCTGGAATGATCTAAACGCTGATTTCTGTGGACGACTACCATCCGGCGATTACCTATTTGTCATTATTGATGAATACTCAAGATACCTTGTTGTGGAAATCGTCAAATTTGTATCAGCCCAAAGTGTGATATCTATGTTGGACAAGATATTATCCACCTTTAGAATCCCAAGAGTCATTAAGACTGACAACGGAAGTCCATTCAACTCATATCAGTTCAGAGAATACGCCGACAATATAGGATTCACTCATACAAGAATTACTCCAAGATGGTCTCGAGCCAATGCACAAGTATGGAACAAACCGTTGATGAAGAACATCAAAGCAATTGGGATAGAAAGAAGAAAATGGAAGCAGTCCATGTGCCAATTTCTCAGTATACAACTCCACATTGTTCTACAAGAATAAGTCCTTTCAACTTGCTGTTTAAAAGAGAAGCAAATCTTCCATCTATTCCAAAGAAACAAACCAAATGAAACAAAGAAAGATCAACTCTTGCGTCAAAATGATGAAATCTCGAAAACATTAATAAAACCGGTCACGGTAGCTCAGTGGTTAGAGCGTTCGCTTCGTAACCGGGAGGTCGTGAGTTCGAGTCCCGCTCGTGCCATGGCCGCGTCAAACCTAAGACGAAAAATATGTAGTGATTGCTCCTTTGCCAAACGCTCGAAAAGTGGGAATCACGGGTCTTTCGGATATGACCTTAAAAACGGAGGTCTCGTGTCACGGTAGGCGTTGGCACGTTAAAGAACCCTCACTGCTACGGCCCTGAGCGCTAAGCATAGGTCTAAATTTGTGGTACTTCACCTACATCTGGTGACGTCTCAATATGAGTGAAAAATTCTCAACGGGACGTAAAAAACAAAATAAAAATAAAACTGATGTAGACGAAAAAATGAAAACAAAAGACAAAGCAATATTCAGATCGGAGACTATGTACTATTAAGGAACGAAGTCAAAGAAAACAAGACCACACCAGTGTAGGATCCTATGCCTTACATTGTAATTAACAGAAAAGGAAGTATGATAACCACTAAACAGAATGAGAGAAACCATTATACGAAATACATCGTTCTGTAATAAAAGAAAACATCGACCCCAGTCATCAGAAGCAGCTGATGAAGACAAAACTATAGATATCCCAACTCAGGGGAATCATTCGACAATTCCTGAGGTTCAAGATGATGAGCCACATGCACTGCACCCTACAAGCAACCAGCCTATTTATAAAATTATCGGACGCATGTGTATAATCAGTGAAGAGCATAATGATCCCTTGCAATATTCATTGTTTTTCTTTTTTGTCGTTTGTTACATATCCATATATAAATGTTTTATTATGTATCAGAGACATACCAGTATTTATTTTGTGTATAAATGAACACTCATAAGTTTAGTCATTTATTTTAATCAGGTATTAACGAAATATGAAAGGTAACTGTAGTCAAACATTTTAACTATATCAAACCAAACGATTTTTGTTAGGATAAAATTTCAATTATAGAATGGGAAGAGGTGTAATATCCTGTAATTCAGATCATGCTCATAATGCTTCGTATCGTCATTTGGTGTCCTACGTAATTATATGTTTCATGTTTGTATTGGTTTTATATTTTGTGTTGTATATGTGTGTTCCGGAATAAATATAAAAATACGCGCTGACTTTTTCACCTAACAAAGCATCAAAACATAACGAATGGTGTTACAAAATATATAAAATGAAATAAAAATAATTCAAAAAAATTAAAATTACATATATTTTTAAATGCATAATTAAATACTTTTTATAAGATCATCAACTAAAACAAAGATTACGAATCGTCTACAAAACGACGAAGAAAATCAAATGTGATGGATTATCGTCATGGGGAAAATCAAATGAAAATGACCTTGAAAAAGGAACTTAAAAAACTTAACGAGAGCTCATCGATATGGTGGCGGAAAAACCAGAGCATCCCTTTCTGTCTAAACTGGCAAGAAAGTGGCCCACAGTTTGGCACTTACTGCCCTTACACCGAAAGTTGAGGTGTGATTATCGATGCTGTCCCAAGCTTCATATGAAATAGCATTAACGAATAGGGTATAGTAACGTGTACTGTTCCCAAATCTTTAGTACGCTGAAGTTTAACACGTCACGAAAGCCTACTTAAATCATTTCAAACAAAACGAAATATTTTTAAAGGCGTGATAACGCGAAAGAAATGTGTTGGAAAGCGAATCAAAGTTGTAATAATGCAAAAGAAAGGCTTTATAATACGGATTTAAACGGGTTATAAGGCAGAGGAAAGTCGTCATATTTAACGCGAATCAAAGATGCAATAACGCCAAGTTAAAAGGTGCAATATCTGAGATTCAAGGCTATTTATACGTTTAATGACTGAGATACGCCCTCTACTTTGGTAGATAGTATAGTTATTTCTACTTTGTGATAATTATAAGAAATAAAATTATACGATATACAAAATAAAGGTATTTTAACACAATTTTTCGATAGTTTTTTTTTTGTTTTGTTTGTTTGTTTTATTTATAGTCGCCTGAGCAATTTCTCAGCTATCCGGCGACTGTCACTATTACCGGTGACGGGGCTGCAAATTTAGACCTATGCTTAGCACTAATGGCTTTTAGCAGTGAGGGTTCTTTTACGTGCCACACCTGCTGCGACACGGGACCTCCGTTTATAAGGTCCCATCCGAAAGACCCGTGACTCTCACTTCGTAATGCCGAGCTCTTGGCGAAGGAGCAATCGCTACCTATTTTAACGTCTTAGGTTTGACGCGGCCGGCCCGAGCGGGGCTCGAACTCACGACCTTCCGTTCACGAGGCGAGAGCTCTACCACTGAGCCACCGTGATCGATAGTGAAAATCCTTCTTGAAATGAAATGAGAAAATGAATGGAGTAACCTCGTTTCTGTTTTTGAATCAAAAGTGAGTAAAAGAATTCAACAGAAAGTTCATATAAGAGATAAGGGTTTGATATAATTAACATCTTCCGTTAATTATTAATGACATTGGTTACACATATAATTTATCACACAACAGTACTGTTTCCGGGTTCATAACGCAGGAGCGAAAAAAGGATATGAACTCCCACCACAGGTTAATAACAATGCAAATTTTGCACGGTCATGTGGGGTCAGCGCGTGCTGACATAGATAAAAAAAATCACTATTAACGTTCTTCAAGCCTATCATATTTATTCCTCTTTCATTTGTTGTTGTTACATAATTACATAGCTGAAAATTAAAATCTTATGAGTGAAATTTCAATTTAGCTATCACTTTGATGTGTTTCTCTTTACGTCTTATTTCTTCCGCTCAAGGACGTTTTCAGACGTTGCAACGAGGCTGAAAATCACTTCCTTATACAGAAACGTGAAATAGAAAGTAATTAAAATATGCATTTACTGATACTTGTGTGATAAATAAAATTTTACACTGGCGTTTACGCCATATGGAATTGATGAATTCGTTACCAGATTTAAATACTTCCCACGCTAAGGTTCGGGAATATTTAAATGTAGCAACTCATTTCATAATTTTCATATGCTATAAGCACTCGTTCAAGATCCTGTATTTCTGGAATATTAATCTTGTGTTCGCTATCAGCTTTTGTAGTAAGCTTCAGTATCAGTTTGCATTTTGATTTACTTTTCAATTCTATGCAAATGTTCTATCTTTCTGAAGAATGAAAAGTAGTAGTAGAACATATAGAGACTTACACTTTCTTTAGATTTGACAGACCCTCAAAAGCGCCATTTTCTATCGTTGTTATGTTGTTATAGGACAGGTATCTGAAAAAAGAAAATAGTATTACCAATGACTACTTTGGCATTACACAACGTTGTTCGTATCACAAACATGTAACTAAACGTTCATTGAAATCAAACACATTATCAATCTTGTATTTCGGTATTCTAAGTCGGAGATCATTAGGATTTGTATAGATCTAAGATAAGATAAGGTTACCGACGATCAATCAAAAAGTATTTCCTTTGGAATATATTAGGTGTATCAACTACTTACAGCATTCTTGGAACATTGATTACGAACCCAGAACTGTATTATTTCTTTTATTTGAATTTCAACCTTCACTCATTATTCAATAACGATATCAAATCAGAAATTAGGCATTATCTTATTGTGATATCGGATCATGAAATCGCGTTACATCACCCCACTAGACACTTCCTCTATGTGGGAATGTAAAATTCCTATTAATAGTAATTGAGTACAATGTCTTTAGATGCCAAGCGCTCATAAATCAAAATGAGTTTTAAAGGACCTCAAACGAGAAAATGTTAAATACGTTTTGGTACATTCCCGGAAACGGTACACTTTCCTATTTCTTCGTTCGCTAACCGATCGTTCAGCGTGCGCTCCCCCCGTTCAGTTTTGCGTTCACCCTTCCTCAATCGTTCGCGATCAGCGTACACACAGCGTTCATAGTTCTCTAATCGTGCGTTCATACTGCGCTCATACTTAGTTCAGCGTTCAGGTGTTTGTCTTTGCATGGTCATTTGGAGCTCCCAAAGTGAATGGATAGATCTTTATAAGGAGGACAAAATGTGCAAGAGTGGAAAGAAAATGTCAATGTTCAAATATCAAACAATAAATTTGATGCCCAAAACTATTTATGTGTGTCAAATTCTTTATTTTATATCTAACGTTTGAAATCGAAAATGCAAAATGTCTACTTGTTTAAAAATCGCTATACCGAATCAAATATGCATATGATTTCGTGGCAATAGTGTTTAAATTTATTTTCACAAAGAATAAATGAGCCTACACTTGTATCGCGTAAGCCAACATTAACAACATAAAGGACACCTGGCATGTTTACAAAGTGTACAAATTTATATGCATTTAGTCTTTCTTATGCTTATAGGAATTAATTCTAATAGTTACTTTGGCAGAAATGTTGCGATAATTCACCACAATGCAGATTTAAATCTACGTCCCTATATAAAAGTCTTGTTAATTAGTTAGGTAGTCACGTGGTACAGTGAGGTCAATTGCGACTTCTTCTATCTATCTATCTGATTGTGAAAGTAATGTTAGATATTTGTAAAAACTCAGGTATTGATTTATTCACCATAGACAACATTTATTTCGATATTGACAAATTCCCGAGTCTTACATGTTTTAGTCACGTGTACATACAAATAGCATTGGAAGTACTCAAATGTAAGAGGAAAGCTAGTATGAAATCGGCAATTATGAGTAACTAATGTTTACATGGGACGCTTTCTAAACTCTATTTGGTAATGTTATTCCTTTAAATATATGCGTTGTTTTTGTATGATTGATTGATTATCTGTTGCTTTCCACCACACTCAACAATTTTTTCAGTTATCTGGTGGCGTCCGGTTTTTATTGGTGGAGTTGAAAACCCAGATACAATGTAAGAGACCACCGACCTTCCGAAAGTAAACTGGCAAACTTTCTCACATATATCGGCACGAGCGACATTTGAACCCGCGCCGACTAGAGGTGAGAGGCCTTGTGATTTTGAGCGCGATGCTCTAACCACTCGGCCAAGGAGGCCCCTTTTGTTTTTGTAATGAACAGTGCAATTCGTATTTATTTTTGAATTAGACAAATTATGATATATGTTGCATCATTGACAGATAGGTGTACTTTGACAGATACATTTTAAAAATAAGTATATAGATAAAAAAAACAATCAAATTCAAAGTAGAAATTACAATACTTCTATTTGAATTGTGATCTACACTTCGTTAGGAAGTGGGGGAACGGCGTTACACAGTGCTTCATGTTACGAGTTCATAAAGAAAAATGAAAGCATTATAGATCAATGCAAAGTTAGATATTACAATATTTTATTATATGTAATTGAAAGTTCAATTATTTGTTATCTTTAGGAAAGTCGTCATATTTCACGCGAATCAAATGTGCAATAACGCTAAGTTAAAAGGTGCAATATCTGAGATTCAAGGCTATTTATACGTTTAATGACTGAGATACGCCCTTTACTTTGGTAGATAGTATAGTTATTTCTACTTTGGGATAATTATAAGAAATAAAAAAGAATTATACGATATACATGATAAAGGTATTTTAACAGAATTTTTCGATAGTGAAAATCCTTCTTGAAAATAAGAGAAAATGAATGGAGTAACCTCGCTTCTGTTTTTGACTCTTTGCCCACCCATTAGTGCTTTTAGTCCGGAATCCAGAACTCCCTTACTTCAAATACATCGTCCAATGTAGATGGGACCCACAATTTGCCCAAAGGACTGACAAGGAAGTTACAACTATTTGAGGAACACGCATGAACACATGAATATATACATGTGGTAGATCTTTGTACAGTAAAAGGTATAGGAAAGAAATGCCTGTACGATAAGTGAGCCAGGGCAGAGCCACGAAAACATTGTGTGGATATGTTGAAAAGTACCCCAACACGGCAAACAAAGAGTGACATTTGGGAGATAACGAATGCGGCCATGCCGATATCCTACAAGAGGCCGGTAATGAATATGTTTACATTGCTTATTTCCT
Source organism: Ostrea denselamellosa (assembly GCA_024699665.1). NCBI lineage: Eukaryota > Metazoa > Mollusca > Bivalvia > Ostreida > Ostreidae > Ostrea > Ostrea denselamellosa. The sequence goes on along the minus strand of JAMZEH010000016.1, from coordinate 8,201,654 downwards.
GGAAGTGCAAATGATCGACATTCTCAGGAAGGTATTATTCGGTGTGTAATTTGAAGGTAATTTAGTACCTTGTGTTAATTCTTAGTATAAAGACATCATTTTAATTTAAGAAAGAAGTGCTTGTGACCTCGACTGCACCTTGATTGACAATGATTTTCTCGGGGTGAACATTTTCAACGTTACCCTTAACGACACTGTACATACACTATTTATATAATGAGTACACATCAAGTAAAATGAGGTAGCAATAAAGAAAGTTACAACACACCATAACATAATCTTCAATTTACACCGTTTATATCACTGTAACTCCTTTTATTCGCGTTATTACGCCTTTGTTTTGCGTTATTACGCCTATCATTCGCGTTACTACGCCTTTGCTTTGTGCTATTACACCTCTAATTTCTTTTGTCCAATGTGTGATCCTAATAGGCTTTAGTAAGTTGTATCACATCTCCAATAATAACAAATTTTAGTTTCGTCGATTTGATGGATAACATTTCAAGTTTTTAGAATGTACATTTCATCAAATTGAAGAGATAGGGGTGTTAGTCGTGTGAAATGTTTAATTCTCTCTGTCCAAGTTATCATACAATTAATTCCAAGAACTTCAGGAGTAATCTGGAAAACAATTAACTGACACCTGGAAAAGAAGGCATGTGATATTATAAATATAATCAGGGATTTAAAACAAAAAAAATGGAGGGGCGAGACACCCAAAGACCTTGACTTCACAAATGTCTAAATATTTCTGACAAAGAAAAATAAACAAGCATAAAACCCCCAAAGCTCTCAATCCTAAATTGCGGAAGACGAAGGGGAAAGGGGAGATTAATCCTTCATATTTTTTTCATCGGTACCTTAAAATTTACAATTCCATTACAATTCAATACTAATAGTTAAAGAAAAGGAGAGCTGCCTATAGATCAAACTTTGCAGGTCAAATTAACCACATTTTCACAAAATGATAACAGAAAATAAATGCATTCTCGAAACAAGAGGACAGCAACCCCCCCCCCCCCCCCATCTCTCTTGCTAACTGCTTGATATTTTTTCTGTCTATTTGAGGAAGTTAATTTGCACAAACATTAATTTTCAAAAGATTGAATCAAAAGTGAGTAAAAGATTTCAACAGAAAGTTCATATAAGAGATAAGGGTTTGATATAATTAACATCTTCCGTTAATTATTAATGACATTGGTTACACATATAATTTATCACACAACAGTACTGTTTCCGGGTTCATAACGCAGGATCGGAAAAACGATATGAACTCGTAGCACAGGTTAATAACAATGCAAATTTTGCACGGTCATGTGGGGTCAGCGCGTGCTGACATAGATAAAAAAAAATCACTATAAACGTTCTTCAAGCCTATCATATTTATTCTCTTTCATTTGTTGTTGTTACATAATTACATAGCTGAAAATTAAAATCGTATGAGTGAAATTTCAATTTAGCTATCACTTTGATGTGTTTCTCTTTACGTCTTATTTCTTCCGCCCAAGGACGTTTTCAGACGTTGCAAAGAGGCTGAAAATCACTTCCTTATACAGAGACGTGAAATAGAAAGTAATTAAAATATGCATTTACTGATACTTGTGTGATAAATAAAATTTTACACTGGCGTTTACGCCATATGGAATTGATGAAATTCGTTACCAGATTTAAATACTTCCCTCGCTAAGGTTCGGGAATATTTAAATGTAGTAACTCATTTCATAAATTTCATATGCTATAAGCACTCGTTCAAGATCCTGTATTTCTGGAATATTAATCTTGTGTTCGCTATCAGCTTTTGTAGTAAGCTTCAGTATTAGTTTGCATTTTGATTTACTTTTCAATTCTATGCAAATGTTCTATCTTTCTGAAGAATGAAAAGTAGTAGTAGAACATATAGAGACTTACACTGTCTGTAAATTTGACAGACCCTCAAAAGCGCCATTTTCTATCGTTGTTATGTTGTTGTTGGACAGGTCTCTGAAAAAAGAAAACATTATAACCAATGACTACTTTGGCATTACACAACGTTGTTCGTATCACAAACATGTAACTAAACGTTCATTGAAATCAAACACATTATCAGTCTTGTATTTCGGCATTCTAAGTCGGAGATAATTAGGATCTGTATAGATCTAGGATAAGATAAGGTTACCGACGATCAATCAAAAAGTATTTCCTTTGGAATATATTAGGTGTATCAACTACTTACAGAATTCTTGGAACATTGATTACGAACCCAGAACTGTATTATTTCTTTTATTTGAATTTCAACCTTCACTCATTATTCAATAACGATATCAAATCAGAAATTAGGCATTATCTTATTGTGATATCGGATCATGAAATCGCTTTACATCACCCCACTAGACACTTCCTCTATGTGGGAATGTAAAATTCCTATTAATACAATGTAGTAATGGAGTACAATATCTTTAGATGCCAAGCGTGCATAAATCAAAATGAGTTTTAAAGGACCTCAAACGAGAAAATGTTAAATACGTTTTGGTACATTCCCGGAAACGGTACACTTTCCCATTTCTTCGTTCGCTAACCGATCGTTCAGCGTGCGCTCCCCGCGTTCAGTTTTGCGTTCACCCTTCCTCAATCGTTCGCGATCAGCGTACACACAGCGTTCATAGTTCTCTAATCGTGCGTTCATACTGCGCTCATACTTAGTTCAGCGTTCAGGTGTTTGTCTTTGCATGGTCATTTGGAGCTCCCAAAGTCATTGAATATGTCTTTATAAGGAGGACAAAATGTGCAAGAGTGGAAAGAAAATGTCACATTACATCAGAATGTTCAAATATCAAACAATAAATTTGATGACCAAACCTATTTATCTGTGTCAAATTCTTTATTTTATATCAAACGTTTGAAATCGAAAATGCAAAATGTCTACTTGTTTAAAAATCGCTATACCGAATCAAATATGCATATGATTTCGTGGCAATAGTGTTTAAATTTATTTCCACAAAGAATAAATGAGCCTACACTTGTATCGCGTAAGCCAACATTAACAACATAAAGGACACCTGGCATGTTTACAAAGTGTACAGATTTATATGCATTTAGTCTTTCTTATGCTTATAGGAATTAATTCTAATAGTTACTTTGGCAGAAATGTTGCGATAATTCAACACAATACAGATTTAAATCTACGTCCCTATATAAAAGTCTTGTTAATTAGTTAGGTAGTCACGTGGTACAGTGAGGTCAATTGCGACTTCTTCTATCTATCTATCTGATTGTGAAAGTAATGTTAGATATTTGTAAAAACTCAGGTCTTAATTTATTTACCATAGACAACATTTATCTCGATATTGACAAATTCCCGAGTCTTACATGTTTTAGCCACGTGTACATACAAATAGCATTGGAAGTACTCAAATGTAAGAGGAAAGCTAGTATGAAATCGGCAATTATGAGTAACTAATGTTTACATGGGACGCTTTCTAAACTCTATTTGGTAATGTTATTCCTTTAAATATATGCGTTGTTTTTGTATGATTGATTGATTGATTGATTATCTGTTGCTTTCCACCACACTCAACAATTTTTTCAGTTATCTGGTGGCGTCCGGTTTTTATTGGTGGAGTTGAAAACCCAGATACAATGTAAGAGACCACCGACCTTCTGAAAGTAACCTGGCAAACTTTCTCACATATATCGGCACGAGCGACATTTGAACCCGCGCCGACTAGAGGTGAGAGGCCTTGTGATTTTGAGCGCGATGCTCTAACCACTCGGCCAAGGAGGCCCCTTTTGTTTTTGTAATGAACAGTGCAATTAGTAGTTATTTTTGAATTAGACAAATTATGATATATGTTGCATCATTGACAGATAGGTGTACTTTGACAGATACATTTTAAAAATAAGTAAATAGATAAAAAAAAACCAATCAAATTCAAAGTAGAAATTACAATACTTCTATTTGAATTGTGATCTACACTTCGTTAGGAAGTGGGGGAACGGCATTACACAGTGCTTCATGTTACGAGTTCATAAAGAAAAATGAAAGCATTATAGATCAATGCAAAGTTAGATATTACAATATTTTATTATATATAATTGAAAGTTCAATTATTTGTTATCTTTAGGAAAGTCGTCATATTTCACGCGAATCAAATGTGCAATAACGCTAAGTTAAAAGGTGCAATATCTGAGATTCAAGGCTATTTATACGTTTAATGACTGAGATACGCCCTTTACTTTGGTAGATAGTATAGTTATTTCTACTTTGGGATAATTATAAGAAATAAAAAAAATTATACGATATACATGATAAAGGTATTTTAACACAATTTTTCGATAGTGGAAATCCTTCTTGAAAATAAGAGAAAATGAATGGAGTAACCTCGCTTCTGTTTTTGACTCTTTGTCCACCATTTAGTGCCTTTAGTCCGGAATCCAGAACTCCCTTACTTCAAATACATCGTCCAATGTATATGGGACCCACAATTTGCCCAAAGGACTGACAAGGAAGTTACAACTATTTGAGGAACACGCATGAACACATGAATATATACATGTGGTAGATCTTTGTACAGTAAAAGGTATAGGAAAGAAATGCCTGTACGATAAGTGAGCCAGGGCAGAGCCACGAAAACATTGTGTGGATATGTTGAAAAGTACCCCAACACGGCAAACAAAGAGTGACATTTGGGAGATAACGAATGCGGCCATGCCGATATCCTACAAGAGGCCGGTAATGAATATGTTTACATTGCTTATTTCCTGGAAGTGCAAATGATCGACATTCTCAGGAAGGTACTATTCGGTGTGTAATTTGAAGGTAATTTAGTACCTTGTGTTAATTCTTAGTATAAAGACATCATTTTAATTAGAGAAACAAGTGCTTGTGACCTCGACTGCGCCTTGATTGACAATGATTTTCTCGGGGTGAACATTTTCAACGTTACCCTTAACGACACTGTACATACACTATTTATATAATGAGTACACATCAAGTAAAATGAGGTAGCAATAAAGAAAGTTACAACACACCATAACATAATCTTCAATTTACACCGTTTATATCACTGTAACTCCTTTTATTCGCGTTATTACGCCTTTGTTTTGCGTTATTACGCCTATCATTCGCGTTACTACGCCTTTGCTTTGTGCTATTACACCTCTAATTTCTTTTGTCCAATGAGTGATCCTAATAGGCTTTAGTAAGTTGTATCACATCTCCAATAATAACAAATTTTAGTTTCGTCGATTTGATGGATAACATTTCAAGTTTTTAGAATGTACATTTCATCAAATTGAAGAGATAGGGGTGTTAGTCGTGTGAAATGTTTAATTCTCTCTGTCCAAGTTATCATACAATTAATTCCAAGAACTTCAGGAGTAATCTGGAAAACAATTACTGACACCTGGAAAAGAAGGCATGTGATATTATAAATATAATCAGGGATTTAAAACAAAAAAATGGAGGGGTGAGACAGCCAAAGACCTTGACTCCACAAATGTCTAAATATTTCTGACAAAGAAAAATAAACAAGCATAAAAACCCCAAAGCTCTCAATCCTAAATTGCGGAAGACGAAGGGGAAAGGGGAGATTAATCCTTCATTTTTTTCATCGGTTCCTTAAAATTTACAATTCCATTACAATTCAATACTAATAGTTAAATAAAAGGAGAGCTGCCTCTAGATCAAACTTTGCTGGTGAAATTAACCACATTTTCACAAAATGATCACAGAAAATAAATGCATTCTCGAAACAAGAGGACAGCAACCCCCCCCCCCCCCCCCCTCCCCCATTTCTCTTGCTAAGTGCTTGATATTTTTTCTGTCTATTTGAGGAAGTTAATTTGCACAAACATTAATTTTCAAAAGATTGAATCAAAAGTGAGTAAAAGATTTCAACAGAAAGTTCATATAAGAGATAAGGGTTTGATATAATTAACATCTTCCGTTAATTATTAATGACATTGGTTACACATATAATTTATCACACAACAGTACTGTTTCCGGGTTCATAACGCAGGAGCGAAAAAAGGATATGAACTCCCACCACAGGTTAATAACAATGCAAATTTTGCATGGTCATGTGGGGTCAGCGCGTGCTGACATAGATAAAAAAAATCACTATTAACGTTCTTCAAGCCTATCATATTTATTCCTCTTTCATTTGTTGTTGTTACATAATTACATAGCTGAAAATTAAAATCTTATGAGTGAAATTTCATTTTAGCTATCACTTTGATGTGTTTCTCTTTACGTCTTATTTCTTCCGCTCAAGGACGTTTTCAGACGTTGCAACGAGGCTGAAAATCACTTCCTTATACAGAAACGTGAAATAGAAAGTAATTAAAATATGCATTTACTGATACTTGTGTGATAAATAAAATTTTCACTGGCGTTTACGCCATATGGAATTGATGAATTCGTTACCAGATTTAAATGCTTCCCACGCTAAGGTTCGGGAATATTTAAATGTAGCAACTCATTTCATAATTTTCATATGCTATAAGCACTCGTTCAAGATCCTGTATTTCTGGAATATTAATCTTGTGTTCGCTATCAGCTTTTGTAGTAAGCTTCAGTATTAGTTTGCATTTTGATTTACTTTTCAATTCTATGCAAATGTTCTATCTTTCTGAAGAATGAAAAGTAGCAGTAGAACATATAGAGACTTACACTGACTTTAGATTTGACAGACCCTCAAAAGCGCCATTTTCTATCGTTGTTATGTTGTTATAGGACAGGCCTCTGAAAAAAGAAAACAGTATGACCAATGACTACTTTGGCATTACACAACGTTGTTCGTATCACAAACATGTAACTAAACGTTCATTGAAATCAAACACATTATCAATCTTGTATTTCGGTATTCTAAGTCGGAGATCATTAGGATTTGTATAGATCTAAGATAAGATAAGGTTACCGACGATCAATAAAAAAGTATTTGCTTTGGAATATATTAGGTGTATCAACTACTTACAGCATACTTGGAACATTGATTACGAACCCAGAACTGTATTATTTCTTTTATTTGAATTTCAACCTTCACTCATTATTCAATAACGATATCAAATCAGAAATTAGGCATTATCTTATTGTGATATCGGATCATGAAATCGCTTTACATCACCCCACTAGACACTTCCTCTATGTGGGAATGTAAAATTCCTATTAATAGAAATTGAGTACAATGTCTTTAGATGCCAAGCGCGCATAAATCAAAATGAGTTTTAAAGGACCTCAAACGAGAAAATGTTAAATACGTTTTGGTACATTCCCGGAAACGGTACACTTTCCCATTTCTTCGTTCGCTAACCGATCGTTCAGCGTGCGCTCCCCCCGTTCAGTTTTGCGTTCACCCTTCCTCAATCGTTCGCGATCAGCGTACACACAGCGTTCATAGTTCTCTAATCGTGCGTTCATACTGCGCTCATACTTAGTTCAGCGTTCAGGTGTTTGTCTTTGCATGGTCATTTGGAGCTCCCAAAGTGAATGGATAGATCTTTATAAGGAGGACAAAATGTGCAAGAGTGGAAAGAAAATGTCAATGTTCAAATATCAAACAATAAATTTGATGCCCAAAACTATTTATCTGTGTCAAATTCTTTATTTTATATCTAACGTTTGAAATCGAAAATGTAAAATGTCTACTTGTTTAAACATCGCTATACCGAATCAAATATGCATATGATTTCGTGGCAATAGTGTTTAAATTTATTTCCACAAAGAATAAATGAGCCTACACTTCTATCGCGTAAGCCAACATTAACAACATAAAGGACACATGGCATGTTTACAAAGTGTACAAATTTAAATGCATTTAGTCTCTCTAATGCTTATAGGAATTAATTCTAATAGTTACTTTGGCAGAAATGTTGCGATAATTCACCACAATGCAGATTTAAATCTACGTCCCTATATAAAAGTCTTGTTAATTAGTTAGGTAGTCACGTGGTACAGTGAGGTCAAATTGAGACTTCTTCTATCTATCTATCTGATTGTGAAAGTAATGTTAGATATTTGTAAAAACTCAGGTATTAATTTATTCACCATAGACAACATTTATTTCGATATTGACAAATTCCCGAGTCTTACATGTTTTAGTCACGTGTACATACAAATAGCATTGGAAGTACTCAAATGTAAGAGGAAAGCTAGTATGAAATCGGCAATTATGAGTAACTAATGTTTACATGGGACGCTTTCTAAACTCTATTTGGTAATGTTATTCCTTTAAATATATGCGTTGTTTTTGTATGATTGATTGATTGATTATCTGTTGCTTTCCACCACACTCAACAATTTTTTCAGTTATCTGGTGGCGTCCGGTTTTTATTGGTGGAGTTGAAAACCCAGATAGAATGTAAGAGACCACCGACCTTCTGAAAGTAAACTGGCAAACTTTCTCACATATATCGGCGCGAGCGACATTTGAACCCGCGCCGACTAGAGGTGAGAGGCCTTGTGATTTTGAGCGCGATGCTCTAACCACTCGGCCAAGGAGGACCCTTTTGTTTTTGTAAGGAACAGTGCAATTAGTAGTTATTTTTGAATTAGACAAATTATGATATATGTTGCATCATTGACAGATAGGTGTACTTTGACAGATACATTTTAAAAATAAGTAAATAGATAAAAAAAAACCAATCAAATTCAAAGTAGAAATTACAATACTTCTATTTGAATTGTGATCTACACTTCGTTAGGAAGTGGGGGAACGGCATTACACAGTGCTTCATGTTACGAGTTCATAAAGAAAAATGAAAGCATTATAGATCAATGCAAAGTTAGATATTGCAATATTTTATTATATGTAATTGAAAGTTCAATTATTTGTTATCTTTAGGAAAGTCGTCATATTTCACGCGAATCAAATGTGCAATAACGCTAAGTTAAAAGGTGCAATATCTGAGATTCAAGGCTATTTATACGTTTAATGACTGAGATACGCCCTTTACTTTGGTAGATAGTATAGTTATTTCTACTTTGGGATAATTATAAGAAATAAAAAAAAATTATACGATATACATGATAAAGGTATTTTAACACAATTTTTCGATAGTGAAAATCCTTCTTGAAAATAAGAGAAAATGAATGGAGTAACCTCGCTTCTGTTTTTGACTCTTTGTCCACCCATTAGTGCTTTTAGTCCGGAATCCAGAACTCCCTTACTTCAAATACATCGTCCAATGTAGATGGGACCCACAATTTGCCCAAAGGACTGACAAGGAAGTTACAACTATTTGAGGAACACGCATGAACACATGAATACATACATGTGGTAGATCTTTGTACAGTAAAAGGTATAGGAAAGAAATGCCTGTACGATAAGTGAGCCAGGGCAGAGCCACGAAAACATTGTGTGGATATGTTGAAAAGTACCCCAACACGGCAAACAAAGAGTGACATTTGGGAGATAACGAATGCGGCCACGCCGATATCCTACAAGAGGTCGGTAATGAATATGTTTACATTGCTTATTTCCTGGAAGTACAAATGATCGACATTCTCAGGAAGGTATTATTCGGTGTGTAATTTGAAGGTAATTTAGTACCTTGTGTTAATTCTTACTATAAAGACATCATTTTGATTAGAGAAACAAGTGCTTGTCACCTCGACTGCGCCTTGATTGACAATGATTTTCTCGGGGAGAACATTTTCAACGTTACCCTTAACGACACTGTACATACACTATTTATATAATGAGTACACATCAAGTAAAATGAGGTAGCAATAAAGAAAGTTACAACACACCATAACATAATCTTCAATTTACACCGTTTATATCACTGTAACTCCTTTTATTCGCGTTATTACGCCTTTGTTTTGCGTTATTACGCCTATCATTCGCGTTACTACGCCTTTGCTTTGTGCTATTACACCTTTAATTTCTTTTGTCCAATGTGTGATCCTAATAGGCTTTAGTAAGTTGTATCACATCTCCAATAATAACAAATTTTAGTTTCGTCGATTTGATGGATAACATTTCAAGTTTTTAGAATGTACATTTCATCAAATTGAAGAGATAGGGGTGTTAGTCGTGTGAAATGTTTAATTCTCTCTGTCCAAGTTATCATACAATTAATTCCAAGAACTTCAGGAGTAATCTGGAAAACAATTAACTGACACCTGGAAAAGAAGGCATGTGATATTATAAATATAATCAGGGATTTAAAACAAAAAAAATGGAGGGGCGAGACACCCAAAGACCTTGACTTCACAAATGTCTAAATATTTCTGACAAAGAAAAATAAACAAGCATAAAACCCCCAAAGCTCTCAATCCTAAATTGCGGAAGACGAAGGGGAAAGGGGAGATTAATCCTTCATATTTTTTTCATCGGTACCTTAAAATTTACAATTCCATTACAATTCAATACTAATAGTTAAAGAAAAGGAGAGCTGCCTATAGATCAAACTTTGCAGGTCAAATTAACCACATTTTCACAAAATGATAACAGAAAATAAATGCATTCTCGAAACAAGAGGACAGCAACCCCCCCCCCCCTCCCCCATCTCTCTTGCTAAGTGCTTGATATTTTTTCTGTCTATTTGAGGAAGTTAATTTGCACAAACATTAATTTTCAAAAGATTGAATCAAAAGTGAGTAAAAGATTTCAACAGAAAGTTCATATAAGAGATAAGGGTTTGATATAATTAACATCTTCCGTTAATTATTAATGACATTGGTTACACATATAATTTATCACACAACAGTACTGTTTCCGGGTTCATAACGCAGGATCGGAAAAACGATATGAACTCGTAGCACAGGTTAATAACAATGCAAATTTTGCACGGTCATGTCAGGTCAGCGCGTGCTGACATAGATAAAAAAAAAATCACTATAAACGTTCTTCAAGCCTATCATATTTATTCTCTTTCATTTGTTGTTGTTACATAATTACATAGCTGAAAATTAAAATCTTATGAGTGAAATTTCAATTTATCTATCACTTTGATGTGTGTCTCTTTACGTCTTATTTCTTCCGCCCAAGGACGTTTTCAGACGTTGCAAAGAGGCTGAAAATCACTTCCTTATACAGAGACGTGAAATAGAAAGTAATTAAAATATGCATTTACTGATACTTGTGTGATAAATAAAATTTTACACTGGCGTTTACGCCATATGGAATTGATGAAATTCGTTACCAGGTTTAAATGCTTCCCTCGATAAGGTTCGGGAATATTTAAATGTAGCAACTCATTTCATAATTTTCATATGCTATAAGCACTCGTTCAAGATCCTGTATTTCTGGAATATTAATCTTGTGTTCGCTATCAGCTTTTGTAGTAAGCTTCAGTATTAGTTTGCATTTTGATTTACTTTTCAATTCTATGCAAATGTTCTATCTTTCTGAAGAATGAAAAGTAGCAGTAGAACATATAGAGACTTACACTGTCTTTAGATTTGACAGACCCTCAAAAGCGCCATTTTCTATCGTTTTTATGTTGTTATAGGACAGGACTCTGAAAAAAGAAAATAGTATGACCAATGACTATTTTGGCATTACACAACGTTGTTCGTATCACAAACATGTAACTAAACGTTCATTGAAATCAAACACATTATCAGTCTTGTATTTCGGCATTCTAAGTCGGAGATAATTAGGATCTGTATAGATCTAGGATAAGATAAGGTTACCGACGATCAATAAAAAAGTATTTGCTTTGGAATATATTAGGTGTATCAACTACTTACAGCATTCTTGGAACATTGATTACGAACCCAGAACTGTATTATTTCTTTTATTTGAATTTCAACCTTCACTCATTATTCAATAACGATATCAAATCAGAAATTAGGCATTATCTTATTGTGATATCGGATCATGAAATCGCTTTACATCACCCCACTAGTCGCTTCCTCTATGTGGGAATGTAAAATTCCTATTAATACAATGTAGTAATTGAGTACAATATCTTTAGATGCCAAGCGTGCATAAATCAAAATGAGTTTTAAAGGACCTCAAACGAGAAAATGTTAAATACGTTTTGGTACATTCCCGGAAACGGTACACTTTCCCATTTCTTCGTTCGCTAACCGATCGTTCAGCGTGCGCTCCCCGCGTTCAGTTTTGCGTTCACCCTTCCTCAATCGTTCGCGATCAGCGTACACACAGCGTTCATAGTTCTCTAATCGTGCGTTCATACTTAGTTCAGCGTTCAGGTGTTTGTCTTTGCATGGTCATTTGGAGCTCCCAAAGTGAATGGATAGATCTTTATAAGGAGGACAAAATGTGCAAGAGTGGAAAGAAAATGTCACATTACATCAGAATGTTCAAATATCAAACAATAAATTTGATGACCAAACCTATTTATCTGTGTCAAATTCTTTATTTTATATCAAACGTTTGAAATCAAAAATGCAAAACGTCTACTTGTTTTAAAATCGCTATACCGAATCAAATATGCATATGATTTCGTGGCAATAGTGTTTAAATTTATTTCCACAAAGAATAAATGAGCCTACACTTCTATCGCGTAAGCCAACATTAACAACATAAAGGACACCTGGCATGTTTACAAAGTGTACAAATTTATATGCATTTAGTCTTTCTTATGCTTATAGGAATTAATTCTAATAGTTTCTTTGGCAGAAATGTTGCGATAATTCAACACAATACAGATTTAAATCTACGTCCCTATATAAAAGTCTTGTTAATTAGTTAGGTAGTCACGTGGTACAGTGAGGTCAATTGCGACTTCTTCTATCTATCTATCTGATTGTGAAAGTAATGTTAGATATTTGTAAAAACTCAGGTATTAAGTTATTTACCATAGACAACATTTATTTCGATATTGACATGTTTTAGCCACGTGTACATACAAATAGCATTGGAAGCACTCAAATGTAAGAGGAAAGCTAGTATGAGATCGGCAATTATGAGTAACTAATGTTTACATGGGACGCTTTCTAAACTCTATTTGGTAATGTTTTTTTGTTTTGTTTTTTTTTTGTTTTTTGGTTTTTTTTTTAATTTTGACGTTTATTCAGAATTTACATAGCTTTATTTTTGGGGTAAAATTTCCTAAGAAATCCCCTTGTAATCGTTACCTGGGGTGCCAGGGGCCCCCAGGATCCGATAAATTAACATAATAGCATATAAACATACGTATACAATAATTAGTTTAGTGTCGTATACAATAATATGCATTTTCATATGTAAACATATACTTGATAACTTAATACATTATGTTCAATTATTACAAAATGTGTTTATACATTTTTAATGGACCACTCACATTCAACCGGAGGTATACATACAAATAGCATTGGAAGTACTCAAATGTAAGAGGAAAGCTAGTATGAAATCGGCAATTATGAGTAACTAATGTTTACATGGGACGCTTTCTAAACTCTATTTGGTAATGTTATTCCTTTAAATATATGCGTTGTTTTTGTATGATTGATTGATTGATTGATTATCTGTTGCTTTCCACCACACTCAACAATTTTTTTTGAGTTATCTGGTGGCGTCCGGTTTTTATTGGTGGAGTTGAAAACCCAGATACAATGTAAGAGACCACCGACCTTCTGAAAGTAAACTGGCAAACTTTCTCACATATATCGGCACGAGCGACATTTGAACCCGCGCCGACTAGAGGTGAGAGGCCTTGTGATTTTGAGCGCGATGCTCGAACCACTCGGACACGGAGGCCCCTTTTGGTTTTGTAATGAACAGTGCAATTAGTATTTATTTTTGAATTAGACAAATTATGATATATGTTGCATCATTGACAGGTAGGTCTACTCTGACGGGTACATTTTAAAAAAAAATAAATAAATAAAAAACAATCAAATTCAAAGTAGAAATTAGAATACTTGTATTTGAATTGTGATTTACACTTCGTTAGGAAGTGGGGGAACGGCATTACACATTGCTTCATGTTACGAGTTCATTAAAAAAAAAAGGAAAGCATTATAGTTCAATGCAAAGTTAAATATTACAATAATTGATTATATATCATTGAAAGTTCAATTATTCGTTATCTTTAGGAAAGTCGTCCTATTTCACGCGAATCAAAAGTGCTATAACGCCAAGTGCAAAGGTGCAATATCTGAGATTCAAGGCTATTTATACGTTTAATGACTGAGATACGCCCTCTACGTTGGTAGATAGTATAGTTATTTCTACTTTGGGATAATTATAAGAAATAAAAAAAATTATACGATATACATGATAAAGGTATTTTAACACAATTTTTCGATAGTGGAAATCCTTCTTGAAAATAAGAGAAAATGAATGGAGTAACCTCGCTTCTGTTTTTGACTCTTTGTCCACCATTTAGTGCCTTTAGTCCGGAATCCAGAACTCCCTTACTTCAAATACATCGTCCAATGTAGATGGGACCCACAATTTGGCCAAAGGACTGACAAGGAAGTTACAACTATTTGAGGAACACGCATGAACACATGAATATATATATGTGGTAGATCTTTGTACAGTAAAATGTATAGGAAAGAAATGCCTGTACGATAAGTGAGCCAGGGCAGAGCCACGAAAACATTGTGTGGATATGTTGAAAAGTACCCCAACACGGCAAACAAAGAGTGACATTTGGGAGATAACGAATGCGGCCATGCCGATATCCTACAAGAGGTCGGTAATGAATATGTTTACATTGCTTATTTCCTGGAAGTGCAAATGATCGACATTCTCAGGAAGGTACTACTCGGTATGTAATTTGAAGGTAATTTAGTACCTTGTGTTAATTCTTAGTATAAAGACATCATTTTAATTAGAGAAACAAGTCCTTGTGACCTCGACTGCGCCTTGATTGACAATGATTTTCTCGGGGTGAACATTTTCAACGTTACCCTTAACGACACTGTACATACACTATTTATATAATGAGTACACATCAAGTAAAATGAGGTAGCAATAAAGAAAGTTACAACACACCATAACATAATCTTCAATTTACACCGTTTATATCACTGTAACTCCTTTTATTCGCGTTATTACGCCTTTGTTTTGCGTTATTACGCCTATCATTCGCGTTACTACGCCTTTGCTTTGTGCTATTACACCTTTAATTTCTTTTGTCCAATGAGTGATCCTAATAGGCTTTAGTAAGTTGTATCACATCTCCAATAATAACAAATTTTAGTTTCGTCGATTTGATGGATAACATTTCAAGTTTTTAGAATGTACATTTCATCAAATTGAAGAGATAGGGGTGTTAGTCGTGTGAAATGTTTAATTCTCTCTGTCCAAGTTATCATACAATTAATTCCAAGAACTTCAGGAGTAATCTGGAAAACAATTAACTGACACCTGGAAAAGAAGGCATGTGATATTATAAATATAATCAGGGATTTAAAACAAAAAAAATGGAGGGGCGAGACACCCAAAGACCTTGACTTCACAAATGTCTAAATATTTCTGACAAAGAAAAATAAACAAGCATAAAACCCCCAAAGCTCTCAATCCTAAATTGCGGAAGACGAAGGGGAAAGGGGAGATTAATCCTTCATATTTTTTTCATCGGTACCTTAAAATTTACAATTCCATTACAATTCAATACTAATAGTTAAAGAAAAGGAGAGCTGCCTATAGATCAAACTTTGCAGGTCAAATTAACAACATTTTCACAAAATGATAACAGAAAATAAATGCATTCTCGAAACAAGAGGACAGCAACCCCCCCCCCCCCCCTCCCCCATCTCTCTTGCTAAGTGCTTGATATTTTTTCTGTCTATTTGAGGAAGTTAATTTGCACAAACATTAATTTTCAAAAGATTGAATCAAAAGTGAGTAAAAGATTTCAACAGAAAGTTCATATAAGAGATAAGGGTTTGATATAATTAACATCTTCCGTTAATTATTAATGACATTGGTTACACATATAATTTATCACACAACAGTACTGTTTCCGGGTTCATAACGCAGGATCGGAAAAACGATATGAACTCGTAGCACAGGTTAATAACAATGCAAATTTTGCACGGTCATGTCAGGTCAGCGCGTGCTGACATAGATAAAAAAAAATCTCTATAAACGTTCTTCAAGCCTATCATATTTATTCTCTTTCATTTGTTGTTGTTACATAATTACATAGCTGAAAATTAAAATCTTATGAGTGAAATTTCAATTTAGCTATCACTTTGATGTGTTTCTCTTTACGTCTTATTTCTTCCGCCCAAGGACGTTTTCAGACGTTGCAAAGAGGCTGAAAATCTCTTCCTTATACAGAAACGTGAAATAGAAAGTAATTAAAATATGCATTTACTGATACTTGTGTGATAAATAAAATTTTACACTGGCGTTTACGCCATATGGAATTGATGAAATTCGTTACCAGATTTAAATGCTTCCCTCGATAAGGTTCGGGAATATTTAAATGTAGCAACTCATTTCATAATTTTCATATGCTATAAGCACTCGTTCAAGATCCTGTATTTCTGGAATATTAATCTTGTGTTCGCTATCAGCTTTTGTAGTAAGCTTCAGTATTAGTTTGCATTTTGATTTACTTTTCAATTCTATGCAAATGTTCTATCTTTCTGAAGAATGAAAAGTAGCAGTAGAACATATAGAGACTTACACTGTCTTTAGATTTGACAGACCCTCAAAAGCGCCATTTTCTATCGTTTTTATGTTGTTATAGGACAGGACTCTGAAAAAAGAAAACAGTATGACCAATGACTACTTTGGCATTACACAACGTTGTTCGTATCACAAACATGTAACTAAACGTTCATTGAAATCAAACACATTATCAATCTTGTATTTCGGTATTCTAAGTCGGAGATAATTAGGATCTGTATAGATCTAAGATAAGATAAGGTTACCGACGATCAATAAAAAAGTATTTGCTTTGGAATATATTAGGTGTATCAACTACTTACAGCATTCTTGGAACATTGATTACGAACCCAGAACTGTATTATTTCTTTTATTTGAATTTCAACCTTCACTCATTATTCAATAACGATATCAAATCAGAAATTAGGCATTATCTTATTGTGATATCGGATCATGAAATCGCGTTACATCACCCCACTAGTCACTTCCTCTATGTGAGAATGTAAAATTCCTATTAATAGTAATTGAGTACAATGTCTTTAGATGCCAAGCGCGCATAAATCAAAATGAGTTTTAAAGGACCTCAAACAAGAAAATTTTAAATACGTTTTGGTACATTCCCGGAAACGGTACACTTTCCCATTTCTTCGTTCGCTAACCGATCGTTCAGCGTGCGCTCCCCCCGTTCAGTTTTGCGTTCACCCTTCCTCAATCGTTCGCGATCAGCGTACACACAGCGTTCATAGTTCTCTAATCGTGCGTTCATACTGCGCTCATACTTAGTTCAGCGTTCAGGTGTTTGTCTTTGCATGGTCATTTGGAGCTCCCAAAGTGAATGGATAGATCTTTATAAGGAGGACAAAATGTGCAAGAGTGGAAAGAAAATGTCACATTACATCAGAATGTTCAAATATCAAACAATAAATTTGATGACCAAACCTATTTATCTGTGTCAAATTCTTTATTTTATATCAAACGTTTGAAATCGAAAATGCAAAACGTATACCTGTTTAAAAATCGCTATACCGAATCAAATATGCATATGGCAATAGTGTTTAAATTTATTTCCACAAAGAATAAATGAGCCTACACTTGTATCGCGTAAGCCAACATTAACAACATAAAGGACACCTGGCATGTTTACAAAGTGTACAAATTTATATGCATTTAGTCTTTCTTATGCTTATAGGAATTAATTCTAATAGTTTCTTTGGCAGAAATGTTGCGATAATTCAACACAATACAGATTTAAATCTACGTCCCTATATAAAAGTCTTGTTAATTAGTTAGGTAGTCACGTGGTACAGTGAGGTCAATTGCGACTTCTTCTATCTATCTATCTGATTGTGAAAGTAATGTTAGATATTTGTAAAAACTCAGGTATTAAGTTAACTACCATAGACAACATTTATTTCGATATTGACAAATTCCCGAGTCTTACATGTTTTAGCCACGTGTACATACAAATAGCATTGGAAGTACTCAAATGTAAGAGGAAAGCTAGTATGAAATCGGCAATTATGAGTAACCAATGTTTACATGGGACGCTTTCTAAACTCTATTTGGTAATGTTGTTCCTTTAAATATATGCGTTGTTTTTGTATGATTGATTGATTCATTGATTATCTGTTGCTTTCCGCCACACTCAACAATTTTTCAGTTATCTGGTGGCGTCCGGTTTTTATTGGTGGAGTTGAAAACCCAGATACGATGTACCCGGGAAAAGACCACCGACCTTCTGAAAGTAAACTGGCAAACTTTCTCACATATATCGGCGCGAGCGACATTTGAACCCGCGCCGACTAGAGGTGAGAGGTCTTGTGATTTTGAGCGCGATGCTCTAACCACTCGGACACGGAGACCCCTTTTGTTTTTGTAATGAACAGTGCAATTAGTAGTTATTTTTGAATTAGACAAATTATGATATATGTTGCATCATTGACAGGTAGGTCTACTGTGACGGGTACATTTTAAAAATAAATAAATAAATAAAAAAAAACCAATCAAATTCAAAGTAGAAATTACAATACTTGTATTTGAATTGGGATCTACACTTCGTTAGGAAGTGAGGGAACGGCGTTACACACTGCTTCATGTTACGAGTTCATAAAAAAAAAAAATGAAAGCATTATATTTCAATGCAAAGTTAGATATTACAATATTTTATTATATATAATTGAAAGTTCAATTATTTGTTATCTTTAGGAAAGTCGTAATATTTCACGCGAATCAAAGGTGCAATAACGCCAAGTTCAAAGGTGCAATATCTGAGATTCAAGGCTATTTATACGTTTAATGACTGAGATACGCCCTCTACGTTGGTAGATAGTATAGTTATTTCTACTTTGGGATAATTATAAGAAATAAAAAAAAATTATACGATATACATGATAAAGGTATTTTAACACAATTTTTCGATAGTGAAAATCCTTCTTGAAAATAAGAGAAAATGAATGGAGTAACCTCGCTTCTGTTTTTGACTCTTTGCCCACCCATTAGTGCTTTTAGTCCGGAATCCAGAACTCCCTTACTTCAAATACATCGTCCAATGTAGATGGGACCCACAATTTGCCCAAAGGACTGACAAGGAAGTTACAACTATTTGAGGAACACGCATGAACACATGAATATATACATGTGGTAGATCTTTGTACAGTAAAAGGTATAGGAAAGAAATGCCTGTACGATAAGTGAGCCAGGGCAGAGCCACGAAAATGTGGATATGTTGAAAAGTACCCCAACACGGCAAACAAAGAGTGACATTTGGGAGATAACGAATGCGGCCATGCCGATATCCTACAAGAGGCCGGTAATGAATATGTTTACATTGCTTATTTCCTGGAAGTGCAAATGATCGACATTCTCAGGAAGGTATTATTCGGTGTGTAATTTGAAGGTAATTTAGTACCTTGTGTTAATTCTTAGTATAAAGACATCATTTTGATTAGAGAAACAAGTGCTTGTCACCTCGACTGCGCCTTGATTGACAATGATTTTCTCGGGGAGAACATTTTCAACGTTACCCTTAACGACACTGTACATACACTATTTATATAATGAGTACACATCAAGTAAAATGAGGTAGCAATAAAGAAAGTTACAACACACCATAACATAATCTTCAATTTACACCGTTTATATCACTGTAACTCCTTTTATTCGCGTTATTACGCCTTTGTTTTGCGTTATTACGCCTATCATTCGCGTTACTACGCCTTTGCTTTGTGCTATTACACCTTTAATTTCCTTTGTCCGATGTGTGATCCTAATAGGCTTTAGTAAGTTGTATCACATCTCCAATAATAACAAATTTTAGTTTCGTCGATTTGATGGATAACATTTCAAGTTTTTAGAATGTACATTTCATCAAATTGAAGAGATAGGGGTGTTAGTCGTGTGAAATGTTTAATTCTCTCTGTCCAAGTTATCATACAATTAATTCCAAGAACTTCAGGAGTAATCTGGAAAACAATTAACTGACACCTGGAAAAGAAGGCATGTGATATTATAAATATAATCAGGGATTTAAAACAAAAAAAATGGAGGGGCGAGACACCCAAAGACCTTGACTTCACAAATGTCTAAATATTTCTGACAAAGAAAAATAAACAAGCATAAAACCCCCAAAGCTCTCAATCCTAAATTGCGGAAGACGAAGGGGAAAGGGGAGATTAATCCTTCATATTTTTTTCATCGGTACCTTAAAATTTACAATTCCATTACAATTCAATACTAATAGTTAAAGAAAAGGAGAGCTGCCTATAGATCAAACTTTGCAGGTCAAATTAACCACATTTTCACAAAATGATAACAGAAAATAAATGCATTCTCGAAACAAGAGGACAGCAACCCCCCCCCCCCCCTCCCCCATCTCTCTTGCTAAGTGCTTGATATTTTTTCTGTCTATTTGAGGAAGTTAATTTGCACAAACATTAATTTTCAAAAGATTGAATCAAAAGTGAGTAAAAGATTTCAACAGAAAGTTCATATAAGAGATAAGGGTTTGATATAATTAACATCTTCCGTTAATTATTAATGACATTGGTTACACATATAATTTATCACACAACAGAACTGTTTCCGGGTTCATAACGCAGGATCGGAAAAACGATATGAACTCGTAGCACAGGTTAATAACAATGCAAATTTTGCACGGTCATGTCAGGTCAGCGCGTGCTGACATAGATAAAAAAAAAATCACTATAAACGTTCTTCAAGCCTATCATATTTATTCTCTTTCATTTGTTGTTGTTACATAATTACATAGCTGAAAATTAAAATCTTATGAGTGAAATTTCAATTTATCTATCACTTTGATGTGTTTCTCTTTACGTCTTATTTCTTCCGCCCAAGGACGTTTTCAGACGTTGCAAAGAGGCTGAAAATCACTTCCTTATACAGAGACGTGAAATAGAAAGTAATTAAAATATGCATTTACTGATACTTGTGTGATAAATAAAATTTTACACTGGCGTTTACGCCATATGGAATTGATGAAATTCGTTACCAGGTTTAAATGCTTCCCTCGATAAGGTTCGGGAATATTTAAATGTAGCAACTCATTTCATAATTTTCATATGCTATAAGCACTCGTTCAAGATCCTGTATTTCTGGAATATTAATCTTGTGTTCGCTATCAGCTTTTGTAGTAAGCTTCAGTATTAGTTTGCATTTTGATTTACTTTTCAATTCTATGCAAATGTTCTATCTTTCTGAAGAATGAAAAGTAGCAGTAGAACATATAGAGACTTACACTGTCTTTAGATTTGACAGACCCTCAAAAGCGCCATTTTCTATCGTTTTTATGTTGTTATAGGACAGGACTCTGAAAAAAGAAAACAGTATGACCAATGACTACTTTGGCATTACACAACGTTGTTCGTATCACAAACATGTAACTAAACGTTCATTGAAATCAAACACATTATCAATCTTGTATTTCGGTATTCTAAGTCGGAGATCATTAGGATTTGTATAGATCTAAGATAAGATAAGGTTACCGACGATCAATAAAAAAGTATTTGCTTTGGAATATATTAGGTGTATCAACTACTTACAGCATTCTTGGAACATTGATTACGAACCCAGAACTGTATTATTTCTTTTATTTGAATTTCAACCTTCACTCATTATTCAATAACGATATCAAATCAGAAATTAGGCATTATCTTATTGTGATATCGGATCATGAAATCGCGTTACATCACCCCACTAGTCACTTCCTCTATGTGAGAATGTAAAATTCCTATTAATAGTAATTGAGTACAATGTCTTTAGATGCCAAGCGCGCATAAATCAAAATGAGTTTTAAAGGACCTCAAACAAGAAAATTTTAAATACGTTTTGGTACATTCCCGGAAACGGTACACTTTCCCATTTCTTCGTTCGCTAACCGATCGTTCAGCGTGCGCTCCCCCCGTTCAGTTTTGCGTTCACCCTTCCTCAATCGTTCGCGATCAGCGTACACACAGCGTTCATAGTTCTCTAATCGTGCGTTCATACTGCGCTCATACTTAGTTCAGCGTTCAGGTGTTTGTCTTTGCATGGTCATTTGGAGCTCCCAAAGTGAATGGATAGATCTTTATAAGGAGGACAAAATGTGCAAGAGTGGAAAGAAAATGTCAATGTTCAAATATCAAACAATAAATTTGATGCCCAAAACTATTTATCTGTGTCAAATTCTTTATTTTATATCTAACGTTTGAAATCGAAAATGCAAAATGTCTACTTGTTTAAACATCGCTATACCGAATCAAATATGCATATGATTTCGTGGCAATAGTGTTTAAATTTATTTCCACAAAGAATAAATGAGCCTACACTTCTATCGCGTAAGCCAACATTAACAACATAAAGGACACATGGCATGTTTACAAAGTGTACAAATTTAAATGCATTTAGTCTCTCTAATGCTTATAGGAATTAATTCTAATAGTTACTTTGGCAGAAATGTTGCGATAATTCACCACAATGCAGATTTAAATCTACGTCCCTATATAAAAGTCTTGTTAATTAGTTAGGTAGTCACGTGGTACAGTGAGGTCAAATTGAGACTTCTTCTATCTATCTATCTGATTGTGAAAGTAATGTTAGATATTTGTAAAAACTCAGGTATTAATTTATTCACCATAGACAACATTTATCTCGATATTGACAAATTCCCGAGTCTTACATGTTTTAGCCACGTGTACATACAAATAGCATTGGAAGTACTCAAATGTAAGAGTAAAGCTAGTATGAAATCGGCAATTATGAGTAACTAATGTTTACATGGGACGCTTTCTAAACTCTAATTGGTAATGTTATTCCTTTAAATATATGCGTTGTTTATGTATGATTGATTCATTGATTGATTATCTGTTGCTTTCCACCACACTCAACAGTTTTTTCAGTTATCTGGT
Organism: Ostrea denselamellosa; assembly: GCA_024699665.1. Taxonomy (NCBI): domain Eukaryota; kingdom Metazoa; phylum Mollusca; class Bivalvia; order Ostreida; family Ostreidae; genus Ostrea; species Ostrea denselamellosa. The sequence continues at coordinate 8,178,748 of JAMZEH010000016.1, read as the reverse complement.
GGCGTCCGGTTTTTATTGGTGGAGTTGAAAACCCAGATAGAATGTAAGAGACCACCGACCTTCTGAAAGTAAACTGGCAAACTTTCTCACATATATCGGCGCGAGCGACATTTGAACCCGCGCCGACTAGAGGTGAGAGGCCTTGTGATTTTGAGCGCGATGCTCTAACCACTCGGCCAAGGAGGCCCCTTTTGTTTTTGTAATGAACAGTGCAATTAGTAGTTATTTTTGAATTAGACAAATTATGATATATGTTGCATCATTGACAGATAGGTGTACTTTGACAGATACATTTTAAAAATAAGTAAATAGATAAAAAAAAACCAATCAAATTCAAAGTAGAAATTACAATACTTCTATTTGAATTGTGATCTACACTTCGTTAGGAAGTGGGGGAACGGCATTACACAGTGCTTCATGTTACGAGTTCATAAAGAAAAATGAAAGCATTATAGATCAATGCAAAGTTAGATATTGCAATATTTTATTATATGTAATTGAAAGTTCAATTATTTGTTATCTTTAGGAAAGTCGTCATATTTCACGCGAATCAAATGTGCAATAACGCTAAGTTAAAAGGTGCAATATCTGAGATTCAAGGCTATTTATACGTTTAATGACTGAGATACGCCCTTTACTTTGGTAGATAGTATAGTTATTTCTACTTTGGGATAATTATAAGAAATAAAAAAAAATTATACGATATACATGATAAAGGTATTTTAACACAATTTTTCGATAGTGAAAATCCTTCTTGAAAATAAGAGAAAATGAATGGAGTAACCTCGCTTCTGTTTTTGACTCTTTGCCCACCCATTAGTGCTTTTAGTCCGGAATCCAGAACTCCCTTACTTCAAATACATCGTCCAATGTAGATGGGACCCACAATTTGCCCAAAGGACTGACAAGGAAGTTACAACTATTTGAGGAACACGCATGAACACATGAATACATACATGTGGTAGATCTTTGTACAGTAAAAGGTATAGGAAAGAAATGCCTGTACGATAAGTGAGCCAGGGCAGAGCCACGAAAACATTGTGTGGATATGTTGAAAAGTACCCCAACACGGCAAACAAAGAGTGACATTTGGGAGATAACGAATGCGGCCACGCCGATATCCTACAAGAGGTCGGTAATGAATATGTTTACATTGCTTATTTCCTGGAAGTACAAATGATCGACATTCTCAGGAAGGTATTATTCGGTGTGTAATTTGAAGGTAATTTAGTACCTTGTGTTAATTCTTACTATAAAGACATCATTTTGATTAGAGAAACAAGTGCTTGTCACCTCGACTGCGCCTTGATTGACAATGATTTTCTCGGGGAGAACATTTTCAACGTTACCCTTAACGACACTGTACATACACTATTTATATAATGAGTACACATCAAGTAAAATGAGGTAGCAATAAAGAAAGTTACAACACACCATAACATAATCTTCAATTTACACCGTTTATATCACTGTAACTCCTTTTATTCGCGTTATTACGCCTTTGTTTTGCGTTATTACGCCTATCATTCGCGTTACTACGCCTTTGCTTTGTGCTATTACACCTTTAATTTCTTTTGTCCGATGTGTGATCCTAATAGGCTTTAGTAAGTTGTATCACATCTCCAATAATAACAAATTTTAGTTTCGTCGATTTGATGGATAACATTTCAAGTTTTTAGAATGTACATTTCATCAAATTGAAGAGATAGGGGTGTTAGTCGTGTGAAATGTTTAATTCTCTCTGTCCAAGTTATCATACAATTAATTCCAAGAACTTCAGGAGTAATCTGGAAAACAATTAACTGACACCTGGAAAAGAAGGCATGTGATATTATAAATATAATCAGGGATTTAAAACAAAAAAAATGGAGGGGCGAGACACCCAAAGACCTTGACTTCACAAATGTCTAAATATTTCTGACAAAGAAAAATAAACAAGCATAAAACCCCCAAAGCTCTCAATCCTAAATTGCGGAAGACGAAGGGGAAAGGGGAGATTAATCCTTCATATTTTTTTCATCGGTACCTTAAAATTTACAATTCCATTACAATTCAATACTAATAGTTAAAGAAAAGGAGAGCTGCCTATAGATCAAACTTTGCAGGTCAAATTAACCACATTTTCACAAAATGATAACAGAAAATAAATGCATTCTCGAAACAAGAGGACAGCAACCCCCCCCCCCCCCTCCCCCATCTCTCTTGCTAAGTGCTTGATATTTTTTCTGTCTATTTGAGGAAGTTAATTTGCACAAACATTAATTTTCAAAAGATTGAATCAAAAGTGAGTAAAAGATTTCAACAGAAAGTTCATATAAGAGATAAGGGTTTGATATAATTAACATCTTCCGTTAATTATTAATGACATTGGTTACACATATAATTTATCACACAACAGTACTGTTTCCGGGTTCATAACGCAGGATCGGAAAAACGATATGAACTCGTAGCACAGGTTAATAACAATGCAAATTTTGCACGGTCATGTCAGGTCAGCGCGTGCTGACATAGATAAAAAAAAAATCACTATAAACGTTCTTCAAGCCTATCATATTTATTCTCTTTCATTTGTTGTTGTTACATAATTACATAGCTGAAAATTAAAATCTTATGAGTGAAATTTCAATTTATCTATCACTTTGATGTGTTTCTCTTTACGTCTTATTTCTTCCGCCCAAGGACGTTTTCAGACGTTGCAAAGAGGCTGAAAATCACTTCCTTATACAGAGACGTGAAATAAAAAGTAATTAAAATATGCATTTACTGATACTTGTGTGATAAATAAAATTTTACACTGGCGTTTACGCCATATGGAATTGATGAAATTCGTTACCAGGTTTAAATGCTTCCCTCGATAAGGTTCGGGAATATTTAAATGTAGCAACTCATTTCATAATTTTCATATGCTATAAGCACTCGTTCAAGATCCTGTATTTCTGGAATATTAATCTTGTGTTCGCTATCAGCTTTTGTAGTAAGCTTCAGTATTAGTTTGCATTTTGATTTACTTTTCAATTCTATGCAAATGTTCTATCTTTCTGAAGAATGAAAAGTAATAGTAGAACATATAAAGACTTACACTGTCTGTAGATTTGACAGACCCTCAAAAGCACCATTTTCTATCGTTGTTATGTAGTTATCGAACAGAAGTCTCAAAAAAGAAAATAGTATGACCAATGACTATTTTGGCATTACACAACGTTGTTCGTATCACAAACATGTAACTAAACGTTCATTGAAATCAAACACATTATCAGTCTTGTATTTCGGCATTCTAAGTCGGAGATAATTAGGATCTGTATAGATCTAGGATAAGATAAGGTTACCGACGATCAATCAAAAAGTATTTGCTTTGGAATATATTAGGTGTATCAACTACTTACAGCATTCTTGGAACATTGATTACGAACCCAGAACTGTATTATTTCTTTTATTTGAATTTCAACCTTCACTCATTATTCAATAACGATATCAAATCAGAAATTAGGCATTATCTTATTGTGATATCGGATCATGAAATCGCTTTACATCACCCCACTAGTCGCTTCCTCTATGTGGGAATGTAAAATTCCTATTAATACAATGTAGTAATTGAGTACAATATCTTTAGATGCCAAGCGTGCATAAATCAAAATGAGTTTTAAAGGACCTCAAACGAGAAAATGTTAAATACGTTTTGGTACATTCCCGGAAACGGTACACTTTCCCATTTCTTCGTTCGCTAACCGATCGTTCAGCGTGCGCTCCCCGCGTTCAGTTTTGCGTTCACCCTTCCTCAATCGTTCGCGATCAGCGTACACACAGCGTTCATAGTTCTCTAATCGTGCGTTCATACTTAGTTCAGCGTTCAGGTGTTTGTCTTTGCATGGTCATTTGGAGCTCCCAAAGTGAATGGATAGATCTTTATAAGGAGGACAAAATGTGCAAGAGTGGAAAGAAAATGTCACATTACATCAGAATGTTCAAATATCAAACAATAAATTTGATGACCAAACCTATTTATCTGTGTCAAATTCTTTATTTTATATCAAACGTTTGAAATCAAAAATGCAAAACGTCTACTTGTTTTAAAATCGCTATACCGAATCAAATATGCATATGATTTCGTGGCAATAGTGTTTAAATTTATTTCCACAAAGAATAAATGAGCCTACACTTCTATCGCGTAAGCCAACATTAACAACATAAAGGACACCTGGCATGTTTACAAAGTGTACAAATTTATATGCATTTAGTCTTTCTTATGCTTATAGGAATTAATTCTAATAGTTTCTTTGGCAGAAATGTTGCGATAATTCAACACAATACAGATTTAAATCTACATCCCTATATAAAAGTCTTGTTAATTAGTTAGGTAGTCACGTGGTACAGTGAGGTCAATTGCGACTTCTTCTGTCTATCTATCTGATTGTGAAAGTAATGTTAGATATTTGTAAAAACTCAGGTATTAAGTTATTTACCATAGACAACATTTATTTCGATATTGACATGTTTTAGCCACGTGTACATACAAATAGCATTGGAAGCACTCAAATGTAAGAGGAAAGCTAGTATGAAATCGGCAATTATGAGTAACTAATGTTTACATGGGACGCTTTCTAAACTCTATTTGGTAATGTTTTTTTGTTTTGTTTTTTTTTTGTTTTTTGGTTTTTTTTTAAATTTTGACGTTTATTCAGAATTTACATAGCTTTATTTTTGGGGTAAAATTTCCTAAGAAATCCCCTTGTAATCGTTACCTGGGGTGCCAGGGGCCCCCAGGATCCGATAAATTAACATAATAGCATATAAACATACGTATACAATAATTAGTTTAGTGTCGTATACAATAATATGCATTTTCATATGTAAACATATACTTGATAACTTAATACATTATGTTCACTTATTACAAAATGTGTTTATACATTTTTAATGGACCACTCACATTCAACCGGAGGTATACATACAAATAGCATTGGAAGTACTCAAATGTAAGAGGAAAGCTAGTATGAAATCGGCAATTATGAGTAACTAATGTTTACATGGGACGCTTTCTAAACTCTATTTGGTAATGTTATTCCTTTAAATATATGCGTTGTTTTTGTATGATTGATTCATTGATTGATTATCTGTTGCTTTCCACCACACTCAACAATTTTTTTTGAGTTATCTGGTGGCGTCCGGTTTTTATTGGTGGAGTTGAAAACCCAGATAGAATGTAAGAGACCACCGACCTTCTGAAAGTAAACTGGCAAACTTTCTCACATATATCGGCACGAGCGACATTTGAACCCGCGCCGACTAGAGGTGAGAGGCCTTGTGATTTTGAGCGCGATGCTCGAACCACTCGGACACGGAGGCCCCTTTTGTTTTTGTAATGAACAGTGCAATTAGTATTTATTTTTGAATTAGACAAATTATGATATATGTTGCATCATTGACAGGTAGGTCTACTGTGACGGGTACATTTTAAAAATAAATAAATAAATAAAAAAAAACCAATCAAATTCAAAGTAGAAATTACAATACTTGTATTTGAATTGGGATCTACACTTCGTTAGGAAGTGAGGGAACGGCGTTACACAGTGCTTCATGTTACGAGTTCATAAAAAAAAAAAATGAAAGCATTATATTTCAATGCAAAGTTAGATATTACAATATTTTATTATATATAATTGAAAGTTCAATTATTTGTTATCTTTAGGAAAGTCGTAATATTTCACGCGAATCAAAGGTGCAATAACGCCAAGTTCAAAGGTGCAATATCTGAGATTCAAGGCTATTTATACGTTTAATGACTGAGATACGCCCTCTACGTTGGTAGATAGTATAGTTATTTCTACTTTGGGATAATTATAAGAAATAAAAAAAAATTATACGATATACATGATAAAGGTATTTTAACACAATTTTTCGATAGTGAAAATCCTTCTTGAAAATAAGAGAAAATGAATGGAGTAACCTCGCTTCTGTTTTTGACTCTTTGCCCACCCATTAGTGCTTTTAGTCCGGAATCCAGAACTCCCTTACTTCAAATACATCGTCCAATGTAGATGGGACCCACAATTTGCCCAAAGGACTGACAAGGAAGTTACAACTATTTGAGGAACACGCATGAACACATGAATATATACATGTGGTAGATCTTTGTACAGTAAAAGGTATAGGAAAGAAATGCCTGTACGATAAGTGAGCCAGGGCAGAGCCACGAAAACATTGTGTGGATATGTTGAAAAGTACCCCAACACGGCAAACAAAGAGTGACATTTGGGAGATAACGAATGCGGCCATGCCGATATCCTACAAGAGGCCGGTAATGAATATATATATTTACATTGCTTATTTCCTGGAAGTGCAAATGATCGACATTCTCAGGAAGGTATTATTCAGTGTGTAATTTGAAGGTAATTTAGTACCTTGTGTTAATTCTTAGTATAAAGACATCATTTTAATTAGAGAAACAAGTGCTTGTGACCTCGACTGCACCTTGATTGACAATGATTTTCTCGGGGTGAACATTTTTAACGTTACCCTTCTTACCGTTTTCTATCAAAAATGTTTGAAGTTGTTGACAAACACATTTTTCAAGTTGGTTTTATATAATATTGAGGATATTAACTGACCGATAATTTCCTACCTCAAGCTCGCTACCTGTTTTATACAAAGATTTAAACCTTGCCATTTTTATACTAGATGGAACAATACATTTCATAAGTGATAATAATTGTGATAGGATTCTTAAGAATCAATTTTCAAGAATTTTGTTGGTATCTAATCTAGCCCTGCACTTTTTGATATGTTTATAGATGATGATTCTTTATGTACAAAATCTTCTGACAATGGATTCAAAATCAGTGTACTTTGACGTACATTTCTCGTAAACTTAAACTTTCTATAAGAGTCTGCAGTATAAGTAAAAATTCCTTTCGCAGCAGGTAAAGCAGCAACAAGTTTGGATGCTACCGTAGAAAAAAAAAGGCTAAAATGAACAGCAATATTTTTGTATCATGACATTTCTCATTATCAATATTGAGAACAAGTTTGGACCCTCTGTAATTTGTTTTGGTGAATTTGTTTAATTAGGATTTGTTTAATTCTTGTTTCTTTCTTTGGAGCTCATTTGTCAACAACATCCAATCTTAGTGTATATCTTCTGACATTACACAATCATTCCAGTCTACCTTTCCTAGTTTATTTATAAATAAATGCTGTCAAAATTTTTCAAATTTTTCAAAGACCTAATATTGACGCTTTTATGAGTAGGAGTTAAACTTTTCTTTGGGTGTTCTTCGAGTACAATATGTTAAGCTGTGGTCACTTATACCCAGATTAGATAATTTTGTCTGTTGTATTGCACAGTATACGGTCTATTAAGGATGCACTGTTTTAGTGAGTCTCATATGTTCTTTATAACTTGAGTAAGTCAAGTCCAAAAAGGTTCAGGAGATCTTTTTACGAGTCGGACGGGCTACATGTTTTGTTCTTCACACAGATGTTGAAATCAAGATTCAAAAGATTTTGTTTGAAACTATCTAAAAAGTTATTATTTTGAGGAGGTCTGTGTATCGTACACACTGTGATTGGTTACGTTTATGGCAGATGAATGTCAGCCTATATGGCCTCAATATTTTTTTGTTGGTTGATCTGACTTTGTATATTTATATTTCAAACTGCACACGCCTCCTTCTTTATGATTCCTGTCGTTCCTAGAATTGTATGCTCCTCAATTTCGATTTCAACACCACTTGCCAAGACATGATTCGCTAACAATATTGCTGCAGTTTTCGTATGTTGTGCTAATAAATTGATTTCTCATATCTTTCACAATAGAGAGATTGTATTATTGTGGATAAAGCGCATACTCTTTTTCTTGAAACACTGAAGTAACATATATGATGTTCATTTATATTTGATTCTGGTATACCATATTCATCCTTACAGGCCCCGTGAGGATCTGGGTTGTTAAAATAGATCCTCTGTATCCCTTGCTTGTCGTAAGAGGCGGGGCGGTCCTTCGGATGAAACCGCGAAAACCAAGACCCTGTGTCACAGCAGGTGTGGCACGATAAAGATCCCTCCCTGCTCAAAGGTCATAAGCGCCGAGCATAGGCCTAAATTTTGCAGCCCTTCACCAGCAATGGTGACGTCTCCACATGAGTGAAAAATTCTCGAGCGGGACGTTAAACAACATATAATCAATCAATCACTGAAAAACTTATCATTTGTTTTCAACTATTTTTAAACCAAATTTACTTATACTATAATAAATTTAATTTTATTGCTATATTCATTTCAAATAAGGTGATCAACGTCATCCGGGAATCACAACCGAACTTGGGTACAATACACAAATAGTGTGTTTCATTATTTGTTTTGAATAATACGGCAGGTACTTCTGATCCCAAGTGCTATTGGTAGTAAGTGCATTTATCAAAAAAGAATTTATAATTTGGGAGAAGCTAAACTTATCATGTAAGTGTGATATCAGTAAAAGACATTACAGTATTTATGAAAGCAAGCAAGAAATTTCTAAATATCTTTATGGTGTAAAAGGCATCTAAATACTTCGTCCTGTTATAGCGTAAACTGTAAGTGGACATGCATTTTGTCATTCATGCAATGCATTAATTGAGAACGCTTAGTTGTTATGTGTATGAAGTCAATGCTAACATGCATCTACATCCGGTTCAATGGGAGATCTGAGCATGTGAGGATGTAGTGGACCCACCTCCCTGTTGAATTTGCAAAAAGTAAGTATCATCATGATTGATGAAAAATTTAGTTATTACAACTGTGCGCTAAGTTATGAGAACCAAATAACAAAATTATCAAATAAGAATACACAAAATGTCCTCAAAGAATCTTTCCTCGTTATTCTTCTTTCGTCTATTAGTATAATCCTCATAAATATAACAATTTTATTCATACTCGATGTTTAACATTACGTTAGGATTCAGCATATTAATATGTACACCTTTTGCTATTTTTGTCTCTTGAAGTCATTGACTTTGATAGAGTTTAGATTGTCACTACTTTGTTCATCCTTAGAAATCGACCGAAAAGAAATTGGACAATCATTTATCTAAAAGGGATATTTCGAGCACGTCTCCTTGACTAAATCCCCCCCCCCCCCCCCACGCGCTTATTACGCTGTGATTTGTTTTCTATTTATTGCAATGCTTTCATGACATTTCACTATTGCACACACACACACACACACACACACACACACACACACACACACACACACACACACACACATATATATATATATATATATATATATATATGACGTATGGATGAAGTTGTTTACAATTTTGTAAGATATATGTTACTGACACACTTTATATGACAAATTTTAGAGCCTTGTTATAACATGTAGCTGTGTTTCTTAAATACCTAAAGTTGAACAATTGAAGAAATCTTATATGTGTTTCTGGAATGGATGTAAAAGAGTTGCATCCTAGAGGAAAAAGAAATATTTCATCATCTGTCATGGCACATAGCTCAGCAGAGAGGAATATATCTAGGTTGTTTGTAATCTCGTCAAACCAGGAGCTGCGTAAATTGAAGGTTAGAGAGCACGAGCATGTGATATGTTTGAAATTATCTAGGAAGATGGCGTCACAGAATCTGCATATATTCGGAGTTTGTTCGGAAGGTTTAGCTATGAGTTTACATATGAATTTACACAATGAAATTTCGTAGGAATTCGACGGAATAGTCCAAATAAAAATGGGGTTCTGGTGTTGGACAATAGACTGAAAGCGGCGAACGTCCCTGTCGCTTGACATCCTTAGGTCGCTTTGTGCTTTTTGTTGTGATGAAACTGTAGATCTAACAATTTTTTCCAGGCATGTTTTGATGTGAATAAACTGCTCACCAGCCAAGTTTGCAGGTAATCAGTAAGGTTATAGGTCAATAAGACATCAATGACATCAGGAATGAATCCACGTTGTTTATTAGATATGCCCTCAAAGAACGAATATAAACGTGTCAAAAAGACTTTCTTTGGAAGAGAACAAGGATCTAGGTAACAAAGTCGTCCGAGAAATAACAGCTTGCGGACATCTATTTCTGATTGGATAGGAATTACATTGAAAAAACTTTCGCAAATATCTGATCTCGTCGTTGTGGGAAGGTTTAGGGCATTCTTGCAAATAAAATGTTGAAAGACGTTAAGCCGTTTACAGTCAGATGCAGAAAGATTGTTCCATAGCTCACAACCATAGAGAACTGTGGGTAGAATTACTGACTTGTAGAGGTGTGATAAGGTTAGTGGGTTCAGATAGTTTGATCCTATACCGTTGAGTGCGTAGTATGATTTTTGTCTCTTCCGGCATGCTGATAAAATTCTGTCAGAGAGTGTAAGTTTGTCGTTGATAATGATTCCTAGATGATTATAAGTGTCAGACCATGGAATTGTGATATCACCTAGTTTCCATGTTTGTTAATTTTAAAACCTTTGGCACGAAACTGTAGTAGGCACGATTTTTGGGCATTGAATGAAAAACGCCACTTCCTAGAATATTGATATGAGATATCAAGCATTTGTTGCAAGACAGCTGTTGTGATCCCAATACATGCGATATCGTCTGCAAGTGATGGAGAGCTGCCAGTTAAATATACCAGTATTTGGGCAAGAGTTTTCAAGTTTAACTACAAGTTCATTGATATATACAAGATATAAAAAAGATGACAGAACTCCACCTTGCCGTACACCTTGTGATACAGGAAACCAATCTGACTGGGTTTGATTTACAACTATTGCACTGTATGTGTTTGTATGACAGTCGTCAATAATTGACCAAAGATTGTCTGTAAGACCCATACTATATAATTTTGTTAAAAGACCATGTCTCCATACTGTGTCAAAAGCCTTTGAACTGTTTAGAAAGCTAATATAGACTTGTTACCATGTTCAATATTGTGGAAAATAGTTTCGTGTATATTAAAAGAAGTGGTTAAACATCCTACTTGTTTTTGAAAACCTTGCTGTTGTTTGCAGGGAAATTTATTTTTACTAATGATAGAAGTACTTATCCTTGAATTCAGAACGTTTTTTTAAGATTTTTAGAAAGAATGACAGCAGAGCAACCGGTCTGTGACTACTACATGATGTTTTGGGTTTGTCGCCATGCTTGTATAAGGGTACAATCAATCCACGTTCCCAGAACTCTGGGACCTTTCCAAAATGTGTGATAGAATTAAAGAGTTTGACGAGGCACAGCGTCATGTTGTTTCCACCAAAAATCAAGTGTTCATAAGGGATCAGGTCTGGTTCGGGAGCTTTACGGCGTTTAAGTTTTTTTTAAAAACTTCTGTAATGTCTCAAGTTGTAATTGGGCCTCCAGTTAGATTATCACGAGATTGTTGACATTGAGTTTTTATTTTAATGTATTTAGTTTCTGTCTCGTTATAAAAGTTTTCATCGAACGATGAGTCTTGAAACGGAGTGTAAATATCTTGAAAATATGTAGCAAAAGCTTTTGCGACACCCAATGGGTCACGACGAGATGTGCCGTCTGTTGAAATGATTTGAGGATAAGTGCGGGTAGTTTTAACCTTCTGTCTTTTAACAAGCTTCCAAAACATGCGAATATCGCATTCAGCGGCTTCGTCTAAATCTCGATAGACATTGCGCATATAGTTTTCGTATTGGATAGTAAGTGCGTTTCTAAAATGCCTTTAAGCACGTTTGTAATTTCTGTACGATTTAAACTGCATGCCACGTGGTCTTCCTTAGCCTATCCAGATGCGACGGAGATTCCTTTCAGAGGTTTGAAGTTCCTTAACTTCCTTAGTCCAGCCTGGATGAGTATGTGGATTATAGCCTGTATGAGGGGTGCATTTTTCTGAAGTGTTGGTAATAATTGTACATAGTTGTTCATAGAAGTCGTTGATTTCGGCAGTTGATTGGATGTGGTATTCTAATATATTGTTGAGGTCAGTTGACATAGTTGATTGGTAACTATCTACTGCGTCAGCGGTTGCTCTATGCCATGCTGGTAATTTTAATGTCGATGTTTGAAGAAAATGTTGAGAACAATGAAATATAAAGGTGGCAACTATAGGCAAGTGGTCTGAGGTGTTACAAAAATCACCTTGAAAAATATGATATGACACTAATGAATCCAGCATTGATTTGTTGAACAAAATATAATCAAGCATTGTCCTAGTGGGGACAAAAGAAAATGATTCTCCTGTTATTACAAAATCTCTACCGGGTATACAGAATTCACCTATTCCAATAAATTCTGACAATAATTTTGATTTTGTAGCGTTTGTATTGAAGTGACTTAAAACACTACTGTTAAGATCCCCGGCAATAATAACATTTCCATAAGATCTATAGTGACAATAAAGACTTCCAATATAATTAAGTTCTTGAATGTATGAGTCTATGTTGCTATCTGCGGGGAGATATACACCAAATACATACAACACATTACCTTTAGTATCAGTAAGTCCAATACCGATTATACGGTTTGAGTTGTAACATGGTATCTCTTTGATTGAGTATTCAAGTGATTTTTTTAACAATATACCTACCCCACCTTTACCAGCATATTGTGGATATGTACTGTAAGTGACATCTGTATCTACCTTAATAAAACTTAAATAATCTTTGTGAATAGAATTAAGATAGTTTTTGCAAGTATTGCTGTCTTTAAGCTTATGTTCAGATATAACTGCTAAGTCAAATTTTGAGTCGCCTAACAGTTTTGACAGATACATTGTCGACGACATTATACCTCGAACATTTCATGATAATAAAACACCCATTGACAGAAATAAATTTAGCGCAATCATGATATGTTGATAGTACATGTACTTCTGTGTGTGTGGAAAACAATACAACAAATGTTTACTTAATCGTATTCTGACCACCATTGATCTTCTTGGTTGCTTTACTGGTCCTTGTCTTGATTTCGACACATGTCAAAACCCATAGTTTTCTACGCTTTGCGCGTGATCATGTGGTAAGTTGATCTTTGCCGTCAGTTGCCGCCGATGTGATCGTGCGGAAAATATGACAATATGTGTAATTTTAACCCCTTTGCTTGCTGCGTAATTTATAACCCCTTGTCTCGAGGATTCGGGGTCGATTCACGAGAGATAATATCTGGAATTTCTCTTGTAGGTCACGCCACGGAAGATATCTGTAGTTTTAGATCCGCGTGTACTATCAAATGTGTCGTTGAGACGGACGGAATGTAAACTGACATCAAATTCATTTCCTTGTTGTCCGATGTAATGTGTTTGCTTATGTGTTTGGAAGTACCGTTATGTTTTTGGTCGTTTGAAATTCGAGGTGTCGTACTGCGGATTGAGTCAGGGACAGATTGTTTGGTATTGACGGGAGTCGCAGAAGAACAAGACGGGGCATAAGAAATTACAGGGTCTGAGTAGTCATGCTTGAAGATTTTGACAAAGGATTACTCCATTTATCTTATCAAGATATATTGATTGATTGATTGTTGTTTTCCGCCACACTTCACAATTTTTCAGTTATCTGGTGGCGTCCAGTTTTTGTAGGTGGAGGAGAGAACCCAGATACAATGTACCCGGGAAGAGACCACCGACCCTCCGAAAGTTCACTGGCAAACTTTTTCACATATATAGGCGCGAGCGAGAATCGAACCCGCGTCGACTGGAGGTGAGAGGCCTTGTGATTTTGAGCGCAATGCTCTAACCATCCTGCCACGGAGGCCCCCCTGTATCAATAGTGAAATCTGCCGCAGACATCACATCATGTATTACATAGCACGTGGAATACCATCGCAATACAGGAATACTTCGTATGAAATATGATTTCAGCATCGAAAGAACGATATAAGCACTCAGTTATTTTTCATGAATTCTTTATGATTTTTTCCGGAATGATTAAAACGTGTTTTCTTTCCAAATAAGAGATTTTAGAGTTCAAATTTCGTTGTGAATTGATGCATGATATGAATATCTTTGAAAAAAAAACTGCGTAAAAGATTCATATAGTGTTTTAATTTTTAAATGAAAAAATATTTATGAAAAAGGTTATTTGTTTTTAAATCTGTGGATAAAATCTTCAAGAGACATGTCATTTAGGAAAACGATATATGTATATCATACAAATGTATTTATAAAAGAAATCGAAATGAAATCGGAAGGTCGTGAATTCGAGCCCCGTTTGTGCCACGGCGGCGTCAAACATAGGTACATGTAGTGATTGCTTCTTCGCCAAACGACATTCAGAAGTGCGAATCACGGGTCTTTTGGATATGACCTTAAAAATGGAGGTCCCGTGTCACGGTAGGCGTTGGCACGTTAAAGAACCCTCACTGCTACGGCCCAGAGCGTTAAGCATAGGTCTAAATTTGTGGTATTTCACCTACAACTGGTGACGTCTCAATAGGAGTGAAAATTTCTCGACGGGACGTAAAACAAACAATCAATTAATCATTTGTTTTAAATTTGAACCAAACCCGATCGGAATTATAAAAAAGAGGTCCAGAGAAAATTGTAATCATAAATCTACATTACCTTGATGTAAAATGGTTTACATATTAAATAAATTTATACAGGAAATTAATTCCTTGATGAAAAGACCATACAGTTAGCAAGAATATGACTGTTCTATTAATTGTGGTCGGGATCTGTATTTTTGTCTGATTCGTTCAAATCTAAAAAAAAAAAAAAAAATCTCAAAATTTCTTAATTTTGATCATTACAATTTCTTTATCATTTATCATTCCGGAAAAAATCACAAAAAATTCATATAAAATAGAGAGCTTGTATCACTCTTTCGATGGTGAAGTCATGCTTCATACGAGGTGCTTAAACGAGCCATTACATAAAATTTTAGTGTCATGAGCCACCTTAACATAGGTAGTGATTGCTCCTTCACCAAACGCTCGACATTTAGAAATGAGAAAAGTTTATGAAAGTTTCAGAGCACTTTCTTTGAAAAATCATATTAGGTTGATCTCCCATTTTGTTAGTATCATCTACGCAACACTGCACGTATTTAAATTTAAACATATTTTATTGATAAATTCAAAAGGATCGGGCGACAGGCAAAGCCTATGCAGGCCCTCTCCCAACACTGCACAATTCGTGCTTTCATTTTGACGCCTACAAGACACTAGTAGATGTTATCTTGTGTTACTACGCTTAGATTATGGAAATGTACTATCCCAAAGGCTACCCCAGACAGATCTGAACAAAATTCAGAATGTAGCAGCTCAACTTATAAGTTGTAAGAAAAAGCTAAAACGTCTCTTTCCAGTAGAGTTTATAACCATATTTCATAATATATTCCATTCGAAATTTAGTTTTAATAGAAGGTTGTTAATATTACTATTTCATCACATGTACTCATAATATTTAAATTATTATTATTATTATCATTATTATTTTGATATAACAGTTTTATGTTATGTTTATCATTTGTCTTATTTTCTTTTTTACTTTTTTAATAAATCAGTAAAATTAGTTGGTTGATTAAGTCATCAATGAGAGGGATATATAGCTTACATGTTGCTAATATAAAGTGATATGTAACTTACATGTAACTAATGTAAAGTGATATGTAACTTACATGTCACTAATGTAAAGTGATATGTAACTTACATGTAACTAATGTAAAGTGATATGTAATTTACATGTAACTAATGTAAAGTGATATGTAACTGACATATCACTAATGTAAAGTGATATGTAACTTACATGTAACTAATGTAAAGTGATAAGTAATTGACATGTAACTAATGTAAAGTGATATGTAACTTACATATCACTAATGTAAAGTGATATGTAACTTACATGTAACTAATGTAAAGTGATAAGTAATTGACATGTAACTAATGTAAAGTGATATGTAACTTACATATCACTAATGTAAAGTGATATGTAACTTACATGTAACTAATGTAAAGTGATAAGTAATTGACATGTAACTAATGTAAAGTGATATGTAACTTACATATCACTAATGTAAAGTGATATGTAACTTACATGTAACTAATGTAAAGTGATAAGTAATTGACATGTAACTAATGTAAAGTGATATGTAACTTACATATCACTAATGTAAAGTGATATGTAACTTACATGTAACTAATGTAAAGTGATAAGTAATTGACATGTAACTAATGTAAAGTGATATGTAACTTACATATCACTAATGTAAAGTGATAAGTAATTGACATGTAACTAATGTAAAGTTTGTTTGTTTGTTTTATTTAGAGTCGCCTGAGCAATTTTTCAGCTATCCGGCGACTGTACTAATGTAAAGTGATATGTAACTTACATGTAACTAATGTAAAGTGATAAGTAATTTACATGTAACTAATGTAAAGTGATATGTAACTTACATATGTAACTAATGTTTTTATTTGTTTGTTTGTTTGTTTATAGCCGCCTGAGCAATTTTTCAGCTATCCGGCGGCTGTGTAACTAATGTAAAGTGATATGTAACTTACATGTAACTATGTAAAGTAATATGTAACTTACATGTAACTAATGTAAAGTGATGTGTAACTTACATGTAATTAATATAAAGTGATAAGTAACTTACATGTAACTAATGTAAAGTAATATGTAACTTACATGTAACTAATGTAAAGTGATATGTAACTTACGTTTAATATTGTGAAAAGATATGCAACTTCCTTGTAACTACTGTTAAAACTTGCATGTAATTATTGTTAAACGATATGTAACTTGCATGTGACTACTGTAAAGTGATATTTAACTTATATGTGACTATTGTCAAGTGATATGTAACTTACATGTGACTATTGTGAAATGATATGTAACGTACTCCTACGAATTATCATAGATCAACTTCATCAATAAGAACATCTCCATTTTTACCGTACAACTGAATGAATAATGTAGAGTTGAAATATATAAATGAATAACAAGAATAAATAATCTAGATAGATAGATAGAGTACACAAAAAACTCACACACAAACGAAAGGATAGCATGTTAAGGTCTTTTTAAATTAGTCGAACAATCTTCTCAAATGGAAGAAGATGGTTCTTTATCCGACCAAACGTTTTTCCTTATTAACCCGTACCAACGTCTACACCAGAATTGAAGACCCCTTCACCACTGGGGTTGATAATGAACACAGCCAACAATTCATCTATTCTACACATCACATCATGGTTAAGCATCCTGTCTTAATAATCTAGTGAAGACACTTGTCGTATTTCAGAAGCTGTAAAGTTTTCTATATAGAATGAGATACAAAACTATTCAAACTAAAGTATGCAATGCTTAGGAGAAGATAACAAAGCCCTTTTTCTTAATAAAGAGAAACTTGCACAATCTGAACACTGGTTTTTATTGACACTTGCCACAAACAGTGTTTATGATCCATTAGCCATTTCCCATCTGTTGGTTTATTCTGGTTGGTATTAATACAACTATTAAATTCATAAAATATTAAGAACTTGTATATTTCCTATGATGTTCAAATACTGTGATATACTGCCTATATATAACTCTATACAAACTCCCACCCCCACGCACCGAATCGGGAATTCAGATTTTGGGTTAAAAGATTTAGTTCCATGTGTGTGGAATTTATTTGTATTAACATAAATTAGACAAGATATGTGATAGCCCGATTCAAGTACGTGGACTTCCGATTTAATCTCTTCAAAAAAATTCTAGCAGATTCAAACATGTTCTATTTAGCCATGGTTCTATCTGTCCTAGACATTCATTGAAGTATTGACCGCAAATCGAACCCCCAAAATTTTTTTAAAAATTTAAAAAAAAATTCACGGTTTTTACAATTCCTCTATTTAACATTGTTATTTGATTAATGTATAGGTATTGTAATTCAAGAATAGCAAAGATAAATTATCTTGGCTCTATTTATTTCAATTGTTATACTACTCTACAATTCTTGAATACAGGAATATGACATAAAGCGTTCAATAAATATCTTTAAAATGGTTTTACCTAGAGCAATCGTACTGCAATTCAAAAAATAGTTATTTCGTGTTCACATACCTCTTTCTAATGAAAGGACATTGCCCGGTAGAAAGAAATGTGTGTAAAATGTAAATTTTAATTAAATGAATGACTTACAAATCACACGTGTCATTGATGATGTTGGTTGGTACTTTAGCCAGTCCTTCACCTGCACAATTTACGACAGTCCCATTACAGGAAAACGACGTCTCACTGAAACACTGGCCAGGATAGACGTCTGTCCCCCGGCTGTACGTTACAGACAGAATTATTAATATCCACACCCAGTACATCATTGTCGTCCAGCAAGTAGTACTGTTATCCTAACGTTAGATCCATGTCACGTGATACGTCCTGGAATTCTATATTTAACAATACTTCCTGGTAATCATTAGATTTTCCGGACTGAAACCTTTATCAACGTTTAAACTAATAAAGTAGATCTGAAAATTTTCAATTGAAATATTATTGTTCACATCGTCTACTTTTCAACCATAATCAAATTTCTGTGGTGTGATATTCCTCCTTATATCATTCCTTGGAAACATTTCAATGTTTCTTTGTATTTTATGCATAGATGTATTTTAAGAAAACGGTTTGGTGATTGCTCAGGACGTGACAAATGTACGAAAGCCCAGAAGGCTCATTCAACATTTGATATAATATTATGAGTTTCGAATTTTAAGGTTTGGAATTAACCAATCATAATATAGTTCACAATATGGGATTCAAAAGAGAAAAACGTTTTAATCAAACTCATCATATGTAAAGTTGCAATCTTTAGTTAAAGGTTACATGTTTGAGGTTACATAAACTTGGAATTTCGTGTTTCTTACTTCTTTTATCTAAAACTACGCATTCACATTGTGCACACGGTGTACTTTCTGTATCTTGTTTAAATTCAACCTTATAAAAAAATTATTGGCGGTTGTCCCTAGGTTTATTCTAATATGGTTAGTGGACATTAAAACATTTCTTTCTAATTCAACGGCGTAAGTCCTCCTTGAAACGGCAAACAACCACTTCAGTTATTAGAGATTAAGGAGAGAAGAACTGATTGCTTCACAAGTAGACACCCAGTTAGAGGAAGACTTATTCAGTCATACACGTAGCATCGTTTTTCAAGGGAGTGGGCAGTCAGAGGAGAGGTTGTCTTCACAACTGTTCAAAAGATAAATAAAAATAGAGGCAAACAGAATTTAAAAATGATAAATATAATCCCAAACTTTAAAATCTTATCATGGTGCAGAGAGAGAGAGAGAGACAGAGAGAGAGAGAGAGAGAGAGCATTTGTCCTTCAACACATGGGTTCAATTCATCAGTATAAACATACACTCTTACCATTCATCACTACCTTGCAAAGTCAGACGAAGGGAAAACTATATAAACTTGAAGTAAGCAAGTATAATGATCACAAAACGTGCCTTAGTTAAGTTTAGTTCAGGGCTGGGGTATTTCAACCCCCGGACTTTGCAGATTCTGCTTTTTCTCAGACATCTGCAAACTGTAACAAAATCAATATAACTCAGTAGTTGTATACCCCATCCCCAAATAAAACAATATTCTGTAACATTCTGCGCCGAATCCGTTCTTACAAACTGTAATCAGCATTACATGGTGGATACCTCTTTAAAATTGAAATAAAATATGCAGACGTAACAAAACCAACTGAACACATGAGGGAAGACATATCATCAAACAAAAACAGTAAACATTCGGTCAAACAAAAACAGTAAACATTCGATCAAACAAAAACAGTAAACATTCGGTCAACAAAAACAGTAAACATTCGATCAACAAAAACAGTAAACATTCGATCAACAAAAACAGTAAACATTCGATCAAACAAAAACAGTAAACATTCGATCAACAAAAACAGTAAACATTCGGTCAACAAAAACAGTAAACATTCGATCAAACATAAACAGTAAACATTCGGTCAAACATAAACAGTAAACATTCGGTCAACATAAACAGTAAACATTCGATCAAACATAAACAGTAAACATTCGGTCAAACAAAAACAGTAAACATTCGGTCAAACAGTAAACATTCGATCAAACAAAAACAGTAAACATTCGGTCAACAAAAACAGTAAACATTCGATCAAACAAAAACAGTAAACATTCGGTCAAACAAAAACAGTAAACATTCGATCAAACAAAAACAGTAAACATTCGATCAACAAAAACAGTAAACATTCGGTCAAACAAAAACAGTAAACATTCGATCAAACAAAAACAGTAAACATTCGATCAACAAAAACAGTAAACATTCGGTCAAACAGTAAACATTCGATCAAACATAAACAGTAAACATTCGGTCAACATAAACAGTAAACATTCGATCAAACATAAACAGTAAACATTCGATCAAACATAAACAGTAAACATTCGATCAAACAAAAACAGTAAACATTCGATCAACAAAAACAGTAAACATTCGGTCAAACAAAAACAGTAAACATTCGATCAAACAAAAACAGTAAACATTCGATCAAACATAAACAGTAAACATTCGGTCAACAAAAACAGTAAACATTCGATCAACAAAAACAGTAAACATTCGATCAACAAAAACAGTAAACATTCGATCAAACATAAACAGTAAACATTCGATCAAACAAAAACAGTAAACATTCGATCAAACAAAAACAGTAAACATTCGGTCAACAAAAACAGTAAACATTCGATCAACAAAAACAGTAAACATTCGATCAACAAAAACAGTAAACATTCGATCAAACAAAAACAGTAAACATTCGGTCAAACAAAAACAGTAAACATTCGATCAAACAAACACAGTAAACATTCGATCAAACAAAAACAGTAAACATTCGGTCAAACAAAAACAGTAAACATTCGATCAAACATAAACAGTAAACATTCGGTCAACATAAACAGTAAACATTCGATCAAACATAAACAGTAAACATTCGATCAAACATAAACAGTAAACATTCGGTCAAACAAAAACAGTAAACATTCGATCAAACAAAAACAGTAAACATTCGGTCAAACAAAAACAGTAAACATTCGGTCAAACAAAAACAGTAAACATTCGGTCAAACATAAACAGTAAACATTCGATCAAACATAAACAGTAAAGATTCGATCAAACATAAACAGTAAACATTCGATCAACAAAAACAGTAAACATTCGATCAAACAAACACAGTAAACATTCGATCAAACAAAAACAGTAAACATTCGGTCAAACAAAAACAGTAAACATTCGATCAAACAAACACAGTAAACATTCGATCAAACAAAAACAGTAAACATTCGATCAAACAAAAACAGTAAACATTCGGTCAACAAAAACAGTAAACATTCGGTCAACAAAAACAGTAAACATTCGATCAACAAAAACAGTAAACATTCGATCAACAAAAACAGTAAACATTCGATCAAACAAAAACAGTAAACATTCGGTCAACAAAAACAGTAAACATTCGGTCAACAAAAACAGTAAACATTCGATCAACAAAAACAGTAAACATTCGATCAACAAAAACAGTAAACATTCGATCAAACAAAAACAGTAAACATTCGGTCAAACATAAACAGTAAACATTCGATCAAACATAAACAGTAAAGATTCCGTCAAACACTCGGTCGGATGGCTTCTCTTCATTTAGTGTTTCCTTTCCCCGTTTTGAAATTGGCGGTTTAAGATTAAGATCATTCAGGCATGTAGGTAAAGTTATTGATCAGTTTAAAAATAGAATGAATTGTTCGGGGGAGGGGGGAGGTAATCTGTTTATATTCTTCATAGAATCGTCAATCCATTTTAATGTAAGGTGTATTATGAGGTGCAATCATTATTATTTGACCTGGCTTATATTACGTGCAGAGTATGTGGGAGCTGCGGCAAATTTTATCTCCCCCCCCCCCCTCCCCTCTCCATCGATTTCTATGTCTACAAAATTTCTATTTATATGACCATATCACGTGTCACACAGATACGCCACACTGCTGACACAGCACTGAACACATGCGAAATAAACACCCGTAACAAAAAAAATATCAATTTGTGTTGCACAAATGACAAACTTTGATATTTGGATCAAAAATTCAAAAATTAGATAAATAAGCCTTTCTCATATTGAGCTTAATTTCTCATCTCTGCATTTGAATGTATGAATTCGCCTCCTATCTTTTTAAGTTATATCAGTTACATTTCCGTTCATTTCTTGGGATATTTTTCCATCTGCCAATTCCTATGGGCAACTTAAAATTACAACATCTGAATTTGCATAAAAACTTGCCTTTTTACAAAATTTAGAACAGCACACATTTTTCAAGAACACTTATCTTTGAATAGTTTACATTTGATAAACATTGATGATCTGCATATCTCACTTCTCTGAGATTGTAAAAAAAATATTTTATATAATGAGTAATATGCTTACAAACGTTTTGCTTTCAAATACATATATGTATATGATAAGCCACATTCGTGAAAATGTTTCTGATAGATGAAATCCATTCAGAACTTTCTTTCATTAAAATATAGCATAATTTTGATGATAATTTGTTTGCAATAAAAATTAAAAGTAGCGATTCATGTTTTAACACTTATGACTAGTGGGTACCTACCATGGTCACCATATCAATTTTGTATTCTTTATGGTATTTCTGAGATTGTACACTGTTCGTTCCTTTCACTCTTTCATACCATAAATATTGCAGTTGATTTGTTGAGATGTATAGAACATATTAGCAATATTGCAATATTTTTTTCTCTAATATTAAGGGTTTTTTTAAAGTCCCACACCGGTACTTCACAGTCAAATAAAAAATATGTTTTAAAATTTCATTTTAGGAAAAATCTGAGAGTCAATCGATACGTTGTGAATTCTATATTTTGAAATAACATTGTACGTCTC
Organism: Ostrea denselamellosa; assembly: GCA_024699665.1. Lineage (NCBI taxonomy): Eukaryota > Metazoa > Mollusca > Bivalvia > Ostreida > Ostreidae > Ostrea > Ostrea denselamellosa. The sequence continues at coordinate 8,155,902 of JAMZEH010000016.1, read as the reverse complement.
CTTTGCCATAAGATTTCTTGTATAAAAATTATAAGATCCATTTTATCTCAAAATAAAACCGCTAAAAGACACATATCCTAAAGGTGCTATTAAACCAATAGCACTGAACGATTTTTGCACGTAACGGTGAATGATTCGCAAAGAATGATGAACGGTTTACATATAACGGTGAATGATTTGCATGGAACGATGGTTTGTGAACAGTCTGCGTGGTTAGCGCGAAATGATAGGCGTGACTGGCCGCTTCGTGAACGGTCTGCATGAACGGTAGACATGGTCTTGACGTTTTTGATTTTTTTCGGCAATATTAGACTTCCTGGGGTTGGTTTACACAAGAAATAATTTTAAATAATTCAATTATTTACTTTAAGAGGTTGAGAAATAAATGATAATGATTCATTTTACAATGATTATTCATATCCGATATAAATTACTCTTTTTAAATCATCAATATGTATACAAAAACACCTCATTGAATGAATGAAAACTTTCATTTGTGCTCATTAAATCATGATCAATGACCAATCAAGGCAGAAAACTACACACGTCGGAATAAACAAAGGAATAGAGTTTTTTAATTTCGGAAGAAAAAAGATGCGAAAATTCTCATGGACTGTTGATTATTCACTTGCGTAATTAATGATTCTATGCTCTATTAAATTAATTCAACCTGAAAAATCATATGATCACGACGATTTCGTTATATTTACACATGTAAGCTGTATTTAGTTATCGTTATATTTCCACATTTAATCTGTATGTAGTTATCGTTATATTTACACATTTAATCTGTATGTAGTTATCGTTATATTTACACATTCAATCTGTATGTAATTATCGTTATATTTACACATTTAATCTGTATGTAGTTATCGTTATATTTACACATTTAATCTGTATGTAGTTATCGTTATATTTACACATTTAATCTGTATGTAGTTATCGTTATATTTACACATTTAATCTGTATGTAGTTATCGTTATATTTACACATTTAATCTGTATGTAGTTATCGTTATATTTACACATTCAATCTGTATGTAATTATCGTTATATTACACATTTAAGCTGTTTGTAATTATCGTTATATTTACACATTTAATCTGTATGTAGTTATCGTTATATTTACACATTTAATCTGTATGTAGTTATCGTTATATTTACACATTTAATCTGTATGTAGTTATCGTTATATTTACACATTTAATCTGTATGTAGTTATCGTTATATTTACACATTTAATCTGTATGTAGTTATCGTTATATTTACACATTTAATCTGTATGTAGTTATCGTTATATTTACACATTCAATCTGTATGTAATTATCGTTATATTACACATTTAAGCTGTTTGTAATTATCGTTATATTTACACATTTAATCTGTATGTAGTTATCGTTATATTTACACATTTAATCTGTATGTAGTTATCGTTATATTTACACATTTAATCTGTATGTAGTTATCGTTATATTTACACATTTAATCTGTATGTAATTATCGTTATATTTACACATTTAAGCTGTATGTAGTTATCGTTATATTTACACATTCAATCTGTATGTAATTATCGTTATATTTACACATTCAATCTGTATGTAATTATCGTTATATTTACACATTTAATCTGTATGTAGTTATCGTTATATTTACACATTTAATCTGTATGTAATTATCGTTATATTACACATTTAAGCTGTTTGTAATTATCGTTATATTTACACATTTAATCTGTATGTAGTTATCGTTATATTTACACATTTAATCTGTATGTAATTATCGTTATATTACACATTTAAGCTGTTTGTAATTATCGTTATATTTACACATTCAATCTGTCTGTAGTTATCATTATATTTACACATTTAATCTGTATGTAGTTATCATTAAAATACAGGTGCAGTTTGACATATTTAAAAAAAAAAAAAAACCAACTTCACAAAGACAGAGATTAGATAAATATACGTTTTTTTATGTACGTTATTACAAGAGATGACATTAAAATAATAATTCTCGTCAGGCAAGACTGAAATTTTTCATCGGGAGGGGCCATTTATGCATAAAGATCGTATTAGACGCAAAAACCTAAAACGCTGGTAAGAAATGAGGAACAATACAAGACAGCCACAATCAAATAAAAAAAAAAAAAAAAAGAAGATGAAGAAAACAAACAAAACCACCCCCCCCCCCCCCAAATTAATAAACAAAAAGAAAACAAAAAAAAGATAAAAAAATAAATGAAATAAATAAATTAGATAAAAAAGACAAAGTTTTGCTAGCAAATCAAGGGATTCCTAGTATTTCATATAACCGTGCAACTGCACTCTGATACAAGACACATCAAAATGATAAAATTTCAACCGTATTTCTATTTTTATGCGGCAATATCAAAGTAATTGTTTAGAACATATTTCTACCAAAATTAAACATACAGACGTGGCACAGAGTATGCGGAAACGCTAACTAATTCAATGTAAACACATCTAAAAAAAAAAAAATTAAAAATGATGACTAGATATTGAATGTGACCTGCATGAAATAAGTTTATTTTGTATGCATTGTACCTTTAACAATGATAAAATCATGTGAGCATTGCCAAGCTTCCTCTACTTTGTTTCATCTAAAATTCTTAAGTGCAATCGTTCAGCGATCTCCAATATGATTAACGCCGTTTTTAATGGTTACTTTTGACCAATAGACTGAGTTGACACTGGCTGGCATCCTGTTGATAAGTTTCTGTACTTGAATAATTTTATGCTGTATCCCAAAATAGTGTCCATGCATTGCTTTATTTCCTTGTGTTAACGGCACTCCCCTGTATTATCGGATCTGGGTTTCCGTAACACAACATTTTGAAAAAGCTTCTAACATATAGTGTGGACACTTTTGTGGGGTACATGGGGGATAATTTTGTATGATTTAATAGAAATGGGACTGTTTCAAAGATCTCAGGCGGTGAGTGGGGAAAACCCAAGGAAAACGAGGTTCGAAGCGAGGGAGAATTCCGATCGACGTCATGTCCATCCATGATAAAATATATATGTAGTATTATTTACAATTTTGGTTAAACATTTTTAACAAAAGCGATATTTTTTACCATTTTGGAGTCTTCGCCCCGCTCCTTTTCGGGTGGAAAAGGTGCAAACTGAGATCGACCCGCCCCCTTCAAAAAATTTCTGGGACCGCCCCTAATTCCGATTCTCTTATTTCCTTTAAATTGTGAAACGCCAAAACTTAAAAAAATAAATAAATAGATAAATGCATAACAAATTACAATTTAAAAAATACTTATTCAATAAAGTAAGTACTAAGTACTTACAAATACAAGGTACAGGTATGAAAAGGACTGGAAAATAAGTCATGCAATGGTTTGTATAAATCCGTTCTCAAAGTTCTGTTACACGTGAGAGATAGCTGTAAATAAATGATGATAAATTAAAACATATCATTATATAAGTTACACCAGCACAGTTCATTTATAAGTGAGACAAGATAAATATATTCAATGGACAATATATTCCTGTTTTTAATAGGACCAAAAAACAAAAAACAAAAAAAAAACTTACTAAACGAGAAGTACAAGATAGACACTAACTTGCAGCTCATTAAATACATATACAATATTGATCGATAAGAAAATATATACTTGTATATTATTGGATACATAAAAATCATTGGATACATAAAACAGTTGGGTAGTTTATTGTATATTGTATAGGAACATATTCTAACATGATGGAGGCAAAAGTTCTAGGCTTTTAGTCGCTCCGCATGCACTTTAAGGAGAATACATTCATGCATTTCTCCGATATAAGTGTCGAGGGAATGACCAACACTCGAGTCTTGATTTCAAATGAAGTATCTGACCAATCGTACTACATGTACCCACATAAAAGTAATTCAGTAATTTTGGGACCATATATTTCAAATACAATTTGAAACTCGATAATGATGGATTATTTTGTACTCATTCCAGCAACTTATAGTATTATGGAAGAAAAAAATTGTAGTGATGCATAGTTCTTACTTTGATTTCCTGAAATGAATTTGTTTCACAGTTCTTTAAGATTGATGAGAATCAGGCGTTCATTGTTGAAATATTTCTCAGAGTTTGATTAATCTGAGTTATTCTTTTTCGAAAGGAAAGACGCTCCCAACCTGTTTGTTTGTACAATAAATATATACATGCATATACCTGTCATTTATATTTCTTCCGATAACTATTCTTGCAGCTTCTAGTTGTTCTTGTTAAATAGTCAGATAGGTTGTCCTATATTATATCAGCATATTCTAGTCACTGCTAGAAAGAAAAAACGATTTTTTTGTAAGGTAAAACTTCAGCCTACATGATACACTTGTCTGAAATATTATTTCTTCAGCTTGTAAATTTCATGCCACGGAAATCTATTTCATTTCAGATAAACATTTTCAAAACAAAAAAAAAAAAAATACAAGTCGGAAATGTTTTCTGCTTTTGCAAAATATTGTTGCACATTCCGTTTCCGTAACAAATTAGACAAGACATTGAAAATTTGCCCTGCTTACTATTTTGATATTCGATATTCGGATGTTAATATGTTAATCATTTAAAACATTTATGATATTAAGACAAACATGTACCGTAAACGCTTAGTAAATTATCATATTTACGCTGATTTTGCCAGGTAACAAAAACGCGACTAGACATTGAATTCAATTAAACGTTTTTAAAGAATGTGGTCTAGTTTATTGACATTATGTACAAATTGCCGAGAAATCAAAGTTAAAAAAAATACTGAAGACTGTATGCATTGGAAACACAGATCAACAGCAAAACCAAGTAAACCGTTAAGAATATGACATTAACGTCCATCCACCAATCATTAACTGTATCCACACCTCCACGTTCATCCACCAATCATTAACTGTATCCACATCTCCATTGATGTATAAGAGTTTCTAAACAAGAAACGTCTTTCAATATTTACATAGACTACACTAAATCACCGCGGTATGATGCATAGATAGAAGAATCATTTATTTCATTGGGAAAAATCATTTGCACGCAAGATAAAAAAATATCATGAATCTATAACATGACATGCGCACTAGAAGTGAATACATTATAATTAATCAACATAGCCAAGTAGACCGTTTGATACATATTCATTTTCCAACATCGATGTTATATAGAAGAATGACGTCTTTCAAAATTTACAAAATCTACTACCGGGGTTATCTCCCTTTATGTGTAAATCGTGCGTACATCTGTACGTCAAGCATATTGTCACAAGTCTTTTCGAATAACCAGGCACTCTGTAGAGCATTCTTAAACTACAGGCTGTAAGTACGATCATAGGTACCTGAGTCAAGGATATATTAAACTATATGAAACAATGGAGAAAGTCAAACCATGAATAAATGTCCCTTCAACTTTCGTTTTTCATTTTGCTCCAGGAAGCTTAAAGCAATATAAGCTGCCAAAATTGCAATTTTTTATAGTGGCATTAAAAGAGGTTAAATGAACGTTGATATGATTGAAAAAAAGAACTGCATCGAATTTCCTCTCTTATGCATCGTTTACACACCTTTACGTGATGAAAAATATATTCCTCGACATTCCGTTTGACCCTAACAACGGCAGCTGATTAATCGTCGGCGACAATCCCGAAGATAACCGATGTTGACACGAATGATTCTGATGCTGATCGGGGTGGATCGGGTTGTATCCGGGTCATTAAAATATGGACGGCGAGGTAAGATAAAATTCTAGTTACCATCATTATTTTGGCATTGTTAACGATGTTATATGTTTTTATATCTTTTTCGTCCCGAATCAGTCAAAGTCAGCTTTCTCCCTCGCTTCGAACCTTTCGTGTCAGACATCTTTCGTGCTTACCGGAAATATTGCGCTTGCGCATTTGATTTTGCCGAATGAGTTCAACTTTAGGTCATTGCATACGGAAATAATGTCGGAAAAATTAAAGTACGGGAAGACTTAATTTCAACTGTCGAACAATTTTTACATTTAATGCAAAAAATACAACATGTCAAAAGCTTAATCGATAAAATCAGGTATTAGAAGGTAGATGTTACGAAATTTCGATTAAATTTTAGGGACCCCAAAATAACAATTTTGATAGCTTATATTGCTTTAACTACACGTGTCATTACCACAGAATACTAATTTATCAATGCTTTAAAAATATTTTATCCCACTAATATATATATATATATATATATATATATATATATATAGTCTTCCACATCTGCTTCGTACTTGGATATATTTTTGATATATAGTTTATTTCCCAGACTTATTTTATAACAAAGAATTTTTTTTCCTCTTAAACTAAGAAAATGGCAGCTATCGAGGATGGGGCCCCGACTAAGCTCCATCTAACACAACAATATATGCCTATTCCATTACACAGGATGCATAATTATTGATAGATATAAAAAGGTATATTTGATTCAGTGGAGAGAAAAAAAAATTAGTAACTATATGCAATGTTTACAGTGAAATATGCGTATATAAAGAAAGAATCATCTACGATGCGCTGCCACAATGAATCTACATTACATCACGAAAGTTCATATTTGACTCATTAGGCAGCTTTGTCAGAGGACTGGACCCTCTTGATAGTGGCATATAAAATGTATAGTGCATTACATTCATGTTTTAACATAACTATCTTATGCAGAGAAACAAATATAACTTTATGACCAAGATTCATCCAATACCTAATACATCATGCAGGATGTATAAATATACCTCCCTGTCGAGTGGCCCCTATTAAAGTTTTCGTTTTATTCCATCCCTTTTGTTCCAAATAAAATTGAAAATGATTCTATTGATGTTTTTGATTATATTAAAACTAGGGTATGGTAGGAGTGAAAGATTACATATTATTTTTGATATAACAAGACTGTTATGATACACGTCTTACCGAATATAGTTAATTTTCTTGGTTTCCATGATTCGAAATCTTCTCTAGTTCTTTAACTTTACTTCCCCAGGTTTTTATCTGTGCATTTTTGTACGTCATGACCTATATAAATCCCCAAGACTTTAGTACAATCATTGTTAGCCTTTATTCCATATAAGTTATCGGCTGTATCTTTCAGACTGCCTAGTAATATGCATTCAGTTTTATTAACGTTCAGAATTAATTCAGATGTCTCCAAATTTCGTTATACAGGTGATTGCTAGTTCTAATGATTTTTTATCATGTAATGCTGGTGTAGCGTCATCAGCATGTTGTATCAACTTAATGTTATTTGACATCTTAGAAGTTTTAAATCCTATAATGCTACGGTCAACCATTATTTTTATTGATAACATTTCTGCAACAAAGAAGAAAATCATTGAAGATCCTTGTCTTATACCCCTTTCCATGTTACACGTTTTAGAAATCCACCCATTATTTTTTAGCTTAAAAATGGGTTCTTTATACAGTATTGAAATCCACTGCAAAAAGTTTTTCCCGAAGTTGAATCGTTTTAAGGTTTCAAAGACAAAATTCCATTCAACTGAATCAAATACTTTTTGGAAATCCAAGAAAAGTAAAATTCCGTCGTGATTTTTATTTTCGCAATATTCAAATATTTCGAGAATTGTTCTTGCATTTGTTCCTATGTATCTTCCTTTTATGTAAGCAGTTTGATGTTTACTAATTAATTGGTCTATTATTTTTTTAAGTCTGTTAGCTAATACAATAGCTAATATCTTATAATCAGTGTTCGTGAGACTTTTAGGTCGATAGTTTGTTAAGTTTGATTTATCTTCCTTTTTATGGATAAGAGTGATTAAAGCAAAACGTCGAGGAAATTTCATACGTTTAAAGCAATATAAGCTGTCAAAATTGTTATTTTGGGGTCCCTAAAATTTAATCGAAATTTTGTAAACATCTACCTTCTAATACCTGATTTTATCGATTAAACTTTTGACATGTTGTATTTTTTGCATTAAATGTAAAAATTGTTCGACAGTTGAAATTAAGTCTTCCCGTACTTTAATTTTTCCGACATTATTTCCGTATGCAATGACCTAAAGTTGAACTCATTCGGCAAAATCAAATGCGCAAGCGCAATATTTCCGGTAAGCACGAAAGATGTCTGACACGAAAGGTTCGAAGCGAGGGAGAAAGCTGACTTTGACTGATTCGGGACGAAAAAGATATAAAAACATATAACATCGTTAACAATGCCAAAATAATGATGGTAACTAGAATTTTATCTCACCTCGCCGTCCATATTTTAATGACCCGGATACAACCCGATCCACCCCGATCAGCATCAGAATCATTCGTGTCAACATCGGTTATCTTCGGGATTGTCGCCGACGATTAATCAGCTGCCGTTGTTAGGGTCAAACGGAATGTCGAGGAATATATTTTTCATCACGTAAAGGTGTGTAATCGATGCATAAGAGAGGAAATTCGATGCAGTTCTTTTTTTCAATCATATCAACGTTCATTTAACCTCTTTTAATGCCACTATAAAAAATTGCAATTTTGGCAGCTTATATTGCTTTAAGAATGAAGGTTTGTGTTAAACTATTATAAAAGTAAGGTTTTAGTTCATTCCACAAAGTTGGATGGAATTCACTTGGTAAACCATCCAAGTCTGAAGATTGATTAGGTTTTAACATTTTGACAGCTTCTTCACATTCCTTTACTGAGAGAAATTCATCTAGTTCTATTTTCTGTTTATCATTAATTATCTGTGATATTTTAGTAGTATCTAGGTAGGATTTAATGTTATTATTGTCAATATTTGATGATTTATATAGTTTTACCCCAAAATATCATTGCAATTGGTAGAAATTTTATCTTCATATTAGATACGTTTAATAATTTTTTTTTTCATGAGAAGATTCAAGTTTATAAAAATATGACGAATTCGTTTCTCCTTCACCTATCCATTTCGCACGGGATCTAACCTGTGCACCTTTGGCTTTTTTATTTATAAAGTCTATTAATTCTGACTCTAGTTTTCGCTTTTTATTCATATCAACATCATCTGAGTTTGATTTTTCGATTGCTGATATTTCATTTTCTGTATAAATAATATGACGTTTACATGATTTACTTACACTTAAACTGTATTGTTCAGAATAGTTTTTAATTCTAATTTTAAGTGCTTCCCATATGGATCGTGCATTTTCATTTCAGTCAGTCCTTTAAAGAGGCACTGCAGTTCATTTTGCTCCAAAATCGTAAAATGACAATTTTCCCATAGCTTTCTCTAATTTTGTTGCACAGTTGAATGTATAAACTTTGCAAAAATAACATATTTCTAAAGTTGAAAATTCTCGTTTAAATGCAAAAATTAATAGTTTTTAAGACCCTTTTTTAGCAACATTGAGACTTCCTCTTTCGGTCTTCAAACGCATGCGTACGGAGGGTAAATAATCCAGTGAGAGTTACTAACTCAGTTAGCATACAATGACTAACCCAGAATTTCGACAGATTGTGCAAGAAAAGGGTTAAAATAGAACGAGCTACAACATATACGAACACTAGAATTTACGTAGGGATATCGCTATGACCCTCTAGCTACAAGACACACACGCAGGGCTTTACAAGCAAGTGCTATATTTATCAAAACACGTTGCATGTTTTAAAAAATCATTATTTGGTTTTAGGGACATGAAAGGTTTTCTGTTATAATAATGATTTATAATTACTTAATTATAAGAAGCAGGAAATAATCCCATACTCAAGAAGCGAGTGTGGACCCTTTTAAGGGCTATTTAAATAAGTTTTTACACAACACGTGTGTTGTTATACTGAATCACGTGATGTAAAATGTCCGAGTCAGAATGAAGAAACCGTTGAATTCCGGATGATCTTTAAAGCGTATTTGATAGCAAATTAATGCATCCCTAATGTTTAAAATTGTCAGTATTGTTATGATCTTTATTATTTTATCGATACATGTTTTAAAAAGCACTCGATTAAAATGTGCAAAATGAACTGTAATGCCTCTTTAATAATTTGTTTCATTTTCGTGACGAAAATATTATCCTCTAGAAATGACGTATTGAATTTCCAATATCCTGGTCCTCGTAAACTTAGGCTGATATCAAAAATAACTTCAATGCATTTATGATCGGAAATCCCCCCCCCCCCCCCAATGTTTACACCATGTATACACTGAATCTTGTGGTTTCAAGTCAAGCCACAAATCTGTTAAATTATATTTTAAAAATTTCTGGATCATCAGTCTTTTCAATATTACAACTGAAGTCTCCTGCTGAAATAATATTGTCAGGGTCATGAAAACATTTTGTTATCCATGTATCAATTTTCATGAAAAAGAGATTTTCGCTGTTTGATTGTTTGGTGAATAAATGTTTATAATCGATAAAGTTTTCTCTTCAAAATTATATTGACAAAAATAATTCTCCCATCATATGATTTATGAACATTTAATATATCAATATTTAAGCCTTTTCGGAAAAAATACTGAAGTACCCCTACCGTATTGCGAGTCTGAAAAATTATGTAAACAGTTTTCAAACCATCGAACATTATATCTTGATTCGTGTTTTTCTATAAAATGTGCCTCTTGTAACAATTCATGGCAGAATAATCAATATGTTGATGGTGGCCATTATTGGGAGGAGGAAGGAGGGCAATATTAAATCTGCATTGATATCAGATAACCAAGTAAATAGTTTTGTTCTTTTCTCTAATGAATTTAAATCTCGACAATTTAAATAACATCCATATCTATCTACCTATATGTATCTATCTATCTATCTATATTAAAGTGGGACGTGGGTGCCGGTCTTTCGGATGAGACCGTATAAACCGAGGTCCCGTGTCGCAGTAGGTGTGGCACGATAAAGATCCCTCCCTGCTCAAAGGCACTGAGTGCCGAGCATAGGCCTAAATTTGCAGCCCTGTCACCGGTAATGGTGACAGCCGCCGGATAGCTGAAAAATTGCTCAGGCGGCTATAAACAAACAAACAAACAAACAAAAAAAAAAATCTATATTAAAGGGTGTTAAGAAAGTTCGTTCCATGATTTACAGCATGCCTAAAATTATTTATAAACAACTCATATACAAGTTTATATGTTTTTAATAATCAGACAGTCCACCTTTGTTTTTCAATACATTTTTAATTCTATTTGGCATTGAATGAATCAAAGAAATCAAATGTTTCTGAGGTATCTCCCTCCATGCACGGTGAATTCGGCGTCGTAATTGGCACATTGTCGTTGGGCGCGGATCCTTGTAGGCCTCGCTGTCCAGAATACTCCATAGATTTTCGATGCAATTTAGGTCTGGGGAATTGCCTGGCCATTCTACTTTGGTAATAAAGTTTGGTAGATTATTTTCACACCAATTCTGTGTTAGCAGGGCAGTGTGAGGGGTCGCTCCATCTTGAACAAATGTGGCGTGTCCTGGATATTGAAGTAACTTTCGTTCGTCGATCCTACCACTATTTTTCTGTCGATTTAGAGCAGGTTTTAGTTCTTTTTGAAGGATTTTGTTCACATAATAATCAGCATTAATAGTTTTGCCGGCTGGAACAATGTGAAGTTTGGATAATCCCTGTACTCCCATCGCAGCCCATACCATGACTTTAGCGCTCGACTTGACGCAGCTTACATCTGGAACCTCATCTGACTGGGACCCCCATACAACATCGTCCTGTCGGTTCGGAACATGAAACAAATGTTTCGTAGATTCATCACTAAAGATGTAGTTTTCGCAGTCTTCAGCCGTCAAATGCTTGTGATCACGAGCAAATTTCAATTTCTTTTGCCTCTGTGTTTTCGTCAATAGTTGATTTCTCGGTCTTGTAAATGCCTTCCATTTTTTAACTTTTCGCAAATAATTAAAAACAGTTACATGACTCACATTAAAGCCTGAGTTCTTAAGTTCCTTGCTGCATTTCCTTGTTGATTTTCCTCGTTTGTATTTTATGTTTTCCACTTTTCTCTTCACTACTCCCACTATCTTCGAAGGCCGGTGTAACGACGAAAAATGACCCCCGTAGAATAATGACCGGTGGTCATTTTTCTACGTAGAAATTTTACCCCCTGGTCAATATTCTACATAGAGAAATGACCCCTTTTTTCGTAGAAAAATGGCTTTGGGGTCATTTTTCTCCGTGTGGATTGTAGAAAAATGACCCCGTAGAATAATGACCCTATGTCATTTTTTGATGCAAAAGGCTGGTTTTGGTAAGAATATTCTTGTCGGAAAATAAATAAGGGTAAAATCATGCAGTCTTCTGATATGAAGTGTTTATTTCATGCGTTCTACCAACTATACCTAAAATCAATAAAACAAGATATTTATCCCAATTAAAGGAAAGCGAATAACAGTTCCATGACTATAGAGCAAGAATACCACGTTCTTAGATTTGTTTTATCAAATTTAATTTATAAAATATATTTCCATACTTGTTATTATTTTTAAAAAATCAAGATCATCCATAAAAAAAAAATGTTCAGTTTCAATAATTGTTATCCTCTTTGATTTTACTTTGGGTAAATTATGTGCAAAATATCCCCAAAAAAGTCTCATTTTTTTTCTTCACAAATTACAAGAAAAGTTTATATTTCTGAACCACCAAATTTGCATGAAAAACGGGCAATTGTTGAAAAAAATTATATCTCATAAATATCTTCAACATCAGGGGCACAAACTGTGATTAACTTTTCTGAGTATAGTATTTTATTAGAGTAAATTTTCTTTTAGATGTCCCCCCATCCTCTGCTAATACACGTTCTCTTGTTATTGCTTCAAGGTTGATCACTAGGAAGTTCCAGTATTTGGACAGATAATGATTTTTTGTCTTTTTTTTCCCCCTGAGATCCCTCTTTTTTTATACCTGATTATGTCTTTTGTCGTTTGCTAGTATCACCAAAGCACAAACAAATTGAGACATTTTATATCAAAAGATTTGATGCATATAAAAGAAGTATTTCATATTAAAAAAAAATTACAGAAGTCTATACACAGTTATATTGCCTTTTTCCTTTTTCTTTATATATAATATTTTTTACCAATAGAAAAACCGAATGTCTGCAGCATAAAAAATCTTCCCAGTCTAATATACATAATTTTTTTCCCGAGTATGATTAGCAATATTACAACATTTGATGTTGGGTGTGCACAAATATAAAACATTACTTGTTTTTGAATAACTGATTCAATCGGATGAAGCATTTTCTTGGGGGGGGGGGGGGGGGGGGGGCAAGGGATACCTAATACATGTACATAAAATTATTATTGCTAATCCGAGATTTCTTATATCAATGTAAATATGAGCTCACCCGATTTGGGGCTCAGACTAAAGCAACTAAACTTCATATTTTCAATTCACAAATTCCTTTCAAATTCTAGCGTTTTATTTATTTTGGCTATTTTTGATCGTTTACCAGCTGCCTTTGTTAGTGATTGTGACAACACAGTCTGATTTCAAAACTTTGCTCCCATGGGAAAAATATTATAGGCTTAAAACATCAATCACTTTGTTTACGATAAAATGATGCCATCAAATAGGCGGGGTTTTTTGAAGTTTCAAAAACAACAATTCTGTTCGTCATTTTGCGGTTCTTTGAAGTTTCAAAGGCAACAATTCTGTTCGTCATTTTGCTTCACACGATGGACTCGAAAGAATATACGGAAATATCGCTTTTCGTGGAAAAGAAACAATATCCTAAATTTTTGCCAAAAATTTAAAGCGTAACTTTCGACGAAAATGTAGTAAATTTGTTCTATTCAATGGGATTCTACATTACCATCATAAAAAACGGTTATTAAGAGTTGCAAAAGAAGAGGAGGTTCCAAATATTATCCGCAATACCCATACAACAGCGAGTGGTGGGCACCTAGGCATTAATAAAACGTAAGTTTATTTATTTATGTGAATATATTTCATGCATTTCTTAAAATCAATTGTGACAAGTTTAACATCGATTTCAAAGATACCCCGGTCATTTTTTCTAAAGATAATGTATATCAATTCAATTATTTTAGTGAGAAAATATAAAATCACGTTTTATATTTTGCATCGGTCTGATTCCGAGTTTAAAGAATTAAAATGCCTGAAGTTTCGTATAAACATAATACGGATGTTTTGAGAGAGAGAGAGAGAGAGAGAGAGAGAGAGAGAGAGAGAGAGAGAGAGGAGGCCGGGCATGCACCAATTTTCTGATGGTCTACGATGTAATTGGTTGTATTTGGCTTTGAAACAATATTTTATACAACTAATAAGACATGTGCATGCACTTGTACTTGTTTTAAAGGCACCTGATGAATAGATGGTCTAATCCCCCCCCCCCCCCCCCCCACCCCCCCGCCAATTTCCCAAGCTTGTGAAAATTTTCATCAGACAAAAGCTTGGAAATACTTTTATATTCCGTATAGGGTCAATCTAATGATATCAAATATCGAAATAGGAAAATGATAAACAAGGAAATCGTGTATTTTAATAGGTAATTGTGTCTTATAAGATTATCAGAAGCTAGGAGGGGTGCAGTCTTGATGCTTGACTTGGGGATTGTCCCGTCGGAAGATAACTGTCTTTTATTGTCATCCGTCAAAACCGGAGGGGGGGGGGGGGGGGGGGGGGGCTTAGTCAAAACTGTTGCCCGGTCATAGAATGAACTGTTGCATGTCTGAACTGATCCATTGTTTTTTGGCAAAAATAGACATTATATAGGCATTGATAATTTGGATTTACCTTTTTGTTGGTTTAGCCCCCCCCCCCCCACCACACACACACACACACACACATTCAATTTGCTTCCGACGCCCATGCATCCGAAATTTTGTGACATTGCTCCAACGTCTAAGACTTACTTTGAAATCTCACATTTTGAATTGTTCACTGATACATGTAAGAGACAAAACCAAAAAAAATTCTTGCACAGAAATCCTTCAGGATTTCTAGTGTTGTTGGTTTTTAGTGCTTTTATATATATATATATATATATATATATACACACACACACACAAAAGTTGAGTTATAATCAGAAATTTCAGATTAAACATTTGCTTCTCCCCCGCATTTATTACTTAAATTTTTCCAAATGAATATATTTCGTAGATGGAAGAAAATTCGAGAAAGATATCACTGGGCATCGTCGTATGATGACGTTAAGAATTACGTAGAGAGGTGTGATCGGTGCCAAAGGAAATCTACCTTGAAGAAAGCAAAGTAGCCATTGAGACCCATACCAGTAAAGTCAAAGCCATTTGTGCAAATAGGAATGGATATAGTTGGACCATTGCAGGAAACTAGCAGAGGTAGTTCATAAAGAATTCTATACATTTTTATAAAGAATAGTTCACAGCATGCAAAGATAAAATTGCAAAAAATGTATTGAGGTGTTTTCATTAAATAAGTTTACGCTCGAATGTAATTAAAAAATTAATGTCTTTTTATTAAATGAAATAAAACATTTTTTTTTATTATTTAATAATTGTTTGAGTTTATTGAATTAATAATTATTAAAATTAAATCAATATGCGACTGGCCTCCTACTCCTGTATTTTATTTTCGCAATCTGCAGCTCATGTGCTTTAATGAGAGGGTAAGTATGTGGGTGCCACTTCTAAACTACTCGAAAAGTGAACATTCGAATGAAATATATACTAGTTAAATATTTGTTAAACAGGTTCAAACTCTGAAATAAATAAATGTTCCATCGACACACGTGAAACCATAATACTGGAATTAATGTAAATAATCGAAACTCATAAACTTTACGATGAATAAAATTTATGAGCTAGAATTCTAAAAATGTAAAAATTAATACATCTTCTATGGCATCTTTATGCAGTTAAAGTGATCTGCCTTTAGATAATTTTTAATAGAAATTCACAGTTTACTACTCAATTTTTAATCACTTGAAATATTCCTAACATTTTAAAAGGCCTAGATAAAGTGAATGAACATGTTATTTTCATCTATTTTTTGTTCCCCACTTGAAAAGTGGGGGATATTAATTTGGGTTAATGAACTACAAAATTACATAACAACTCCCTGTGGCCTAAGGAAGACCCCTATTGATTTTGAGGTCAAAAGGTCAAGGTTCAAGGTCGTAAATTGATACATTCTCTCTGTATGAAACACTATCCTTTCCGGGCGATATTTCAAAAAGATTTTGAGCTTTTGCAATGTAATTGTATACATAAACTCCCTAGGTCCTCTCTTACCCCTCTCAAAGTGTCCCGTCCCGTTTGATTTATTAGTATTTATTGTATTATGTGTCGCTTTTTTAGCACGGGGGTATGAGGAGAGTTATTACGTTCAAAACAGGTTCTTGGTGGACTTTATATTCTTATTACATTTATTAGAAGTGTTTAATAAAGGTTAGATTAGACACCATGCATTGTGTAAAATTTTGACAATATCGAACGTGAAAATATACATGTATGTAACTTCATCTTTGCATATAATTTGCGTCAGTATAAAGCAGTTCCGTGGTCTAGTGGTATGTCTCTCGCTTCGTACGTGAGAGGGCCCGAGTTTGCATCTCAGACGATCCAATTTTTTTCTTCGAAATGCTTTTTTTTTTTTTTTTTTTACTAAATGATAGTATTCAGCATGTGAAATGAAAAATATGTGAGGTCTGACTTGTACAAACTCATAAAATCATCATAATAATTTTAATAAATATTCCATATCAAAAGAATCTTCTATGCACATAATAAAGAATAAGCAATCAAATCTTTATAAATTATCCATATTGGCATATTTTATTTGCTTCAGTATACATGTATACATTTAATAATTCTACAAATTCAGTCAAGGGGATCCGACCCCACCCCCGAACTGCGCATGGTTTACTTTTTCCCTAAGCGGGGGACACAAATTCTCGGAATTAGCTTGTTTTCTATGGAAGTAATTAATAGTCATTTGTATTCACTAATACTATTACTGTGTAGTGTTTGATTGTTTTTTTCCTGGGGTAAATGCCACGCGCCATATAGTGAAAATTATATAAATAAGCTTAATAGTTAATATTAACACTTTTATAAAATGTATTTTTCTCAATGTCCAAAAAATATTTTGCACTGGTGTAGAGAGGGTCCTTAAAACCTACTAGTATTCTAACGTGTTTTTTTAACGGTTAGCTAATGTAGGGAAAGTAACAGTAATTACACAGGGTTATCGAATTGGAAAGAAACAGATTATTATGTATTTTCCTGATGTATTAGACCACTTGACTGGATTTTTTAAACATGCAATATGATTTCATTCTATATATGAAAAAATGGGTATGTGTAAAACACGAAACGAGAAACAATGAAATGAGATTCAGCAAAATAACTAATGACATCAAAATTTCAACAAAGTGAGAGCAGCTTGTGCCTTTGATTTCATTTTGTTAGAATCTAACTGACATGTAGGTCTGATTTATTAGCAACGTTAACCCCGCACAACTGTCTCTCACACCAAAAACAAAAAACAAACCCCCCCCCCAAAAAACCATAAATCGTTGACAAACATCTAAAAGAAATGTATTACTCCGGGTTTTTTCTGCTGGGGTACTATATAATATGTGATCCAAAATTCATTGTTATTATTATAATAGTTTTCCATATAACATTTATATACTGGGGGTATATAATTATTTGTGTGTGTTTTAAGACATAGATATTTTTAACCTATGTACATGTATATATAAAACAGATAATTGGATATTTCATTTATAAATATATATATTTTTTTTTTTTTTTTTTTTTTTTTTAAATTTTCATAT
Organism: Ostrea denselamellosa; assembly: GCA_024699665.1. Lineage (NCBI taxonomy): Eukaryota > Metazoa > Mollusca > Bivalvia > Ostreida > Ostreidae > Ostrea > Ostrea denselamellosa. The sequence goes on along the minus strand of JAMZEH010000016.1, from coordinate 8,138,181 downwards.
TTTATTTTTAATAATATATTTATAAATATATTACCGTATAACGGGTAATTTTTACTGCTGTAATTTTTTACGAATTTTGATCAAAAAGGAGTGATTTAATTTTTACGCGTTAATTTTTTACGAATTGAAGTTGTCCGTTAAAATTAAAATCATCAGAGGTGAATGCTTGTTATCACCTTCAATACATTTTACTTACAAAACATGTGATTTTAAGCAGTATTACAGACCAATTTTCACAAAATATTTCAAAGATAAAGAAGCTATATGGCTATTTAGGAACATACATGAAGATACAAAACGTAGTTACGTTTATTTCTTTCATTTTAGGTAATAAGTACCTACTTGTCTTCACGGAATATTTGACGAAATGGGTGGAGGTAGAAGCTATAGCAGATAAGAAGGCTTCAACAATCGTTATCAGTTTATACAAGTTCATTGCGGATCACGGAGTATCAGAAGTCATTATAACCGACCAAGGCAGAGAGTTCTGCAATGAGCTAAACGATGCTGTTTGTTCAGATTATGGAATTGAACATCGGATTGCGTCCCCCTATCACCCACAAACAGGAGGGCATACGGAGCGCTACAATCGAACCCTATGTTCTATGCTATCTTCTTGTGTTAATGAACTACAAAATGACTGGGATACGAAACTTCCATTTATGCTTTTTGCCTATAGAACTGCGCAACATGAGACAACGAAGAAAATACCATTCTTTCTGGTGTATGGTCGCGAAGCCAAGTTACCCACTGAACTTGATTTACCCACTTCGCCGATCCCAGAAAATGACAAGTTTGAAGATTTCTTGAAACAGCGCTCCGACGCTTTCATAAAGCTTTCTTGTGAAAGAGAAGAGGCAGCGGAAAACATAAAGGAATCGCAAAAGAAACAAAAGAAGCATCATGATAAGAACATAAAAAATAAAACTTTTCAAGTTGGAGATAGAGTTTTGCTCCACAATACCCGAAAGTTAACCCGGAAAGGGGGAAAACTAGACAAATTATGGAGCGGTCCTTACATAGTTGAAGGTATTAACAAGAAGGGAACATACACTTTACAGGGACTGAAATGCGCAGTAAATGGAAATAGGTTGAAAATTTACAAGGAATCGAAAGATGATGAAATGAGTAGAAAGCCTGAAGAATCCCATGGAAAACCAGGTGAAACACATGGAAAACCAGATGAAACACACGGAAAACCAGATGAAACACATGGAAAACCAGATGAAACACATGGAAAACCAGATGAAACGCAGAAAAAAGCTGACAAAGAAAGGAATTCACCCAAAGAGGAAGACACTCCATTAACTAAAAGCCGTGGTATACCGCTTCCACCGAAAAAACGCAAGATTCCAGAAGTTGAAATTACCAATAAAACTGAATCGAGATCTCGCATTCTTTTTTATCCAGTGGATAATGAGTGGCAAGACATTAACGCTGCAATGTTTGGCCACCAGGTTGAGAATGTTCTCAAAACAGGACGTAGACGGCACGTAAATGCGAATTCCATTCCAACAGTGACGGTGTCTATGAGAGGAGATGGAAATTGCTTGTTTAGAACATTTAGTTATGTTTTATTTGGAGTTCAATCATATCACAATGATGTACGAAATAAAGTTGTTGGCTCTATGAAGGAGAATAAACATCTATTGCAAACCATGGAAGCGGATCCAAAATATTTGAAACGTTCGCGGATGGAACATGAAGGTTCCTGGGGTACTGATACAGAAATCCGTACATTCGCTACAATTTGCAATACAACGATCTTTGTTTACTGCAAGCACGGGATGAATGACAAAAACAACGACAATTACGTCTGGCTGCCGTACCCTCCCCTACACGAGGGAAAAAACGAATCCAATTCGAAATGCATTTTTATTATGAATATTGGAAACCATTACGAACCTGTATTGGATGTAACAGAGGATATTTACACCAGAACACCTTACATCTACATCAAAAACTTCGTGCCAAAGAAATACCACCAGTATATTTCAAAAAGAATGCTTGAAGCTGCACTGGTAAACAATGAAACCGACTCCAATATTGTCAGAGAATTAGAAAGACCAGAAGACGTATACGTATTGAAGTTCAAAGATTTTCCCCATCAAGTAAAAGGTTTAGAAAAATTAAGCGAGGAAATAGATCCAAATGTGTTCAATTTATTGCGTGAATGGGAGGATTTGGAAGACAAGTTTGTTGCAAAAAAATCGAAATATGATACCCCTTAGTAAACGTTGAAAATACATTAAAGTTAGTGGCAAGTTTCTGTGCTCTTTTTATAGTTGTAGTTGTAATAAATAAATATATAAAAATATATATCAATTTGGAATTCTTTAATGTACTTTAGTTGCTTTGAAATGAAATCAAAGAATTGTAATCTCCGCTTCCGGTGTAAGTGGATGGGAGACCATTATTTATGGCATGTTGTGTCAAATATAAACACCCTATCATATAATTATGTCATTCAAAAGTAATTTCCAGCGATTTTTTGGCAGATTAGGTCAAACATGAAGGTCAAGGGGTAAAAAACCATAGCATGCTCGAGAACGTCTTGTTTCAGGAATGCAAAACCCCTATCTTTTCCCAATCTAGAAATATACAGAAATATACCATTTTTGAAAAGTAGGTCAACCTTCAAGGTCTAGGTCTAGGTCACAGGGTCAGAAAACGTAGTTTTAGAAAGGATTATACATATATAAAATGATAGCCATATCTCTTTCTTTTTTAAAAATCATGGTATATTTGGTAAGATCTTGTAGCAGGTAATATACATGTGAAATACGAAAGCCCTATCTCATTCAAAGGTTACGACAAAGGTTTTTGTGACAAATTTAAACAGACAGACTTGCAGACTGTAACAGGGTTTTGTTATGTTGAAAAGAATAACTCCTGTTGGGTTCAGGGAATATATTTATTCGACAGTGATGGATTTCTATATGTATGTACAGCCCCGAAATACATGACAAAATATATTGAATATATCACAGAATGCATTAATTAATAATGGACAATGTTACTTTGTGATTTATGAATATAATTTCCATCAAGATAAATTCATTACTTATCTCAAAATCACAATCAAGGGAGATAACTCTTAAAGTTACATACTCTATATGAACATCTTATCTCCTATAAATTGTCATAAAATATTTAATTATAAAAACTGAAAACCTGTAATTACCATTCTATGGGAAAAGGCTTCCACAGTATTATCAATCAATCTATGTGGATATGTACAGGAACTCTGTAATTTATATGTACAAGTTTCTAAGAATACTATCTAGTAAAATCTACTGAATTGCTCATTCCGAACAAAGTCATCAAATATACTGATTATAAAATACAATGTAACTTGATAAATTCACCAATTTACTTTCAATTAATATATATCTATTCTCTTGATCTATGAAATTGATGAACTAAATAGCTTTCATTCAATATCTATCCTTTCTCTCTATTAATAGTATGTGCAAAAGGAATTTCATTAAATATGCTAATATAATTATATCCTGGACATATTAGTTGACATTTAATATAAGGATTATTAGTTATGAATTAGTTACTTACCAGAATATAAGAAAAGTCAGTTTCAGGTCTGAAAGGTCTCAAACTCAAAATCTCTGACTGGTCAATCTCAACTCCAGACAAAAAGTGTTCAACTTTGGCGGTAAAACCAATGACCATGAGAATAAAACCAACCAAACGAAACTTTACAAAACTTGACCAATGGATACCAAGAACACTCTAAGACCTTTGACATATGCCTTAAGGTAATAAATGAATATGTGTTCAGGTGTATGCAGTGTAAGGGAAATAAAGGAGTGGATCTAGGTTTTTTATTTAAGTAAAACACATTTATTAATAAACATATATTTATTAATAAACCCAAAATCACTCTATTACAAGACGAATGAGATTAAATGTCCCCTTGTCCCATTGAGGACACCAATGCCAGGCTGCTTACATATCTTACAGCAAGTCTCGTATTCGCAGTTAAAACGAAGATGATCTTCACCCCCAATAATTCGTACATTTTAAAGATTGTTTCTTTGCGGGCTAACCCCGGTGTGAAATAGTACATCTCAACCCTGCGAATTCACTGATTTTGGTAGGAATTTGACGTTTAACATAGGTTTTATGTCAATGAAGCGATTGCCATTTAATATTTCTGTCATTTTAAAATGGTTGGGTTACGGATTTTTTCATATTTTATTTCCGAAGTTAGCTCGGCACCAAGTTTTCGAAGCATATTGATAACGCATGAATCCTCTACAGACAGGGGGACCCCCTAACCGTCACTTTAAAAATCTCTTAATCGGGGTTTTCTCTCCCTGCAGAGAAAAGATTTATGTCAAACACAGAAATGCTAATGTTGATAGTAAATTCGCTCGACACTAGAAGACTCCGACTTTCCTTTGAGCCAAAGTAAATGCGCCACAAATCACGGTGTCTTTGTCCGCACGAAACATCAGAAACTACTGCACAAGCAAGGATCAGAAATTGGTTCCTTTTTGTTTGTTTGTATACCTTTGTTACGTAAATATACAGGTTTTAGTAGCTTTTTGTCATCCATTGTTAACTGTAGAACACACACTATACACAGGAGTTAACCGAGTTTTGTATAAGTGAGTGGATACTCACCGAAAATGGAAATACTATATACACAATATTTCAAGAATCTAGATCCATAGAATGATTATCATTACATCAATATATCCCAGAAAAGCTGAAAATATTGGTGGAATTACAGGGGAAAAAAGTCAAAAGAAAGCAGAAATAAGTTTTCACTCCTCTATGTCACGTGACCAGTTCTCACTTGGATATATTATTGAAAATAAATGCTGACGGCAATTGGCAACTCAACTTTATGTCAAACGGGATGAATTCATTTTTTTTTTCGATCGTCAACATCCCTTGTCTATGTGCAATATTCCATTATCACCAGCATAATTATGGTGTTCACATTTCTCAACTGATTCGAAACTCAAGAGCTTGTTCTGCATATGATCAGTTTTTAAGTTGAGACAATTAGGCTACTGACCAAAAAAAAAAATGATATTGAAGGGTTTTTTACAGTCTCGTCTAAAGTCAACATTCCATTATGTTAAATGTTGTCTGATGTGTTTCACACCAACTGCTTGGCCGTTCTTGGCACACTGATTCTGACTGTGGATCACCTGATCAAAATATAGGGCTCACGACGGCTGAGACCGGTTGACAGGGGGGTGCTTAGTCCTCCTAGGCATCTGATCCCACCTCTGGAATGTCCAGGAGCCCATCTTTCTGATTTGTATTTTCTATAGGAATTACGAGATCGAGTACTGTTCATTATCTTGATCTTTCCATATATGAATCAGTGGGACACATGTAGTAAGCTTTCTGAAACATGAAGAAATTTAAAAAGAGGCAAAATAGATTGTCCTGAGAGAAATATTTATTCAAGATTTGAATTTCCTCCATTGTTTACATTTAGTTTAGAGTGCAATATCATTGACTCGGGCGCCTATGAGACTGATCGATCGACATAGCCTTGACTAAAAATAACTTTTTAAACTATACCCAAAGAATATTTGTTAACATCAATTCCAAATAATTTATTTCCTGTGATGTTATGCAGAAAATTTACTGTCCTCATAAGCTCATGTGGTAAAATTTCTGCTGTTTTGTTTTATGCCTATATATTTAGCTTTATGTATCTTCAAAAATAATAAAGAGCATGTGATTTTCTTAACTTTATTGTCTTCTATGAATATCCAAATTTGAAAAATAAAAAAAGTGTTCGTTTAGCCTATCAGATTACACACACACACACACATGGGATGAGTGTGTTGAAATACAAGAAGTTTACTTCACAAAGCCCGATTTTCTAATCTAAATTGTGAAATTGTTTCTTCAATACTCTACCTAGTAGTTTTTTTTTAATTTTCTACTTAAAAGTTCTGATCAGTAAAGTGAGGAGAGGCTACTAGGCTGGTATATATATTTTCTTATGTCATATAAGGATAAAAAGGATTTGGTTTTTGTCTGAAAAAATGGGACAGTACAAATCCACTACCACCATCATATATCACCATCACATCCCACTACCACCATCACATTCCACTACCACCATCACATTCCACTATCACCATCACATTCCACTACCACCATCACATTCCACTATCACCATCACATCCCACTACCACCATCACATCCACTAACACCATCACATCCCACTACCACCATCACATCCACTACCACCCTCACATCCACTACCACCATCACACCCACTACCACCAGGGGCCTCAGTGGCAGAGTGGTTAGAGCATCGCACTCAAAATCACAAGGCCTTTCACCTCTAGTCGGCGTGGGTTCGAATCTTGCTCGCGCCGATACATATGAGAAAGTTTGCCAGTTTACTTTCGGAAGGTCGGTGGTCTCTTCCCAGGTACATTGTATCTGGGTTCTCTCCTCCACCAATAAAAACTGGACACCACCAGAGAATTGTAAAATTGTTGGGTGTGGCGAGGGGCAACAATCAATCAATCAATCCAATGCCACCATCACAACTAGTCGGCGCGGGTTCGAATCTTGCTCTCCCCGATATATGCAAGAAATTTTGCATGTTTACTTTAGGAAGGTCGGTGGTCTCTTCCCGGGCACATTGTATTTGGGTTCTTTCTTGCATCAATAAATAAAACTGGACCCCACCAGATAACTGAGAGATTGTTGGGTGTGGCAGAAAAAACAATCAATCAATCAACCACCACCACATCCACTACCACCACCACATTCACTACCACCAAAATTGTGAAATTCATTAGACCTGCTCCAGTCTCTAGAGAGGGGCATAAAATGTAAATGGAGTTGATATTTCAATATATTCTGTGTATTGTGTAGGAATAATGTATGTATGGTTAGAAAAAGCTTGTACATGTAGCTGTCTACAAAAATTGCAAAATTCTTTACTTCTGTGTTAAGGGTTCAGATTTTATGGCAGGTTTCAAATGGTTATATAGTAAAACTAGTGCTGTATTTAACTATATAAAATTGTCTTCTATATTTCTGTGTTGTGAATGAATTCTCTTACCATGGTTATGAGAATTCTCCTACCAAAAATCGTGAAATGTCTTACCACTGCATCAGGGGAGGCTGTCGAACATGGCTAAATAGATAAAAGAGTGATGGTACTTTTTATTCAGCAATATATCATCCTCTTTGAGTCATAGTGACTAAATACTATATGTATGATTATGGAGAGCATGAATGTGTATTAAAAATTAAATGAGAGGGGGTGTTGTAGGCTTCTAAGCCCAGTAAAATTATTTGTTCTTTCATCCTTAAAACAACAATGTTAATAATGCACCAAGGTTTACACCTTGGTCCATCTTCATCAGCATCTAAAACCATTATTGTCTCGTTTGCTGATTTCCTGGCTCATAAACTTAGTGGTGATCTAAGTCGTTGCATGACATGCCGTTTTAACTTTTTAAAATGTGTCAACCATCCGTAATCAATGATTACAATGTGGTAAAGTTCCTGATATAATTCCAACTTTCAATGTTTACAATAAAATGATGTTTACAATAAAATGATGTTGTGATTTGATATTAAATATTATGACAGTTTATGTGCTGAAATACACAATACAATGAGTTTGTGAAAACTTGCAAAACTCCATACTCCATATCCGAACAGACCACGCTCTTGTGTGGCCTGTCAATAAACAAAAATACATGTTAAAAATGTTTTTTATTTATACAACCATAGTTTGAGAGCATTTTCTTCAGAACTGACATTAGTGAAGGACTCGTCATCCAGGAGGAGACTGTGTCTTTGTCCTGATGATGTGGCAAGCACAGGATGTGAAGGGTGAAAGCTGGAAAAGAGTTCAGCAGATTTTAGAATTATCTAAATTACAAACAAAAATAAATAAATAATTTTTAAAAAACCATTGATCTCCTCCCTTAGAACACACATATCCTAGGGAGCTGATATAGGACCCTAACTTAATTCAATTTCAAACAGCAGTCTTACGATAAACTAAGAATATTACAGTAAAACAAGGTCATGATGAAGTGCTGGAAATGAACGATTTAAATACATTACAAAGGTATTCCTTCTAACCAATTAGTTCACAACATGTTCAAAATTACAGAGAATGAAAATCACTTCGTTGTATGCATGGATTCATTATAACCGTGTTCACTATAACTGTGTTTTACTGTAAATACACCCTCTACGGATGCATGTTATTTTTGTTTATCAGTAATTAATATTTTGTTGCTAAGAAGATTTCAACTGGTAACCTTTAGATCTCTACTGCTGGTCCATAGTGAAGCAGGTCAAATTTGTACCATAACTACCTATTAGAATTATTTTCACAGATTACATAATACATGTATAGCTAATGAGAATTTTTTTTACAGATTTCTATGTTGAGCATTTTTCATTTAGAAAGACATAAACGTTCATCTTTTATAGTGACAAAAACCTTTATTGTCCTTTATAGTATAAACCTTTGTTGTGATATAAACTTTGTTGTCGTTAATAGTGATATAAACTTTGTTGTCGTTAATAGTGATATAAACTTTGTTGTCCTTAATAGTGATATAAACTTTGTTGTCCTTTGTAGTGATATAAACTTTGTTGTCCTTAATAGTGATATAAACTTTGTCGTCCTTAATAGTGATATAAACTTTGTCGTCCTTAATAGTGATATAAACTTTGTTGTCCTTTGTAGTGATATAAACTTCGTCGTCCTTAATAGTGATATAAACTTTGTCGTCCTTAATAGTGATATAAACTTTGTTGTCCTTAATAGTGATATAAACTTTGTCGTCCTTAATAGTGATATAAACTTTGTTGTCCTTAATAATGATATAAACTTTGTCGTCCTTAATAGTGATATAAACTTTGTTGTCCTTTGTAGTGATATAAACTTTGTCGTCCTTAGTAGTGATATAAACTGTGTTGTCCTTTGTAGTGATATAAACTTTGTCGTCCTTAATAGTGATATAAACTTTGTTGTCCTTTGTAGTGATATAAACTTTGTCGTCCTTAGTAGTGATATAAACTGTGTTGTCCTTTGTAGTGATATAAACTTTGTCGTCCTTAATAGTGATATAAACTTTGTCGTCCTTTGTAGTGATATAAACTTTGTCATCCTTAATAGTGATATAAACTTTGTCGTCCTTAATAGTGATATAAACTTTGTTGTCCTTTGTAGTGATATAAACTTTGTTGTCCTTTGTAGTGATATAAACTTTGTCGTCCTTACTAGTGATATAAACTTTGTCGTCCTTTGTAGTGATATAAACTTTGTCGTCCTTAATAGTGATATAAACTTTGTCGTCCTTAATAGTGATATAAACTTTGTCGTCCTTAATAGTGATATAAACTTTGTTGTCCTTTGTAGTGATATAAACTTTGTCGTCCTTAGTAGTGATATAAACTTTGTCGTCCTTAATAGTGATATGAACTTTGTCGTCCTTAATAGTGATATGAACTTTGTTGTCCTTAATAGTGATATAAACTTTGTCGTCCTTAATAGTGATATAAACTTTGTTGTCCTTAATAATGATATAAACTTTGTCGTCCTTAATAGTGATATAAACTTTGTTGTCCTTTGTAGTGATATAAACTTTGTCGTCCTTAGTAGTGATATAAACTTTGTCGTCCTTTGTAGTGATATAAACTTTGTTGTCCTTTGTAGTGATATAAACTTTGTCGTCCTTTGTAGTGATATAAACTTTGTCGTCCTTAATAGTGATATAAACTTTGTCGTCCTTAGTAGTGATATAAACTTTGTTGTCCTTTGTAGTGATATAAACTTTGTTGTCCTTTGTAGTGATATAAACTTTGTCGTCCTTTGTAGTGATATAAACTTTGTCGTCCTTAATAGTGATATAAACTTTGTCGTCCTTAGTAGTGATATAAACTTTGTTGTCCTTTGTAGTGATATAAACTTTGTTGTCCTTTGTAGTGATATAAACTTTGTTGTCCTTAATAATGATATAAACTTTGCCGGTGAAAAGATGCACAATTTTCGCCTATGCTCAGCGCTCATGGCCTTTGAGCAGGGAGGAATCTTTATCGTGCCACACCTGCTGTGACATGGGGCCTGGGTTTTGCGGTCTCATCTGAAGGATCGCCCCATTAAGTTGCCTCTTAAGACAAGCATGGGATACTGAGGATCTATTCCAACAACCCGCATCCCCACAGGGCTTGTAGATAAGAATGATATAAACCTTTATTGTCCTTTAGAATGACAGATGGAAAGGGACACACTATACATCCTTACCAATGTATAATAATTATTTCATGCAATTCCAAATTACATTTATGATTGAAACGTAAGTGTGATTTATTTGTGTAACTTAACAAATTATGGTTTATGAGTATATAAATAATATAAGGTTGAAACACGTATTGTAACACCAAGGTATTCTAACCTGTTTTGCAAACCCATGGGGATCCAGGTTCTAATAGGTCCTCAGTAACCCTTGCTTGTCGTAAAAGGCAACTAAATGGGGCAGTCCTTAAGATAACACTACAAAAACCAAGTCCCCATGTTAAGCAGGTGTGGCACGATAAAGATCTCTCCATGCTCAAAGGCCATAAGTGCCGAGCATAGGCCTAAATTTTGCAGCCCTTCACGGCAATGGTGACGCCTCCATATGAGAGAAAAATTTTCAAGCGAGATGTTAAACAATATACAATAAACCTATTTTGCAAAAAACATACCCATTTTAAAATAGCTGTAGAGAAAATGTAAATTAGGACATTGATAAAAAGTAAAGATATTTAATAAGGGCTGATCTTTGATATTTCCCTGGGTTCAATTCTCGCTTTCATTGATATATGTGAGAAAGTTTGCCAGTTTACTTTCGGAAGGTCGGTGGTCTTTTCCTTGGTACATTGTATCTGGGTTCTCTCCTCCACCTACCAAAACTGGACACCACCAGATAACTGAAAAATTGTTGAGTGTGGCAAAAAACGACAAACAATCAATCAATCAATAGATATTTCCCAGAGAAAAATCTGGTTAAATTTGGAGATGGGACCTATTTTGACCTTTAAAGCCCCTATCTTTTTTTTAATCAGAAAAGAAAGCATAAGCCTCCCATTACAGTGAACTACATGTAATAAAATCAAAAATGTGAAACATTAACTGTCAATTTTTTGATAAGACAACCTCATTTGAGGCTTATTCAGGCAAAGTAATAAAGCAAGGAGAACAATAAATTATGGACAACTTCTGATCAGATAAGCTTACCTGAGCCTGTTGCTCAGATAAACCAATAAATCTGCAAAAGGAATTATACCTTCTAAAAATATGTACAGAAAACAATCAGATTACATACATCTTCAAGATCTTGCCTATGTATAAATATGTGAAAAGTTTACAGACAAATGACAGATTTGTTCTGAATAACTCACTTAATTCACCAGAATGTGGACTGACCTGATGCCATTGACAGTGTCACTGTGGGCTCTGAATTCCTGACAGGACTGCAATACAAAGTCGGTGTCTGGCCTTGATTGTGTGGGAGGTTGTTGTGTGTCCCATAGAGTAACCATGCCATCATGGTTACCTGAAATCAGGTACCTTCCTGTGCTGTAATCAGAAAAAACACAAACTACGTCAATTTCCACAGGTTAAATATCATTAAGTTCCTTTTAATATGCTACACTAATATCCATATGTATGCACTACTTGATAAAAGAGCCTCATAGGCCACATCACTCACCAGAACATTGTATTTTTCTTCTTGATTTATAAGTACATTTACATGAACTGCTACACCCTTAGTATGCAAGGTCCTGAATATAACTGAATCAGCAGTTCATGAGTATATTTGCAAATCAATCTAAACTCATAGTTCTTTTAAAGAAAATTTGCTCTATAATCTACTGTAAAATATGTAACCCTACAGTACTTGCCGTTACTAGGGTGTTACAGATTGGAGGATTACAAAGGAATTTACAAAAGTGTACCCTTGTGGTTCTTGAGAGGAAGATATTTACAGAATGTTCGTACATTGTGTCTATATTAAATTTTTAGGAAAATTTTGTAACCCCTAGTTTGGCCATGCCATGACCCTTGAGTCATATTTTGAAATTTTGAATAAAAATGATCCGCAAAACACAATATATAAAACACTTCAGTTGGTTGTATTTCTCAGGATATATTGAAGGAATTTCAATCAACCCACATATAAGCTGGATGAAATTTTCATCAAAAATGACCTTCCAATTCAAATCACATTTTACCTCAATTTTACCATTTACAGTTTTTGTGAAAAAGATTTTAAAAAATTCTTACTATGTAAAATCTTAAGTCCCTTGAAATTTCTATACATATGGAAGCCTATGTGAAAGATTTGGCTGGTTCGGTGGTCAATGAGATAAATATTTTTCAAACATCTAACCCTGTTTTCACTACTTCCTAATTATCTTCCTATGGAAGTCTTTTTTTTGAAGTTATGAGTTTTCAGTTCACATGGACCTTTAAGTGGGAAAATGCACAGGCAATAATATCACTTTGGTTCGAATATATTATTACTCTTTAATAGTAAATTCGAACACAAGTGATATAACTGCCTGTGAGAAATGTGTTAGGAATTTTTTAATTAAACTTTTGAATGGCAATACAAGAACAAAGCATTATAAGACCTCAATCATGTGCAGAAAAATTGTGCTGTACATCAAAGTTGTTTTATTTTTTTCTAGGGATGGAATTAGTATCCCAAGATGCATCATATGAGCAAGTCTATGTTAGATTTTATATTTATTTGTGGTGAAGCATGAGGCAAAAAGGGACTTAATGTGGTCCATAGCCTTGTGTCTACTGATATACAGATTAATTAATTGGCAGACATGGTGATGTCAGTTTCATAGGCCTAAATGACAGCTGAATTAGCAGAGGATCAGACTGGCAATTTAAAGTTGGAACAGCTGGGGACCAGACTTGAATATAGCTGGAATGTGTTGCATTTTCATGACATTGTCATTTTCTGAAAATTTAACCACCTAAAGGTGAACAGTAACAGAAGGAAGAAATTGCCAACCTGTCCAAGTCAAAATATATCCTCTGGTTTGTTTCCACTTTTCTAACTGCCACGAACAGGATTTGTCCTGGATTCCTCAAATCCCAGCATAAAATTTCTGGATCCTGATAATATACGAATTCAAAATAAATTAAAAAAACACAATGGAAAGACTCAACTACAACCATAACAAAACAATCAACTTATAAAATACACAGTTTCCAATTTCTTCAATAAAACTCTTGCATGTGATGAGACACAGAAGATATATCAGTACAAACACACTGTATAAAACTGTTTGTCATTATATTCATACACTGTCTAAAGAAAGATCATCGACTGCTATGCAATCACTATGGAAACACATATTCAGTCAGTTTATAAGTATACCAAACAGCACAATGACTGTCTTTCTTTCCTAAAATTGAATAATAATTCAAATTCAATAATATTAAAGTAGTGTAAAAAAAAAAAAAAAAAATTGTCATAAAATCAGGTAAACATGCATGGCTGATTGGCTGGCAAAAATTTGCAAGCCCATAAATGGACATTGACATTATTTGAGCTCAAATTTTATTCTTCCATATTTAATTTTTAGAATGCTTAACCATATTAATTAAGGTATTGTAATGGTAAGAAAAAATTTGAACGTCAGTTGTCAAATTATATGAAAGATACAGAGCTCACAATTCTTTGTTATGTAAACAATGCTTGTGCCATATATTTGACATTATTTGAGCTGAAAAGTTTCAAATTTTATTCTTCCATATTTAATTTTTAGAATGCTTAACCATATTAATTAAGGTATTGTAATGGTAAGCAAAAATTTCAACGTCAGTTGTCAAATTATATGAAAGATACAGAGCTCACAATTCTTTATGTAAACAATGCTTGTGCCATATATTTGTTTACATATATTGAATATACAAGTAAAGTTTCATTTAAAGCAGATTTTTTTAATTTACAAGTTAATTCTGAACACAATTAAATAGTTTCTAGTGTTGTCATATCTTATTTTGCATTTTATACAACCAACCTTTTATGCAATCTATATATATGTAAACAAAAAACAGGGCATGAGCATGGTGATATGAATACCGATGTCAATTTTTATCAGTTGTGGCCAAATTTAAGTTGAGCTTTTGTTAAAAGAGAATGTTAAGATAATTCAAGCTGTAGAAAAGAATTGATCCCTGGGACGAGATATATGACATTTTGGCGGATGAGAGTGTGCCAAATGCAAGCAACATTGTACATGTTCATGAGGCATTCAATATACTATTCATGTATGTAAAAGTTTTACAACTGAGACAATCATGATCTGAGTTAATGCACATATGTTATATCATATGGAAATACAGGGGTGTCAGAAATTATTTATAATTGGGGAGCCGAGTTGGAAAGAGAAGGAGAAGAGGAGGGGGGGGGGGGGGGGGGGGGCAATTCAAATTTCCACTAGCATATTTTTAAATGTCATTAACCTGATGACACAGCAGTATGAAATAAAACGATGCTTTATTTTGTGCTTCTGTTTACATTGCGTGTAATTATAGATTTAGCAAAACGACATTGACCACATTGACAAATGTATATTTTGATTTAGCAGACATATACACACAATGAGACATTAATACATGTATATTTTGATTTAGCAGATATATATACACAATGAATGTAATAAAACCATTATCCTCGATTCAAATATTCAAGAAAATGTGTACATGTATTGATTGTTCTGGGCTTGAAAGAACACAGTTTTTGATTCTTCTTGTCAAAAGAATGATCAGGAAATTTGAAATGAACAGATTCGTTAATATATGCTAACCCTGGGCTAATTATAGTTAATTGTAACGTGAGTTATATCTGAGGTTGTAAATAAACGTTTTATAAGATATGACACTGTTATAAATTTTTCAAGATTTTAGTGTACTTGTTGGAGAGTGTAATTTCTAAAATAATGCGTCGACATATCATTTTCTTGTGCAAAATCTTTTTGTAAGATAATTATCTGTAAAATAAAAACATTATAATAAAGGTTTAGTCCATAAAAATTTGAAAAAATGACCAAATCTTGACATCAACATTGTATTTTCAACAATATTTTTATGTTTTCATTTGTCGTCATGCATCATCCATCATAAAAAAAAAATTATATGCATGATTATAATGTCCATTAAGCTTTCTACCTAAATTGTGAAATTTGTGGCTCCTGAGCCAGAGGTTCAGGTCCTAAGGTGGGGCCAATATGGTCATATAGTGAAAATGCATTAAATCTTTAAAAATCTTTTTCTTTACTACTATATATATATATATACACACACAGACACACACAGACACACAGACACACAGACCCACACACACACAGACACACACACACACAGACACACACACACACACACACACACACACAAGTATAAGTAAATTTATTATTATGATATTCATGAAGCAGAAACCTATTATAGTAAATTGTGAAATTCATGGTTCCTGGATCAGGGGTCCAGGCCCTTCTGCAGGGTCAATAAGGCTACATAATGAAAATGTATAAAAATAATTAGGGAATGTTAAAATGATTTATCTGCTTCAAACTTCCATTTTTCCTTCTAATGTAATTGAATAGGAATTGTATGTATTTTGAAAGATCATAAACATGTGCACAGAAGACTCCATATTGAAGCTTATATGGAAATATGAGACTCCCTGTGTGGACTTGTATGGGCTATGATACCCAGGTGACCATTAAGGCCCCTGGGCCTCTATTTGTTTTTATTTTTTATGTTTTTGGGCTCAAAAAGTGTACATAATGAAAATATTTATTCCAATTTATCAAAATAAATAATTATAGATCTACCTTAAATGTATTTTTTAATTTTATTACATCCAGTCTATTAAACACTTTTTTAAAATGCACTTGCAATTGCTGATTTATTTTTGTTAAATCTATGTTGCATGTTTATGCTTTAAGGACTGTCTGATGTTTGAAGTTGATTTTACAGGGATTTGTACAGTCTTGTCTAAAGTCAGCATTTCTCAAATTTTATGGTCGTTATAATGATCTAATTTGCCATTACAACTTACCATTAAGTCTGATGTCTGATGTGTTTCATAACAATTGTTAGGCCATTCTTGACACACTGATTCTTACTACAGATTGCTCTGTTTACCTGATCGAAATACAGGGCTCAAGGCGGGTGTGACCAGTCAACAGGGGATGCTTACTCATCCCAGGCACCTGATTCCACCTCCGGTATGACCAGGGGTCCGTTTTTGACTATCTCTCTGATTTGTATTTTCTATACGAATTATGAGATTGAATACTGTTAGTTATCTTGGCCTTTTTATTTGGTGACTGAGAAGACATCACTGCCCAGAGAACTATCAACACCTGGAGGATCACCCCAAAGAATCATCAACACCTGGAAAATCACCCCTGAGAACCATTAACACCCGGAGGATCACCCTAGAGAACCATCAACACCCGGAGGATCACCCTAGAGAACCATCAACACCTGGAGAATCACTACAGAGAACCATCAACACCTGGAGGATCACCCTATAGAACCATCAACACTCGGAGGATCACCCTAGTGAACCATCAACACCCGGAGGATCACCCTAGAGAACCATCAACACCTGGAGGATCACCCTAGAGAACCATCAACACCCGGAGGATCACCCCAGAGAACCATCAACACCTGGAGGATCACAGTACATGTATGCCTTTAACAGATCGCTCAACACTGGCTTTTTAGGATGTTCCCCATACACTGCATGACAAATGTAGACAACATCCCTGACATCATCACAGATAAACCAATCAAACTCTTCCTTTCAAAGAGATGCTCAACACAGGCTTTTTAGGATGTTCCCCATACACTGCATGACAAATGTAGACAACATCCCTGACATCATCACAGATAATCCAATCAAACTCTTCCTTTCAAAGAGATGCAAGTTTTCTTTTCCATTTGATGACATCATTTAGTTTGTGTCACTGTCTGATTTTCGTTTGAGGGAAGGCACAACATAACAATCAGTCTAACAACCCACAACTACTCTTAATGTATAATCTCTGTCACAGAAAATCTCTGTAGATGGGTGAATAAAAAGTGGAAGGGCCCACTATGAAATTATAGTTAGTAGGTCCCCTACTATAAATAAAGGCATCAATGTGAACATTAATCGAGTTTCCTTTACAGTTCGTGCATCCTTTAGATTGATTGATTGACTGTTTATTGTTTTCCGCCATACTCAACAATTTTTCAGTTATCTGGTGGTATCGAGTTTTTATTGGTGGACGAGAGAACCCAGATACAACATACCCAGGAAGAGACCACCAACCTTCCAAAAGTAAACTGGCAAACTTTCTCACTAACATCAGCACGAGCGAGAATCAAACCCGCGCCAACTTGATGTGAGAGGCCTTGTGATTTTGAGCACAATGCTCTAACCACTAGGCAACGGAGGCTCCTGGTGTCCCTTAGAGTAAATGAGGGCACTTTAATGATTATTTACCTTAAGTGATGTAACATTTATCAAATTTTCTTTGGGAGGCATGTTGTTTAGATATATACTATTAAAAAGAAGTAGGGGATATTGGATTTACAAGGACAATGAAATGCAGATCATGAGGTCAGGAAGGAAACAAATGACAGAAAAAACATTAAGGAAACATTTGTCAATTTATTCAAAACCCTGTGTACAGTCAAAAAAGGACAGATTCTCAAGAATAAGGGTTGATACCAATGCAGGGTCACACAGCAAATTTACCACCATTTTGAAACAGGGTCAGTAGTGGGTAAAACCCCCTCAGTTGGCCAGACAAGCTCGGATTCGGCATGGCATGCTCCTAACAAAACGGGAATGATATGAGGACATCAGGCGTGTAAGTGAAATCTGTGCAGTCGATTCCTGATGGTCTGGCCACTCACTACCAAGCCAGTATTCCTTTGAAGTTGAGACCTTATCTGATTTGCTGTTATCAGATCACTTCTCAAGGAAATAGTGCAGAAGAATCTGTCTTGAGCCTGAGTTGTTGCCCTTGGTCAACCGGATCATGTCTATCCTGAACAGACCCTGTAGCACAATGTCTGGACCATAATCTGCTGATAACAGACTGGGAAACATTCAATGCCCTTGCTATAGCGACTGGTCTTGTGCCAACCTGTAGCATGCCAAGGGCACATAACCTCTCACCCTGTGTTAGACAGCACATGTTCTCTGTTTAATCAATGACTTCTACAACTGATAATCTGATGCTTTCTCTTCAAAATCTTCCTTTTGAGTGGCTCTAACCTTCCAATTCAGAGGCATGCAAATTTGTGGCACAATACCCTTGATCATCAGTTGCATTCCGTGCAGATCCTGAGAGTGTGATTGATGTGTTTGGGTGATGCATTTCTTTGGAAATGCTTCCTTGTTAAGGAACTACAGAACATGGTTTTGTATCCCTTTGTATATGTGAACATTTTGATCACAAATGTGTCAGTATCCCCTACTTTTTTTTAATGGTATGTTCATAATCCGTTGGTCCACCTAAGCAAACAATATCATGAGAGCTAAACCACTTGTTTTATAGGGTCTGTCCCTCAAGATAAATCTGAGAAATACTGAGACCACCTAAAGTAATCAAGACTGAATAATTGACCCCATTTAAAATGATGTATATGTGCTGGTGTAGTATCATTTACCTCCAAAACTGAGGTGATTGTGTGTGTTCCAACCAATCAGGGAATTCCCATAATTTATTTGGATGGGAAAAAAATAAACCACTTGGAGATCATCATGTAGCTAATAGTGGAATGATCCAAGGAATGCCAATTGGGAAAAACTGATAGAGTAGCCAATTGAAATAATATTAATGATACATAAACTGTAGGCATAGCCTCTGTTTCATTTAATATATAGCTATATACTTGATTTCCTTCTGAAAGAGTGGTCTGTATGGGAATTCTTGTCTGTTATTATTTGTAAACAGACACTACATGTTTACCTGTAGGTGCAGCCATTAAAATATCAAAATCTGTTATCATGACTGTGATTGGTCAATAAATGATTGTGTTCTTTCTTAGATATAATGATAATGGAGGGTTTCGCTGATCAAGTAGCCACAGCTAGAGGTAGGTTAGGTACTCAGTAAGCCTGGCTAGCGATGACACTTCATACTACAGCTACATGTCACCTCCATACATTTTCTTTATCTGACCCCTCACTGGAAGACCATTTCAATTTTACTTGATAATATGTCCTAATACCATCCATGAATTTTTCACAATTAACACACACCGCTCCAAGCAAATCAAAAGAAAATAAAGAAATAACAATACATACTAGCAGCAATAATATAGCCCTCTCCCATTTCTTTTTTTTGAGAGAGAGAGAGAGGCTCTCCCAAAAATGTCAGGATAAAAAAAATTTGGAGAGGGCTGCATTACTGCAGTCACATACATACTGTAGAAAACACAAGTTTGTTATTAGTGGGTAAAGCATGATGGACTTGGGTATGGAAATTAAGACTGGACAGGAATTTATCACAACGGTATGGTCAGACTTTGACCTTCAAACTTTGATCCCTGGTGAATGTCCCTGCACATACAACATCTACCAATGGTCACTGTATGTATGAAGTAAAAAAGCAATTAGGATGTACAGAAAATATACCCTAGACATGAAATTTAGAACAATTTTGCACTTGGACACAATTTTACCATGACCTTTTGTGAAGGTCACTGCACATTCTGAATACAAGGTCAATGTTGGGGTAAAGTATGACTGGGAGAAAGGGAAAGAGGCCACAACAGACACATGCATGTACAACTTGAGCATGTTTATGGCCCAAATTATTGTCAGGTCTGCAAAATCATACCTTTCTTCCTCCACTGAATAATTTTGTACCATCTGGGGAAAATGCCAAATGAGTTACTCCCCCTTGTTGTCCTTCAAATACACACACTGCTTCACGTTGTGGTTCATAATATAGTCCAACTAAATAATTAAAAAACAAGAATATCAGTGAAACTGATGAATGCTCCCCCAACCAGGGATAGACATTAACATTTTATCTCACTTGCCCTTCAGGCAAGTGAACTTGAACTTTTACTTGTCCGAATGAAGAACTCAGTTGTCTGAAACACTCCTATCAAAACCTAATTTAAATTATCTCCCTCTTCAGGGGTCAGCCAGATGTTAATCGGTGATTAGCCAAGTTTTCCCTTCTTTAGACTAGTTTTCTCCCTTTTAAGTGTCCCCTTCTACCCCAGTGTAAGAGGTTGCACCTCTGAATTATTGCATACAGGTTGCAATGTTGTAGTTGAATGAAATTGATGAAAATATAACAAATGTCACTGAAAGTTAAAGATAAGAAAATTACAAAGGTCAAGGTTAGGAAATAGACTTTTCCCCGCTAAATAATGGACAAGGGACGTAACATGAGGCGAAATTTTGATACAGGTATTTAATTCATATGCTCAATGTTTTATTTCAATTAAAAAAAGTTTCAAAAATCAGTTTTTATTCAATAACTCAAAAAACTATGTATGGATGCTACCAATTCTGTAAATTGTATTACTGATAAGAATATACAAAGTACTGGTGATAGAGGGAATTTCTGACATGAGGTACAATCCATACTGCTGTCAGTGTCAATTAAACCCAAAAATTAAGATTGTCATGCCACCTGAAACATGTTTTCTTTTTAATTGAAATTTACTTTTATTTTCCACATTGACTTCTTTTATTTGTATCGTCTTCTTTCTGAGTGTTTTCCTCACTAAAATTCTTGGAAAGATGGTTGTGAAGCTGCCATTTTCTCACAAACATGTACACATTGGATAATTATGTTATTCAGAATG
The DNA here is from genome assembly GCA_024699665.1 of Ostrea denselamellosa. NCBI lineage: Eukaryota > Metazoa > Mollusca > Bivalvia > Ostreida > Ostreidae > Ostrea > Ostrea denselamellosa. The sequence goes on along the minus strand of JAMZEH010000016.1, from coordinate 8,117,300 downwards.
ACTTGCTGAAAGGATAAGATATGTTACTATCTACTAGAATGGGCCTTTGCTAATTAAAATAAATTAATCCTGTAAAGAAAAACAAATATCTATTTTTTAATATTTAAATATTTATCAAGCTTAACATAATTAAGATAATCATATTTCCTATTGTGTGCATTGGGTATGCACTTGCCTCAAGCAATCGGACAACCATTAATGTCAATCCCTTTGAACTGCATTTAACCAATAAACTACTCCATGTGACAAATGACTTGCACAATGATCAATCACTGTTGAAATGAGGGTTTTATGTGTGTGTGTGTGTGTGTGTGTGTGTGTGTGTGTGTGTGTTGAGTGACCTTGACCTTTACAAAATGACCTTGAATGACCTTTTTCTGAAAGTCATATGCCTATTACTTATTTGTTAGATGTATGATCAATATCTGTTCAAAACTGTAGAAATAAAGAACTGTTTCCTTATATATAAAATATATGTTCTGAGTGATCTTGACATTTCCAAAATGACATTGGTCCAAAATTCCCCTGTCCCAAGGAATATCTGTGATCAATCAGGTGAGCTAAAAGGATTAACTTTAAATTTAGAATGTGTGTAATGGGTTATCTGCTAGTTAGAGACAACCATAACACTACGTTTGATCTCTATCAGACAAAGAGTTCTTAAGATATTAAGCAGTGTTTTTTAATATCCAGAGAGAATTGATTTGACTTGAATGAAAAGGAATCACAATACTGTAGTAGTTAGGCTATATGGACCAAGGTTATTGGTTTGGGTAGTTCAGTGGTTAGAGAATTTCCAGTCCATATACTTCCTCCTTTCCCCATATATTACAGTTGGTGCCATTAATCATCCCAAGACTTCAGTTGAAAGTTCATTCAGGGGTGAAAGAACCAATGTTGTGTGTCTTTGAGGGCGAAGACAATTTAAGGAGGGAGGAATGTAGTAGTTAGAACTATATGGAGTGGACATCAGCCTTAATAGCTCAGCAGTTAAGAGCACCTGACTACAGTGCATGCCACAAGAATTCGGCACCGCATGGTGGAAAACACACGGTGTAAAATGGTCTGTGTTACACTGTGCACATGGCGTGTCTTGGTATATATATATATATTATGAATACACAAGAAGTCCACCTTGTCTAAAAATTTAATCCCTAATACCTTCTGTGTCTATATGAGACGGTATGGAAATGTTCCAATTTTAAAGTGTATGAAGGTGTGGTTTATGATATTGAAACCTGGATTTCATGTTAAATGATGTAAATAAACCATTTGGCGGTATTCTGGATTCCAAATTTTTGATGAAGTAATAGCAATTGTTGTAAAGATTAAAATCGGAGAAGCTGCAGGGTGTGGTCATTTTGTAAGTTAACATTTTTCATGAAAATTAAATAATTCTTTCTCTCTCTCTCTCTCTCTCTCTCTCTGTTACCTTTATTATTTTAAGGCATCTGACTTAAATAATTCTATATAGAAATTAAAAAATTTCTTTATAATTGATAGGTCTTATGATGGATAGAAGCAAATGAAATGCAAACCATTAAATTATTTTTGTCTACAAGAATCTTTCTTCTATTAACTAGTTGCATTTGACTGAGGGTTTACATCTTTCCTTAATGATTGCAGGCACATAGAATCAACCTGGGGTTTGCCTATATTTTTTTTTACGACAATCATTTTAAAAAGATAGATCCCCCCACCTATTTTGATAATAGCAGTGATTGAGTGAGAGAAGAATGTACATTTACTATGGTTACAAACTTGAAAGTGAGAAATTCAATCTATGTAGCAACCCACCAACTTTATGATTTAAGAAATTGAAGTTGGGAGAGGCAATGAGACAGTTTTAGTTGAAGACACCCAAACCCCCCTCACTCCTCGACATACACACACTATTTTGGGCTTTTAAGTTCAGACAAAAGCACTATATTTTGTTTTATTTTATTTTAATTGTTTCATCAAGAATTTTGGACAAGTCAACATGCAACCTCTCATACTTTGCAAAATATAAATAATGCTAGCACGGGGCTCAATAAAGTTCAATCTGCAGTTTGGTCCTGTTTCGTCATTCAATAGCTCTGACCTTTTTTTTTTTAAAGAAAAAAATGTTGATCAGGACTGTCTGGATAATACAATAGTCTATGTATAACTTGTATATTCCATGCAAATTGGAAGGTTTTTTTTGCCGCAACAGAACACAGAACTAGTGGGGGGTCAGCTAATCCGGGTAATTGGAATTAACACAGTTTTTGACTTCTAGCAATAGGTGTGAAATATACTGGGTCTGTGCAATAGCAGGATCGAGATCAAGTGTATCTTGCACCGACCCAATTTCATATATCACCCATATTAGATAACCGTAATTTAGTTTTATTATGGCAAACCCTCGGAATTTTCATGGAATATACAAGTTATTCATAGACCATTGTATTATCCAGACACTCCCGATGAACAATTTTTTGTTGAAAATCTCCATCAAAGTATATATGTCTCAGTAAAATAAAATCAATTCATGAGTTATATTTTTATAATCATTTGATGGATTGTATTTTGCTTCTATTGATATATGTTAAAATTAATTCCAATTTATTAATCAGAGAGAGATCAGTAATCATTGAATATCCCTTTTATATATGTAGTATGGTTTTCGTTCATTGAATATTAATTCACATTGAAAACATGCGTTATTCATTAGTATTACAGTGTATCAAACAGTTATTTTAAATCAGATTATTTACGAATGAAGAGATCTAGCATTTTCACCACTCGAATACCGACTGAATATCAGTTTATTTTTACATGACATATAACATTTCTGTCAGCGCTGGGGTGAAATCAACATTGTAGATAATGACACAGTGTTTTATGAGTATATAAAGAAGGGATTGTCAAAGACCCTCAATCGACAGAATTGATGAATTTTGACATATATATGAAATATCATTAACATTTTATATCGAGTACAAATTTGTTTCATAATCCAATAGTTACACTGCACATTAATATAACAAGTTTTAATAGACTGCCAATGTTTTCTTTTTTCTATCAAAGTTATAATATGCAGCCAGGTATAATAGATATGATGTTTGCAAATGACAACATATAGTTATATAAGGTTTTATAAATTTAAATTAAGTATACTCATCGTAAATGTTGATTTTTGTACTAGATAAATTGGACCTAACATGAACCACATTGAAAACAAAACAATCGTGCTGTTCTGAATCAAAACCAAACTGAATCGAGCTAACCCTGAATTGTCCCAGCCCTAGATACAACCGTTATGAAGAAACTCACTGCTTCTTGAATATGATCCTGCTGCATACAGCCCTCCATGAGCGCTCGACACCAGACAGGAGATAATACCATTCTGCCCTCCAACTTTACCCACTACAAAATCAGACTGCTTGTTATTATCCTGAAATCACATACTGTAATACACTCTTATAAATATGGAGTGCCAAATTAACAAACTCATATAATTAAAAACACCTTTAATTATATGAAGATATCATCAACTCAATTGTTGCTCTAATCAATTGAATTAATGAGCGAATCAATTAAATTATTGCTCTCATTAAATGAATTAATGTATGTATCAATTGAATTGATGTAACAGTAATTGATTTAATGCACATATCAATTCAATTAATGCTCTCATCAACTGAATTGAATTGATGTGTGCATTAATTCAATTAAAGAGAGCAATAATTGATTTCATGCATGCTTCAATTATTGCTTTCATCAATTCAGTTGATGAAAGCATCAATGTGGTGGAGATATTGATCACAAAAATTAATTTAGAGTTTGCTATAAATGATTTGATGATCTCTTTAATTCAAATGAAGATACCTTTAATTAATTAACAATGCTTTTGTATGAGGAACTAATGCACACATCAATTCTTTTAAAGAGAGCAACAATTCAATTAAAGAGATCATTATTTCAATTGTGGATATATTGACGATATCTCTAATTATATAGTTGCTTTCTCTAAAAGAATTATTGTGTGCATCAAATGAATTAATTCAATTCAGTTAATGCATGCAATTCAAAATTGAAGATATCATTAATTATTTGAAGAGAGTTTTAATTGAATTGTTGTGCACATCAAATAAATTGATGATATCTTCAAATGATTGAAAATCTCTTCATTTATTTGAGTTTATGTTAGTTTAGTGCACCAGATATAAATACTTCATATCTACCACCTTCTATACAAATGCCATTCCAGTAAATGTTCAATTTGTTCACCACTATATGGTTACATTCACCAATCTTTTCTTTTATATTATGTTGAAATTGACAATATTTTCATCACAGACAATAATATATGTTTGTCTCAAACTAGTCTGATCCAGTTTTTTTAGTACCACCTGTCTGCGTAATCTTTACTAAATATGAAGTGTCATCGATTTCAAAAGGTGCAATGGCTTTTCCATTTGAAGTAACGAATGGGTCAACAATATGATATTTTAGTACTCTGATCTAGTTTATATTTTAAAATAATACATAAAAATATAAACAGAAACAATAAAATATCTTTCTTTTATGTTTTATTGGATGATGAAGGTAGCAATCACTGCTGAAAAAAAGCATAACTCTATATTACTAGTTACAAATTTTTTCTCCAATGCTTGCTACCTTCATCACCCAATAAAATAACAAAAAAAGCATTTTATTGTTTAGATATTTACATTTCCAATATTTTTACCTTCAAATTATCTTAAACAATTGAAATGACAGCCATTTCCTTATAGATATGAACAATGAATCTTGATAAATGTAATTATTTGTATGACTATTTTAATGGCTGGGAATATTCCGACAGAAATGAAAGTAAAAGGTAAATATGAAAAATAAATTTCATTTTTGAAAATACATTAAGGTATGTACAGAAATGCTTCATGCCAGCATACTTTAAACAAAGTGCTAACACACTTCATAAAATATGCTAGCTTAAAGCATCATAGTTCATGCCTTCATGTATTTTCAAAAAATGAAATTTATTTCTTAAATATATACACAAATTATTTACAAGAACTTTATGTAACTTTCAAAAAAAAAACCCAACCAACCAATTTTGATATAAATACCTGTACATTTCTATGTAAAACTTGAACCCCAAATGCGGTTCATGAGCCAATCTATGATGATGTCATCATAGTATGAACAATCTTGAATATACACTACCTGAAGATGCTTGCATATTATTTTGAAAATTTGCAGACATAAGAATTTCCTATGCATGTGTATACTTTGATGGAGACTTCAGGCTTATTACGGCTTCAGGTCCCCAGGATCATGTACTCACAGACTGTCAACAACAGAGCAACAGAGGAACGTGTCTACATGATAACTAATTTGCAAACAGGCTTATCATGGCTCCAAGTCCCCAGGATCGTGTACTCACATACTGTCAACAACAGAGCAACAGAGGAACATGTCTACATGATAACTGATTTACAAACCATATGTTGGTCTACTTTCACACTCTCTTCCTGGTCTGTTGGTGTCAAACACTCGTATCATCTTCCTGAAGCCACAATATATCTTAGATCCATCCCAGCTATAACACAGGCTGTGAGCTGTAACCAACTCATCCTAAACAAAACATCAAATCACAGCTTTAGCAAAAATCATCAATTAACAAAAACACCAATTTACATAACAATTCAAACAAAAGCACTTAGTCTAATTGATGCAATAATTTGAACAAAAAACACTAATTCATGCGATGAATTTAATAGAAACAACACAATGATTTTATTAAAATCCCCAATTTACACATTGATTTTAACAAGAATATGCCTCTAGATCTCTCAATCATGTACAAGATATTTCTGAGACTAAATCTGACAAACCATTTGATCATAGGCTCTGTAAGATGAGACAAGCTCCCCGCTGGTACCATCCCACAGATGGATAGGACTATCTTTACTGGTAGCCAAAAACCTTAAAATACAAAAAAATAACTACTGAGGATATCAGTTCAGAATGTTTCAGAGGAAAAAGAAATGTCCTGTTATTACTTCATGATTTGGCATTTTCATCAAAAATAACAAATCAGAGCCCAGTTAATAAACCAATAACAACTAGTTCTTATTGAGTTAACTCGAATACCATTTGTTAATAGTTCATGAATATAACATACATTTACATGTGACAGTGCATGGACCAGCCGCAGATTGCTTGGTTTTACAAGAGATGCATTTGATTACTAATTAATTTACAAATATACATGAGAACTAATGAGTGCATATATATTTTACTGCTCTGGAATTTTCTTGTTTTATTTTTCACAAATATTTATTTCTGAAGCACGTAAACCTTAGTTAAAATCCAAAACAAGTGACAGTAATGGCTGTGTGCACGCCTTTTACACATGTGGTCAGAAAGAAAACATTGGCATTGGTAAGTTTTGACAGCGAGTTCATTAACTGTCGATATAGGAGTAAGGACCTATCACACTAAATTCATTATGTCAGGTCATATGTAAAACACAAACGGGTAGTTATATAAACTGATCCAAGAATTGCTGGGAAAATAGCACGATATATGCTAATAAGATAAGTCACATGGTCAGCACCGTGCTTGTTTCAGAAAAAAAATATATAAAAAAGACAGGCTGTCTTTTGAAACCAATTTCATTTATAGCAATCTCAACAAATGTTGTTTTTGTATATGCATATATGTGATAGAGTTTTTTTTTCTTTGGTTTTTTCTTTCTTTTTTTTTGGTTTTTGGTTTTATTTTACTTATAGAATAACATAGTATTGATATCTTTTATTAAAATCTAACATAAGAATTAGAGCATATGTATTTTTAGAAGTAACTTCTGAAGTACATATCACTTGCAGATTTATGCATGTATTCAAGCAATTCATTGTCCCACACACTATGCATGGCCAGGCAGAGTCTATACAATTTTCTTGCACTGAATGGTAAAAACTTAAATAATTTCAGATGAACAATAAAATCTTTTTCCCAATGCACAATAGCATCGTTAATTTCAAAACATCTATCCAGAATGATAATCTGTCGATATCTATTTCATAAAACTAATACATTTAGCAATGATTACTGTTTAATTATTTCCATAACATATAGCCAGTTTGTTTTCCAAGAAAATTCATTTTGGGATTTTGTGTTGCATTTTATGTTCTGGAAAAGATTAATTTTCTTGAATTTGACCCAAGCATTGAAAATATTAATACGATACGTTTATATCATTCAGACATAGAGAGAGATACAAGGCAAATCTTGATCAGTGAAGATACTTGATCCTTTGCTTTGGATAAGCTAAACATTCTGATCTATAGGCAGATGAACAGGCAAGGACAGATTAACAGACAGTAAGTCTGACAAAGGGACAGAAAGTGTTGTGACAAGATCTAAAGAAAAACTCACGAACACGATCGTGGATCAGATGTCTGGTTGTACCAACAGAAATCATACACCGTTCCTGTCTCATGGATAACCTTTGAGTGTTTCTGAAAAACAGATATAACTGTGCTTCGATTTGAAATCTGAACATTTGATAAGAGTTTTCAAATCAAAACTTATGGCTCTCCTCTCTGTATAATATATACATATCTTTTCTTGTAAAAGTTTTACTGTTATGCAAAATGAAATAACATAGGTGATTATTGTTGGAACAAGATATACAGTGAAAATTACAGCTTTTGAAACTGAAAACTGTCTTATCTTACACCTGTACAATCTGCTTCGCTGTGCATTCCGACCCTTATTTTCAATTTCATATATTTTTTTGCTTTTTAGTCCCCTACTCTCTTTGCCCGCAGTTTGTCTGTCTATCAGTCTGTCTGTCTGACTGTCATTCCACATGAGGTTTTCTGGACTATTCTTTGCATTGGATGAAGATATTCGACTGAAATTTTACACATGGCTTTTTCATGGATAGTTACAGATCAGCTTTGAGTTTTGTTATGCACATCCTTCTTTTGACTGAATTATCCTACCAGTAGGGAACTTTGTATTGCCTGCAATACACTCAGATTGCTTGTTACATTGTTAATTCCAACAAACATTTTATTATGTCTCGCCAATGTGTATAAATACTGTAATCAACAACTGGTCTTACAATTAATTGTTATTATAGAGTATGCTCTTAATGAGGATAAAGATGCATGCCTGATGATATACACAAAATATTAATTTTATAATTTACCATTTCAGAAAACCTGCCTTGTGTACAAAACTCTTGTGCAAAGTCATAAACATAAAACTTGTTGTCGCTGGTTGTTGTCAAAAGCTTACTGCCATCTGCTGACCTGTAATATTTAATGTATAAAAGTTACCACAAAAGAAACGATTACCTGTAGGACTGAGTGTAACAACCTAATGATTACCTTTAGGACTGAGTGTAACAACCTAATGATTACTATAGGACTGAGTGTAACAACCTAATGATTACCTGTAGGACTGAGTGTAACAACCTAATGATTACCTGTAGGACTGAGTGTAACAACCTAATGATTACCTGTAGGACTGAGTGTAACAACCTAATGATTACCTGTAAGACTCAGTGTAACAACCTAATGATTACCTGTAGGACTGAGTGTAACAACCTAATGATTACCTGTAGGACTGAGTGTAACAACCTAATGATTACCTGTAGGATTCAGTGTAACAACCTAATGATTACCTAGGACTGGGTGTAACTACCTAATGGTTACCTATAGGACTGAGTGTAACAACCTAATGATTACCTGTAGGACTGAGTGTAACAACCTAATGATTACTTGTAGGACTGAGTGTAACAACCTAATGATTACTGTAGGACTGAGTGTAACAACCTAATGATTACCTGTAGGACTGAGTGTAACAACCTAATGATTACTGTAGGACTCAGTGTAACAACCTAATGATTACCTGTAGGACTCAGTGTAACAACCTAATGATTACCTGTAGGACTGAGTGTAACAACCTAATGATTACTGTAGGACTGAGTGTAACAACCTAATGATTACTGTAGGACTGAGTGTAACAACCTAATGATTACCTTTAGGACTGAGTGTAACAACCTAATGATTACTTGTAGGACTGAGTGTAACAACCTAATGATTACCTGTAGGACTGAGTGTAACAACCTAATGATTACTGTAGGACTGAGTGTAACAACCTAATGATTACTGTAGGACTGAGTGTAACAACCTAATGATTACTGTAGGACTGAGTGTAACAACCTAATGATTACTGTAGGACTGAGTGTAACAACCTAATGATTACCTGTAGGACTGAGTGTAACAACCTAATGATTACTGTAGGACTGAGTGTAACAACCTAATGATTACTGTAGGACTGAGTGTAACAACCTAATGATTACCTGTAGGACTGAGTGTAACAACCTAATGATTACCTGTAGGACTGAGTGTAACAACCTAATGATTACTGTAGGACTGAGTGTAACAACCTAATGATTACTGTAGGACTGAGTGTAACAACCTAATGATTACCTGTAGGACTGAGTGTAACAACCTACCACATGATATAATTACACATCATGATATGAACATGTGATATGATGTGTATCACAATACAATTTTAATGACTTTGATAATTAGAGATTTCTTAGTTTTCTGTTGTTTATTTATAGTGGTACAGCAGTATATATATCACAAGAACTTCTGTATCAACATGGAGTTCATTTACTGTTTGAAAGTCAAAAATTGATTCAAAAATAGAAATGGCCGGGTTACTTTATAATATATTATCTATGATGGAGACAGTAGTATCAGTCATTTGCTACCATGCTGAATTTTGAGGAAAGTCTATTTGAAAACCTGAAAGAGGTGTTGAATACACATAGGTACCATCTATCCATATTATGCAGAGAAAATGACAAAGTTCAACTATTTGTAATTTTTCTTTTAAAAAGTCTAAGCAAATTCAAAAAGTTATTTGCACATCTTCAATGTGTCTATAACAACTGCACAAAGTCTGAAGGTTGCCAATTCAAAGCAGTAAGAGGAGTTGTTTACACAGAGTACATATGTAGGTACCATCTATTTAAAAGATGCTGAAAAAATGACAAAGTTCATCTACATGTAAATTTTTTGAAAAATGTCCAAGCACTTCCAAAAAGTCACACACACGCATCTTTAATGTGTCCATAACAACTGCGTGGTTTGGAAAATGTGAGGCTTAAATTGAATGCGGAGATATGATTACACAAATTAGGTATCATAGTGTACCCACCCAACTGGCATCACCATACTAAAAGCTGGATGCACATTGTGCAATCTGACCAAAACTGAAAATTACTAGAATAATAAGCCTAAACACTCTTTAAAACTTAAAGCTAGAACCAATTCTAGATTTATTTAGAGACAAATAAAACTACCACCAATATCATGATATCATACTGATGATACAATAGGCATACCATATGCATACAGATTTGCTATCAACATGATTAATATATTTCCATAATGTTACACCTGGAATTTCCGCACTCCTGGCTAGCAGTCGATTAACTCACCATTTACATCCTCTCAGATAGTTGTCCTGGCCAAACTCGGTCCCTGCAAACAGCGCTGGACTCTGGATCAGGACACTTGTACAGTCACTTAAATAACACATATTCCCTGCTATAATGATTATAAAACAGTACAAACAAATCATGCTGACCATGAGAAATAATATCAAGTCCTTAAAGGTATTGTTGCAGAAGAAAACCACACAACAAATATCATTCAAACTGACAAATCCCTATACACACAATTAGACTCAGCGCATGTGATTTATGTACAAAATGTGTACAATGTTACATACATGTCTTATGAAATAGAGTCACCTGGCCACTTGCAAGTATTCCCCTTCAAAGCTTGGTAGGTCAAACAAAACAACCATGGGCAATATAACTTATCCAAGCCCTTTCATTTCCCAATATAAATATGAAATTCCAATCATGGACCCACCCTGGCCTGGGGCCATGGATTTCATAATTTTGGTAGATGCTTCTTTCCATATTATTAATTATAATGGTTTCATTTCGTTGTTTGATGTCCAGGAGTCAAGAAAAATATTTGTAAAGAAATATAACACATTCCATAAAGCCCAATCGCACCTGACCCAGGCATCCTAAACTTCTTAATTTTGGTAGCGGAATTCTTGCTCTTGACTATATGCATACTAAGTTTGTCTTCTAGTTTCCTTGAGTAAAGAAAATCAAATTTAAAACAATTTGTATTTATCATTTTTTAGACTTTTTCCCTGATCCTTAGCCAAAAGGAAGGCAGAGGCCAGGAAATTCATAACTTTGTTACCCTTACCCTACTGATGCTTAATACATGCAAATTTTGTCAAAAATTGGCCAAAAAGTACCAAATTAATTAAAATGATGTCTAAAGTGTTAAAAAAGGATGGACATAAATGCAGATCAGGACAATATCAGAGTTAATTAAATATTCACTGTATTTGTATCAAGTGCTAAAATCTACATTCTTTTATCAGTGTATCAATGGATTGAGGAATTATTACCTCCATATATACAAGACACTACAGTACCTCCATAGATATATGACACTAATACATCCACAGATACAGGACATGATTACTTCCACTTATACATGACAATATAGCACCTCCATCGATACAAGACACTATAGTACCTCCATAGAAACATTAAACTATACAGGACCTCCATGGATACATGGCACTAGTACCTCCATAGCTACATGACACTAATACCCTCATACATAGATACAGGACATAATTACCTCCACAGATACATGACACCATAGTACTTCCATAAATACATAATACTAGTGCCTACATAAATACATGACACTAGTACCTCCATAGATACATGACACTATAGTACCTCCATAGATACATGACACTATAGTGCCTCCATAGACACATGACACTATAATGCCTCCATAGATACATGACACTACAGTATCTCCATAGATACATGACACTATAGTACTTCCATAGACACATGACACTAGTACCTCCACAAATACATGACACTATAGTACCTCCATAGATACATGACACTATAGTGCCTCCATAGACACATGACACTACAGTATCTCCATAGATACATGACACTATAGTACCTCCACAGATACATGACACTATAGTGCCTCCATAGATACATGACACTACAGTACCTCCACAGATACATGACACTATAGTGCCTCCATAGACACATGACACTAGTACCTCCACAAATACATGACACTATAGTACCTCCATAGATACATGACACTATAGTGCCTCCATACATACATGACACTACAGTACCTTCATAGCTACATGACACTATAATGCCTCCATAGATACATGACACTACAGTATCTCCATAGATACATGACACTATAGTACCTCCACAGATACATGACACTAGTACCTCCATAGATGCATGACACTATAGTACCTCCACAGATACATGACACTATAGTACCTCCATAGATACATGACACTATAGTACCTCCATAGATACATGACACTATAGTGCCTCCATAGACACATGACACTAGTACCTCCACAAATACATGACACTATAGTACCTCCATAGATACATGACATTATAGTACCTCCATACATACATGACACTAGTACCTCCATAGATACATGACACTATAGTATCTCCATAGATACATGACACTAGAGTACCTCCATACATACATGACACTAGTACCTCCACTGATACATGACACTAGTACCTCCATAGATACATGACACTATAGTACCTCCATAGATACATGACACTATAGTACTTCTATAGATACATGACACTATAGTACCTCCACAGATACATGACACTATAGTACCTCCATAGATACATGACACTATAGTACCTCCATTGATACATGACACTATAGTACTTCTATAGATACATGACATTATAGTACTTCCATAGATACATGACACTATAGTACTTCCATAGATACATGACACTATAGTACCTCCATATATACATGACACTATAGTACTTCCATAGATACATGACACTATAGTACCTCCATAGATACATGACACTAGTACCTTTACAGATATATGACTCCATAGTACCTCTACAGATATATGACTCCATAGTACCTCTACAGATATATGACTCCATAGTACCTCTACAGATATATGACTCCATAGTACCTCTACAGATATATGACTCTATAGTGCCTCCATAGATAAATGATGCTAGTACCTCCATAGATATACATGAAACTATAGTACCTTCGTTGATACATGATCCCCGTGGGGATCCGGGTTGTTAGAATAGATCCTCAGCACCCCTAGCTTGTCGTAAGAGGCGACTAAATGGGGTGGTCCTTTGTATAAGACCACAAAAACCGAGGCCCCGTGTCACAGCAGGCGTGGCACGTTAAAGATCCCTCCCTGCTCAAAGGCCATAAGCATCGAGCATTGGCCTAAAATTTGCAGTCCTTCACCAACAATGGTGACGTCTCCATATGAGTGAAAGATTCTCCAGCTGGACGTTAAACAATATATAATCAATCAATAATCATAGATACATGACACTAGTACCTCCCTAGATACATGAATCTATAGTTACCATAAAAGGCACTATACATGTATACAATATATATATATATATATATATAGAGAGAGAGAGAGAGAGAGAGAGAGAGAGAGAGAGAGAGAGAGAGAGACCTCCATATATCTATAGGCACACCAAATCAAATAAGGCTTACACTACATCCTGTGTATGAACCGTGTTAAGTTGTTCGTTGGTATAAGGCTCTGTAACGTCCAGGCATCCTTCAGATGTTTCACTGCCATGTGTCAATAGTGTGTTTTTTTCCGTACCGACATCATCACTAACAGAAAGGGAAGCTTCTAAACCATCACACGCACTAGTTACGTTCAGATTACCACCATGTCCATCAAGTTTCTCACTGTTATCTTTACTGATCTCATGTTTGTTCCTGACTATAGAAGATGGCTGCTCCCGATCCTGCTGGCCTGTTGTTAACTCTCCTGTAGGAATACTCGCAGTGATACCCTTTGTGTTGTGAGGATTTTCTGTGGAGTTTGTTATATCTGCAATGTCAGAGTCCACATTTTCTTTTCCTTCCATGATTATGTTATCCATTTCTCACATTATAGCGATATTCCACATGATGTATCAATGTTTACATGATAAAATACACCAACGGCAACGTTGTCTGAACAGAGGAAATTCTGCTTTCCTATCCCAAGCGGCCCTATTCCACTTCGCCCCTCGAACATTCTGACCCAAAATAATAATACATACATATATACATGTGTGTGTGTGTGTGTGTGTGTGTGTGTGTGTTTCCGCGTATATCCATACCTGTGGAGGAGAAAAAAAGCTTTTTCGGAACATTTTCCTTCCACAAAATATAGAACACAGCTTTTCTACAATCATTTATATTTAGTCTTTCAATCATACGGCTTTTGTTTTAGATTAGAAGTCGTGGTGGCTAGGTTCGGTAGTTGTGGGTTGTGCTGGAGAGCGACAGAATTGTTAGTTAACCCTTCAGACTGCTTCTACCGAAGAAAGAATTTATTGTAAGATAGGGTCTATTTTGTGCTTGTGATTTGATAGTTTTGTTTATAATCGTTGTTTAGCTCTTGAATCGTCGTTCAGATAGGACAGAGGAAAACTATATCATACATTCCGGATCTTAGTCTGTTACCCAGTTGAGATTTTTCCGTTATATATGTTTTTGATCAGGTGTCGTTTGCCGAGTGAAATCGTTAGTTTTATTGTGATTTAACTTGATTCTTAGGAACGAAACCTAAGCGGACCCAATTAGTAATTAAAATGAATTGTTTGATTATGTAGTTCGTCATCTTAACATATTTTCTAAAGGTTTTGGCTTCTCCCCTCGTATCCAAGGGGTTCAATGACCATAAAATTCACAGCTTTTATTTCCTTCCCCTCTAAATTGTACACACTAAATTTGAGTAGCGAAAATGGCGATGTACTGTTTGAGAAATTGAATGTGTTCCAATCCAGTAAAATCAGCGACAACAGATAACCTTTAACCGCGATAACCGGAGACTTAAAAATTTCTGATGGAAATTTTGGGCGAGTTGGTGATGCAGAAACTAAGATCTTCCCCCATCTTTTGGAATAAAAAGAGGGCTCTTTAAGCTTTTCCATTGGAACTATTCATATCTTTTCTAATGCTTCATTATATTCCATCCAAATTAAATGCCTGCGTTAAAAGCTAGTTAATATTTAGTCATCTTCATGGTCACGATCATCAAGAGGTACCAGTAGAACTACGTGGAGTTTTCGTGTGCGTCATTAAAATGTGGAAAGCTCTCATTTTATAGTACATTATTCAAACATGCTGGCAAGAAACCAGAAGTCCAACTATATCTGTGTCTTCCAATTCACAACTTGAATCTATGCTCTTACCTTACAAAATTAACAATGGGTACAATTCACTTAAACAGAGAAACAAGTAGATTATTCGTAGAGAAACGTATTTTTTACCTTTGCAAGACCATTGTTGAAGATGACACAAATTTTTAATTGATTGTCCGTTAAACAAGCATGTAAGAAAAAAGTTTTTAAAAATATCATAATATACTAAACCTGTACCTGAAAAGGGAAAGATAACGAACATTGATCAATAATTTCATAATCTCTATACTGAATACAATATAAAGAGTTGGGCAAACACAGACCCCTAGATATACCAGAGGAGGAATAAGGTCCATAGGAAGAATAAGCATCCCCTGTCGACCGGTCACACCCGCCGTGAGCCCTATGCCTTGATCGGGTAAACAGAGTAATCCGTTGTCAATCAGTGTGTGGGTGTAGAACGGCCTAACAACTTGGTATGAAACACGTCAGACATCATTTGACCCAATGACAGGTTGTATTGGCAAACTATATAAATCGTTATAACGACCATAGAATATGAAAATGCTGACTTTAAACTTTAAAAGAATTTTTTTATAAATGACTGGTCTCTAGATATGAGTATTTCCTTTTTTCCATTTTTGTTGAAGAAGTAACTGTCTACAATATCAAAAAGTCTAGTCATTAATTTATCGTGAGAAATGGTCGTGTAAAGTGTTAAAAGGTCGTACGTTAACCTGATGTTATTGATTTCAAAAAAGTTTTGTGATCTCAAATTCACTGAACGTTCCTTAGAATTTCTTAGAATCCACATTTGATTTTTGATTTTGATTTGTTGTGTGCACATTATGTTTGAAGTTCCACCTTCACAGCTGTTAATAGTTTCATTAGAAGCAAATATGGGGACTTTTTAGAACATTTACTGGATCCAGCAATGTAGCTTTGTATGTAAGGGTTTTTGTGAAGTTTGGGAATTCGGTATAGGTACGGTAATTCATCCGTTTCATTGACTGGAATATTAAATGTGTTTAAACTATAAATACGAGGGCCCTCGTATCTTGCTTTCTGGATCTCTTGGCCTTGAAATGCGTTTATATAGCAGAGACTCTTTAATAAACCTTCGAAACAAAGGCTTGTTTAAGGAGCGCCAATTAACATTTATAAACTCAAATAACTGGAGATCTCGTTAATTATTTGAATATACCATCAGTCCATTTGATGCGCGCAATAATTTAAGAGATTAATAAATAAATAATAAATAAATAATTAAAGATCTCTTCAAGCAATTAATGATATCTTCATATCCAAATTATTGCGAAGATTACTTGAATTATCGATAGCATTGATTCTCTGCTGAAATGATTTCGTGCTATAATTGAATCGTTGCTCTCTAAATACAAATGTCGTAAATTAAAAAAAAAAAGAAAAAAAAAAAGAGAGACCAATAATTCAATTAATGCAGGCATCAGTTCAGTTAATGCGCGCAATAATTCTTTTAGAAAAAGCAACCGTCTAATTAGAGATATCTTCAATTCAACATATCCATAGTCGATTTAATTTATGATATCTTTAATTGAATTGTTACTCTCTTTAAAAGAATTGATGCGCACATTAATACCTTAATACAATAATTAAAGGTATCCTCATCAAATTATTTATATCGAGCTCTGATGTATGGAGCGCCAAATTAATATAAACTTATATATATATGTATATATATATATATCTGTGTGTGTGTGTGTGTGTGTGTGTGTGTGTGTGTGTGTGTGTGTGTGTATGTGTGTGTCTTTAATAATATTTGAAGATATCTTCAATTCAATAATTGCTCTTATTAATTAAATTAATGCACACATCTGAATTGATAAGAGGCAATAAATGAATTAATGCGCCACCAATTCAATTAATTCTTATCAATTGAATTAACGTGCGCATTACAGTGCGCATCAATTCAGCAGAATAATCAATGCTATCATCAATTCTGTTAATGCGCGCATTAATTTAGGATTGAAGATATCTTTAATTGAAATGTTGCACGTATCAAATGAATTGATGATATCTTCAAATAATAAAAGATATCTTCAATTATTTGAGTTTACGTTAGTTTGTCTCTCCATACTGATGCTCTGACCACATTGAAGCGCGCATTGCAACTCGTGCGTGTATCAATTGAATTGATGAAATAGTCAAACTTTAGCAGGGTTGGTATGGTATATAGACTACTACTATTATAATTACAGACTAAATTACCCGAATCCTACGACTGAACATCATGATAATGAGTTTATTTTAATATAAAGGTTTTATTAAATATCTGATCTTCGCTTAGATGTTTCTGTACATTTATAGTCTTTGTCCTCATAACATTAAAGTCGTTTATATGAATAAGATTTGGAAAGGGGGTGGGTGGGGAGGATTGTCAAAAGGTTGGAATATCTGGGAGTCGGGCATGGTTTGTCTACTTTCACTTTGGGAAAAGTGTATCTCGAGCCCGATGGATCCACGTGCATAAAAGTTTATCCCCGATTTCCATGGCAAGGTACACGAATGACGTAATTTTTGATAATTTTAGTTCATTGTATTATTCAAGCATCAAGATACAGGTCTGTAGATCCTTAGGTAGAAAATTTAGAACAAATTGTAACAACAGTCCTCCTTTATCATGTGGGTTGGTGTAAAAGTAGTGGGATCGTATGCCATGCTGTGTTTCGTTTGTAGAAACATTTCTTCATCCGTGCATTATATTAAAACCCCAAGGTTTAGTGACAAGCTTCACATCATGATAAGAACATTTCACATGAAAGTGGTTCACAAATTTGGTGTAATCTATTTTTAGGTTGTACATATCAGTGTTTGACTCTTTAAATTTTAACTATATGTCTTCACTAATCTGTTTTAGCTTTATCAAGTTATTTCATATAGATATTTTTGTATGAAGTTTTAGTTTCTTACACGGCACTAAAAGTGACATTTTTGACAAGATAACTTCAATGAGAATTCTTCACTTTTCAGTTTTTTTGGCAAGTTCATTGTTTTGACATTACATACAATCATTACTATTACTATTAATAGAATTAAAAAGTGAACAGAGAATTTACCCAAAAAAAAAAAAGTTTTAAAGATACTCATCTGTACATGATAATTTAAACAAACAAGGAGAAAGTGAATTATGTTCAAAGTAAACTAGCTTGATCAAGTACTAGTTACAAACACATGTGTTTGTAGCAATCAGCCAGGTTTGATTGCTGTTGTCCAGTTAGCTTACTTGGTAGAGCACCTAACTAGAGATTCAGGGGGCCTGGTCTGGTTCATTGCATTTCCTCCATTCCTGTTACATTTGGTGCTATAGACCACCCTGGACTTGCAGGTAAAAGACCAGGCTGCCAGCTAGTGGCAAAAAACAACCTGGGATGTGTGTCTTTGAGGATGGAAACAATTTAAGGAGTGAGGAATGTAGCAGTCAGCCAGGTTTGATTACCAGTGTCCAGATACCTCAGTTGGTAGAGCATGTGACTAGAGATTCAGGGGGATTCTAGTCAATTGCATTTTCTCACTTCTTATTACATGCTAAATATATTTTTCAGTTTTGTTGGTAATTTCATGATTGGTATGACACAGTATTTCTGGTGTGAATTGTAAGTGGAAAATAGTTCATTTATCATTTTTAATTCAGTGATATTTGTTGTATAAAATGAACACTTAAGAAAGTGTACTGCATAAGAAATGTACTACAGATAGTATATCCTTTAGAAATGTTGACAGAATATCCGAAAAATGTGTTACGTCTCTGAGTGAAATAAATGCATATAGCTTGCTATAGATTTGTTTTGACAATATGTCATTATTCCAGTAATAGTGATTTTTGAATCACAATTAGGGTTCAATTTGTTATCTAGGCTATATGTTGCCAAGCTGAGATTTGAATTTTACATAGGAATAAACCCTTCGAAATCTTCTCAAGAACTTCAATAGTACAATTTTTCAACTTGATATGTAAAGAACAACAGGGAGTTTAGAATTAAGATTGTTCAGCCGATCATACATGAGTGGAAGATGGGGGCACCAAAGGGGTCATAATGGTGAGGTTACTATATATATATATATATATATATATATAAATGAGAAAATATCTCAGTGTTTTCTATGAGTAATGTGGCCTATCCTTCCTTTGTAGTTTATATATATAAATACTACTGTGGTATAGTGATCAAACTGCATGGTGTTAAGATTTATTATAATTTGTCATTTAATCAGTGTTGTCTCGAGAATATTTTTCTCATTAAAATCAAGAAAATAAAAATCTTATTGACAATATTCAAAGATCTGAAAATATGCATAAACAAGTTGAATAGAAGCTATGACTGAATGACCAATGATTGCATGTGCAACAGTTAATAATTTTCAATTTATTTATTTTTTTATTCTTGAGACACTACGGGTAACCATTACGGATTATTGGCAGCATTTTATTTCTTGTAAATACTGATTTAAGTTAATATCTTTTGAACCATTGTATCCATTTAAGTCATCAAGTCTGTCAGTAATCTGTGTGCCAGGCCTGCTCAAGTGTAAACCACAAAAGGTCATACAACGTTTTGATATATATATATATATATATATATATATATATATATATATATATATATATATATATACACACACACACACACACACACATCTGCACTCATTTGATAACATGTTATTATGACTGGCTAAGGGCGAAGAAACAAATTATTGATAAATTGTTTTCTACTGTTACATTTGAGTGCAGCCAGAATTATGGTCAGTTAGACTTCTGAAAACAGTTAATTTTACAGTATTAAAAACCTACAACAGTAAATCATCCCCTGATGCCAACCCCAAAAAAACTGCTGCATTTGACTCAGAATATTTTTGTTTTGGACATGTATATATGGGAAGGAAATATCACAGAAATGAAACAGAATTAATATGCAGATCAATCATTGATTAAATTTGTACAAAATATTTCATAGCTAAATGTTTTAGTGACATACTGCACTGACATTTTAGAGACTTTATTTATTTTAGAGTATTATTCACTGTAATTATTGAATGAATTAAGCTTTCATTTGAATTGATTTTAGCATTATAGAAAATACATATGATTTGCAAGCAATTCTTGTGTTATTATAATCCCCTCTGCTGTTATTGAGCAGTTTTAATTCATAGAATCACTCAGATGCGACATGGAGGCAACTATCAATAATTTGTTGATTCACACATTGCCAGCTGTGGTATATATTATTAAATGTTACAACTTACATGAATTTAATTATAATCGATTAAAATGTAGACATTTTTATAGTAATGTAAAACTCACCAACTTTGTGACATAACTCTCCTTTAAGGACTGCACACGCAACATTTCTGACATTTTAATTAATATACTTTTGAGAAAAGTCACATATATTAGTTTTTTTAAAATATAATCTGAATTTTTGTGTGTGACTATATTTTAAAGTGGAAAGTACTGTATTTCAGAGAAATGGAAAAATTACATGTAATAATATATCATATATAATTATTTATGAATTTCAGGGTGTGGAATGGGTTTGTCAACCTTTTAGCCATTAATTTTTATGAGTTAAAAAAAATAGATATGCTAGTTAATTGGGACTACATTTCATGATTAAAGAGTATTTTATATATATATATATATATATATATATATATATATATATATATATATATAACACAGTCAAATTTCTCTTTTTGGATAGCGAGTGTGATGAAGAATTATTAATTCCAGTTTGGAATAATTCTAGATTCTGTTTGTTGATTGGAGAGTTTGAAGTGTAACGTGTAGCAATCACCATGGTATTGATCATGCTCGTCGATGCTTAACTAGTGTAATCAAGATAGAAACTCTACCACATCACTAGAAATGATTGCTCACAAGTTGGTTGGTTGTATATTGTAAAACCTCCTGCTTGAGAATTTTTCACATATGGAGACATCACCATGCCGGTGAAAGGCTGCAAAATTTAGGCCTATGCTCGGAGCTTATGGCTTTTCAGTAGGCAGGGATATTTATCATGCCACTCCTGCTGAAACAAGGGGCCTGGGATTTTGCGGTCTCATCTAAAGGACTGCCCCATTTAGTCTCCTCACACGACAGGGCTCCAAAGTGATAATTAATGTGTATTGGTTTTTTATGCTTTTATTTTCAATATTGGTTCAGTATTTATTAAATAAAATTATAAAATGGATTTTGTCTTTATTTCACTTGGTTTGGTTACAAAAATCATGCAAGAATAAAAAAAAAAAATACATAACACAAGGGAGATAAGTCTTACCAGGTAAACAAAAATTTGGACAAAATAAACATATGCCATAGTTGTTTGGTTAGGTTGAATATCACTGTCATGTCCCAAAAAATATTTGTACACAGATGATTACATTAGAGTATCAATATGAAATTGATTTGTTGAAAAAAAAAGTTTAATTTAAACCTTAAAATATGATTTGAAACTGAGATAAGAACAATGGAGCATTGATTTGAATATTGGCAACCGAATCTGGCAAAAAGTTGTACCGACTTATAAGCGGGTCAATGGCAAATCCCTCAAAAATAACCTTGAAAAATGCAACTGACTTATAAACGAACCAACTTACAGGCAAGTATATATGATAAGTAGTGATTGCTCCTTTGCCAAATGCTCAGCATTTAGAAGTGAGAATCTTCTTCTTCTTATCGGTAGAGGCACCCAATCAAAACTGACTATCATTTGTATCATGGGTCTTTCAGATATCAACTTAAAAATGGAGGTCCCATGTCGCAGCAGGCATTGGCACGTTAAAGAACCCTCACTGCTACGACCCTGAGCGCTAAGCATAGGTCTAAATTTATGGTACTTCACCTACAGCTGGTGATGTCCCAATATGAGTGAAAATTTCCAATGGGATGTCAAACAAACAAATAATCGATCAACTTCTTTCCACTCAGGGAAGCTTCATCCCGAAGCTTAGCATGGGTTCTCTCTGAATGTTTGACACCTCTTCAGTAACAGCATCTGCTGTTCCTGATGACAACCACTACTGACCCTGAATGAAATCATGACTGTACGTGGATGTAAGTGAGCTCCAAAGAGATTCAGCCTGAAGAAGGCCTCCCACCAAATATCATGATCACTATGCTGCCAGCATTTGGTAAATTGTAGCAGTCACCCATCCATGTATTGATCATGCTCACCATTGCTTAACTTCCATGATGAAGAGAGAAACTCTACCACAACAGAAAAGCTAGCTCACTAGTGAGGCAGTATAAGTTTCATATACAGTCCAACCTCGTTATCTTGAACTCGATGGGACCAAGAAAAAACTTCGAGATATCTGAGTATTCAATATATTGAGGGTAAAATACTTGAAGAATAAGTTGTTGGGACTTCTGAATCTCTTCGACATATCCATGGTATTCGAGATGTCGATGTTCAAGATATCGAAGTTTAACTGTATAATGTCCACTACAGAAGTAATTGCAGTTTATCGTAGTTGTTTAGAGAATTTGTAGTAATTCCAGTTTCTTTTTGTTGTTTGGAGAGTTCCAGTTTGTCCTTTTTGTAGAGGTTTAAGTAATCCCAGTTTGTCTTTTTGTAGAGGTTTAAGTAATTCCAGTTTGTCTTTTTGTAGAGGTTTAAGTAATTCCAGTTTCTATTGTTGGAAGAGTTTTAAGGAAGTTCATACTATGAAAATTAAAACACAAAAATTACTTGCTCAGTTCCCCATTGTGCTTGTGCTTGTAGCTGAATATTCAGCCACATGCAAGCATAAATACCATAGGGAACCGAGGATACAGAAAGTAATGGCATTGGTAACTGAATTAAGATCTAAATAGGTTTAGCTTGCTCCACAGAATACACACATGTACATGTTGTATACTTGTATGATATTTTTTTCAGAATTCATTTTAATGTTCCACAACTTCTTTATAACATCAGAAATATTAGATGGGAGACAACACTACAGAAGTCTTCACGGCAAATTGCTGTTGTTGCTGTTTTAACTTTTATCATTCTTGTGATTATCTTCATAATACTGGAAATGGTGCTCCTTAGTCAACCACCAGTCACCAAAACACAACACCAACATGACCTCATGGAGAGTAATGACTTAGGACCCGCGGTCCACTACGGTATTGTTATTGACTGTGGTAGCAGTGGAAGTCGTGTCTTTCTGTACTTCTGGCCACCCCATTCGGGAAATTCGAAAGATCTTTTAAACATTCAGCAGTTCATGGATAAGGAGGGAAAGCCAGTCGTTAAAAAAATAAAACCAGGTATACATGATTGTATGATGTCAGCTGATATTGTACTGTTAATATCAAAATCTTACAAAAATAGAAACTGATAAAGAAGGTGTACTTCATGTTAATCACAGGGTGTATTGTTTTAAGTTCATATTAAATTTATATAAGAAGTAAATTTTATTTTTGAAAATATCTGTGGGCATGAACTGCAATGCTTTATGCTGCATACCTCTTGAAGCATGTTAGATGTAGCACTTCTTGAAAAGTTGCCTGCATAAAGTGTTGCAGTTCATGCCCCCTTGTATTTTTAGAAATAAAATTAATATTTTATATTCATATTCTACTTTCATTTCTGTTGGAATTTCCAGTTGTTAAAACAGATGTACCATATTTATCAAGATTCATACATTGTTCACAACTGCATCACATTTATGAGGAAAATGGCTACTACAACAATTGGTATCAAATGCAAAAATATTGGAAATATGAATATGGTCAGTCCATTTGTATCTTCATTAACAGAAAATTAGATTTAATACAGTATAAATTACATGCTTTGTGGCAAGCAGAAAGTGACCTGTCAAAGTGTGAAACATGAAAATGTATATCACATTGAAAATATATTGATCAAGCACTGTAATTGCAGTTTCTGTAAGTGATCCACTGAACATGTTGATGTCTATGATATGAGAAAACGAATTATTGCTTCAATTGACTTTTATATTACCTACACATTCTAGTATTTTCCAAATTTATATACTTTAGGCTTGCTGTTTATAGAATAACTTCAAGGTTTCTGTGGTAATTACCTAAATAAATTAGTAATGTGTAATCAAGAACAGCATTTGCAATGATGTAGCTTCCATAAAATCCAAGAAAAACCCACCTATTTGTATAGATTTTGAATAGATTTTTATTTTACAGTATTATCAATTGCAAATTCATTTAATTCAGTCATCATGTTTAAAAGTTATTATACAAATTTTCACAATGCTACATATGTTAGTTTATCATCTTCCATAAACTCCTGGAAAAGACTATATGATTAATTGTGGCCCTAGTTAATTTTCCCCTCCAAAATTGTAAGTCAGACCTTTTTCTCACAATTTTTTTGTGTTTTATGCAGGAATTCCAGTGCAATTAGGTTATTATTTTCAATTTGATCAAAATTGCATGAAATAGGAATTAACTAACTTCATAACATTGTGATGCTCTGCTGGTATGAAAAAAAAAACAAATACAGGGTTGGACAAAGATGTTAATGCAGTAGATCGCTCATTTCAGTAATGAAAATACATTTTGTTCAAAGTTGCACCCTATAACGAAAACATTACACATTAGTTTTATTATGATTGTCATGAATAATTTGAGACATCAGAACTGGTGACCACGCAGAGCATACAAGGGAATTATTGGTTGGCCATCTTTGTTATTATTCTGGGTCAGATATTGTAGAAATGAGATGCCTGATGGTATATTCACCCCAAAGGCAACTTTTGATAGCATGGATGATATGGTAAAGGTTTTGTGAGGAACCCTTGGCTATAGTGAAAATGGTTTTCTGTTGAATCTCAGAGTTCTGCCACAATATTCTGTAGGTTTGGATACTTTTAAAGATAACCCAGAGGCAGCTACTGATTACATCAAACCACTGTTGCAGCATGTATCTGGATACATTCCTAAGGAGCAACAGAAGGAGACTGTGTTGCTCATACTAGCAACTGCAGGCATGCGTATGATTTCAGAAAAGTAAGTCATTATCATAGCTAGCCCCTTTCGAAGAGGAAGAGGGGCATGTTGTTATACGTATGTAATTGTTTAATCAGTTGGTAGTGATAAATAATACTTGTGCAGCAGATCGCCATTGAGCCTTGGTTTGATGGTTAGTGGTCATCATATTTTTTAGTCAGGTTGTATGGTCATGACAAGTATAGGTGACTCATAATAGTTTTCAATAGGGGCATGCATACAAAGAAAATGATCCTGTGAACTGAAAAATTCCAGATGATCACTTAAAAGAACTCTGTTGACTATAAATAACTTTAAGTTATATGAACACAACCACTGGGCAATAAGTCTTGCTTCCGCTAGTTTTCCAGTTAAAAAGAGCTACATTATATGATGTCCCAAAAAATGAAAAAAGGTACCAGGTGAAATTCGTACCAGTTAACCACCCCCCCCCCCCCCTCCCCCCCCCTCCCCCCCCCCCCCCCCCCCCCTTTCAAAAAAAAAAAAATAAAAAACAAAACATAAATCGTCCCCTACCCTTACCAGGAGGAATGATTCAGTTCCAAATTAACAAGGATGCTACATGTATATTTACAAGTAACACAAAAGTTAACATAAAACAAAGGTTAAACTATGAACACCAAATATAAACCATTTATAGTTCACATGACTACACAAATGTTACCCAGTATTATGTTAAAAAAAATCACCTTTACATTTAGTGTATGTCATTTAAATCATTACTGCTGATGTATGGTTCAGTGTCGTGACAAATTTTGTCCACTTGATGAAAACACTGTTAACCTGTTGCATTTATGAATTTATAAGTATATCAAACAAACCATATATCATTAAACTGTTTTAAGGAGCAGTTCTTATACATAGTTCACTCTTAGACACAATACAGTAACACAGTTGATGGCACATGCACACACACACACACACACACACACACACACACACACACACACACACACACACACACACACACACACACACACACACACAGAGTCCAGGTACTACTTGGTGCATGGCAACACCTACAGACACTGGTCCTTTGTTATCTCGCATAGTATCTTATATGCAGTTCTCCCCTCCCACTCACCCCTTTTATCTCACCTGAACCAAAGGCTCAAGTGAGTTTTTATGATCAAGCCTTTACATTAATTGTCTGTCATCTGTGTTGTTATCGGCAGCGGTGGCATTGTGAACGTTTCACATTTTCATCTTCTTCTCAAGAACTACTGGGCCAATTTCAATCAAACTTGACAAAAAGCATTGGGTGAAGGGGATTCAAGTTTGTTCAAATAAAGAACAATGCTCTTCTCCAAGAGAAGATACCACGGTACTAGCAAAACAGTGAAAAAACACTGACAAATTTTGAAAATCTTCTTCTCTAGAACCAGCAGGCCAATGTCAATCAAACTTGGTACAAATAATCCTTGGGTGAAGGGGATTAAAGTTTATTCATATGAAGGGCCATGACTCCTTCAAAGGAGGAGATAATCACAAAAATAGGGTGGGGTCATTTAAAAATCTCGAAAACCACCATGCCAGTAGAAGTTCAAATTTATATGGAAGCTTTTTGAGATAGTGCAGTTTTTAGTTTGTTAAAATAATGGCCCCCATAAGAAGGTAGGGTCACAATAGGGGATCTACATGCAAAAATATAGAAAACAATCTTTAAAAATCTCCAGAACCACAGGACCAATTTCAATCAAACTTGGTACAAACCATCCTTTGGTGAAGGAGATTCATATTTGTACAAATGAAGGGCCATGTCCCTTCAAAGAGGAAGTAATTACAAAAATGCAAAAATAGGGTGAGGTCATTTTAAAATCTTCTCAAGATCCACTGAGCCAGAAAAGTTCCAGTTTACAATGAAGCTTCCTGACATAGTGCAGATTCAAGTTTGTTATAATCATGGTCCCCTGGGGGTAGAGTGGGGCCACAATAGGGGATCAAAATTTTATATGCAAAAGTATTGGAAAAAATCTTTTAAAATCTTCTTCTCAAGCATCACTAAACCAGAAAAGTTCAAATCTACATGACATCTTTCCGACAGGGGTAGGTGGGGACACAACAGAAGATCAAAGTTTTACATGCAAATATGTTGGGAAAATCATTTAATATGGGTGAAGGTGATTTAGGTGAGTGATGTGGCCCATGGGCCTCTTGTATAAAAATACTAGCTTGATTGGGGAAGGCCTGAACATCACTGTGGTTGGGTTTGGATGTACAACAAACATGTTTTTAATTAGCAAAGTACTGGGAACAAAGAAATCTGATTCATTAAAAATGTAAATATGTTATATCTGATAAGGCCATAGTATGTTTTAGAATGAAAATCACTTCACTGTAAGTGTAAATTCATTATATATATATATATATATATATAGAGAGAGAGAGAGAGAGAGAGAGAGAGAGAGAGAGAGAGAGAGAGATAACCAGTATGCTTGTAACAACAGAGTGGAATGCACCAGCTAACAGACCAAGGTACCTATCCCATGTAGAACCTTACTGCATGCAGGTGTGCTTAAAACTATCGCATGATTGTACATATGATGACATCATTAATTTCTGGATCTGCACACCCAATGGAACAGTTCACTATTGAAATTTTGACGAATCTAAGTCTTCAGTATTGATGTCTATAATTTTTTTTGTTTTAAGATTGGTAAGACTATAAGGTGACTCATGTGGTCATCTATACTTCATTCAATTTCAGATCGCAGAAAGCTATTTTCCACAATTTGTACATGGAAATTCCGAAGTTGTTTCCCTTTGTGATATCTGAGAGTAACCTAGAGGTCATCAGTGGGAAGCAAGAAGGGGTGTATGCCTGGATTGCTGTCAATTATGTCTTGCATAAATTTGACCATGGGTCAGATGGTATGTAGTTTTTTTTTTTATATTATTAGATCAGTGACCACATGACTTGGCCTGCTGTGTGCATAAAATATTTGGGAGCGTTGGCTTTATCTGGAAAGATTTCAGAGTATTCTTAAGCAAGGGTTGATCATACATGGTGGACTCCCATTTACAATGAAATGCAGGAGACCTAGGAAATATTTCATTTTATTATATTTTCATGTAAAATACTTGAATCTGAATGGCTGAGAGAAATGGCAGGAAATGACATAATATAACCCAGTAGGAGTGAAGCCACACCATCCAGGGTGATAGTATTTAGCAATGAGAAACAGTGCTTGACATTGGGTGATATTATAAAAAAAATGTCAAATGCATCAAATTGATGCACATATGGTTCACCTTAGATATTAGAAAAATGTTGTTTGAGCATATAAAATTTGATGTGGTCTGCAGTGCATTTATACAACGGCATTTTGAATGAAATCGAGTGAAAGAAACAAACTTGATCAGCTGCTTTGTACCTGTATGTAATGTGTTACTATTGCAGTTAACTGTAATGTTTTGAACTTGTTCATTTTGAATTAATTTAACCTTATTGAAATTTTATTGTTACTTGTTTACAACAAAATCTAGCTAAAAGAAAATTTGTTTTAATTGTGTGCTTTGTTACATATATCCAATAGATGTATAACATTCAGCGTAAGAAAATGAATAGTGCAGGTAACTGAGGATAACATTATATAAATATTGTAGTGGAAGGGAACCGTTTCTTTTATTATACTAAATGTTTCTTTTATTATACTAAATGTTATATAAACAACAAAGCAGTTTGTTGACTTATGATCAATTACTGTTGTGCGATATTTTGCAAATATCAGTGCAGGTATTCGCATTTATTACAAACGCTCAAACGAAGTCGTCAAACAATCTACGGTAAACCATACAAGCATAAGTTTAAAGCATGTCATCATTTTTATAATATCACCTGTTGTCAAGTATTGTTCCCCATTGTTAGATACTATCACCCTGGAGGGGGGGGGGGGGTTCAATGTTACCCTCAACTACATTAACTATTCATATATAATATCCATTACTTATTGTATCTGTAATTACCAGCAAATTAATTATTAGCTGTTTCTACTTACCTATCTGTATATTGAAATTGCAAGTATACTTTGAAAAGCTAAATTAAATCAAAAGTTGTCATATGGATTTGAAGAACACAGAAACATTTTAACATCATATTATCAATATTAATATGTCATCAACTGTCTTGCAGTGCCAATGTTTTTCATTATGCTCCAAGTCTTTGTTCATGATGTTTTTCCACTTTAATAGCACTTCTTGATCACATGACACTATTGACCAATCATGTTTCTTTTCTTCAAAGCTTTGTGTATCCAAAATGATGAAATCTTGATCTGCCAGTTCAATTTTTAAAATTTTTTTTACCTACCATACAGTGTTATATATCCTGACATTAGGTTTGTAGGCAAAGATATTCACTAGTGAATGTAGAGGGCTAGGTGTTTACATTGATAAATTATTTCTCAAAAATTCAGAGCACCCTCTAGTGGCCGTGGAAGTTCCAGACAACACAAACAAAGAGAAACGAACTCATGTGAGACGGAGAACAGTGGGTATGATGGATATGGGAGGGGGTTCCATGCAAATTGCATTTGAGATCACCTCCAAGGTCAGTACAGACTCACTTCATTACTCCATGCAGGTAGCAATTATTGCAGAAAAATTTGCAGGTTATGAATTTTTTCTGCAATGCTAGCTGCCTTCATCACTCTATAGAGTAAACGCACTTAATCTGCATACAGTGTACATAATGCTGTGAGTATGCATATCTATTAGCAGGTGTATTGAAGGCTGTTTGAAATTGGACCAGAAAACTTTCATAGATGAGGGGTGGGTGTCCCCTCTAAATGTTCTATAAATACTTTACTTATTTTTTGAGCAGAAGGCTGTTATCAAAATTCATATGTTGTTCTGTCTGTCTGTCACTATATTTATTTGTTAAGGTATGTCCCTTGCTTAGATCACATAAATCATGCCTTTGATTTTACAAGATTGATTGATTGATTGATTATTTATTGCTTTCCGCCACACTCAACAATTTTTCAGTTATCTGGTGGCGTCCAGTTTTTTGTTGGTGGAGGAGAGAACCCAGATACAATGTACCTGGGAAGAGACCACCGACCTTCCGCAAGTAAACTGGCAAACTTGCTCACATAACGCCGCGGCCGAGATTCGAACACGCGCCGACAGAGGTGAGAGGCTTTGTGATTTTGAGTCTGATGCTCTAACCACTCGGCCACGGAGGCCAGAAGTTATTGTGATCTATTTTTTCCATCATTATCTGTTGTTTGCTAACATTTTTCAGATATATACTACACTTTCTAATATCAGTAGGATAAGGGCTCTACAAATTTCATATTTTGTGGGCCTGCTCCCTGGGGGCTGAGAAGTGGAGTGAAAGCCTAAATACAAACTGCTTGTTGCTGGGATGGACCTCTATAAGCTTATATAGTGAAAGTGCATTATTGCTTCAAATGATATTGAATCTTTGACATTAAATAATGATATTGTGTATATAGTAAGGGTAAGAACAGAAGCCTTTATGTTTGTTGAAATTCATGGCCTGTGGACCAAGAGTTCAGACTCCAGGGTGAGGCCATATATGGATCATTTAGTGAAAATGCATCAATTGTTTTGAAGTTTTCTTCTGTGCTCCTGAACATTTTGGAAAACAAGCTAGTAGCATTGTCATACTGAGTATTGAGGTTTCTACCAAAGTTGTTCAACTCATTGTACCCAGGTCAGAGTTTCAGGCTCGAGGAAGAGAGATTCAATTAGAAGCTTTTAAAACTCATGATCTGAGAAATTATTTGGCTCAAAAACATGCTATATGTACTCTTTACTCTTCAACATTTGGCTCATATACTTTGCACAAAAGTTACTAATGACTGGAAAGAGTGTTTGACCTTGAACCAATGCCATTTAACATGTTTAACCAAGGTCAAGGTTTCTATTGATAAAAGATATTTGTTTGGGTTATAGCTTAGTAACTAAGAAAGGTTAGAAGCACATGATTCACACAACAGATGTTCTTAAACCAGACAGACCATATGGTATGACTATGAATCAAAATCATATGGTCAGAGCCATATAGTCAAGAAAAGACCACCAGTATATGCTTCAGAAATATTTTTCTTGCTGATAATTTGTAACTTGATCTATGCTGGAAAGGCATAAAAACAAAAAAACAACAACAAAAAACCAATAAAAAAAACTCATGCATGTATTTGATACAATAGTCCTTTATGACCAGTGTATCATGAACTTAAGCAATTGGTCATTTGTCCAAGAATTCTCCCCCCCCCCCCAAATAAAGAATTCAGTCTGTTATATAAGTTACTTACTAGTGTAAACCTCGATGCACATGCATTAATTTCAAAGTTGATCAATTTCATTCATCTTTTTTTTTAATGAAATTAGGGAGGAAAAAGATGATTTGGAGTGAGAAAAAAAAATCACCAAAATGAGCTTTACTACCTCATATTTACATTCACTGAAACTTTTCCCTTGTATTTCTTTTGAAATTGACATTGCTGTCATCATAGACAATGAATACATGTTTGCTGGAAACAGGTTGATCTGGTTTTTTAGTACCCCCTGTCTGTGTAATCATTCCAAATATGGAGCATTGTCAAGGTCAAAGTTTACATTGGCTATTCCTTAATGGTCAAAGATGTGATATTTCAGTACTGAATCTGGATTATATTTTTAAAAATACATATTAAAAATATAAATATAAACACTAAAATGTCTTTCTTTGTTATTTGATTGGGTGATGAAGGTAGCAATCATTTGCAGAAAATTTTTTCATATCCTGCATAAGCAAGCAATATGTTCTTCATTGTGTGATACTCAGGTGACAGGTTGTTTTTTTAGTACAGCAACATTCCGAAGCACAGATTGGCTGAGTTTAACCTAGGGTGTCGGGCCAGTGAGTTTGATCACACTTACAGGGTCTATGTGACGACTTTCCTGGGATTCGGTGCAAATGAGGCTAGAGAACGATATGAAGCATATCTGCTGGAGAATCAGAAAAACTCATCGACAGGAAACAAAACTATTACTACAAGCAGGCAAGTGCAGTTAGGTCACCTGAATCAGTCAGGCCTCTACTAAAATTGTAAATTGCATGATTCTTGGGTTGTTTGAATGGAGAAAGGATGAAAAAAAAATGAAAGATAAAAAAAAAGGATTATATTATATAATAATAGACTCTCTGGGCTCTAGTAAACTCAGAAGAAAGACTGAATCTGAATTTTGTAAAAGAAATCGTGTCAAATGAAGATTACATAACCTGTCTCGATATGTACAGTCTGTTGTAGAACACACTTGTAGCATCTAAAGTTACACAATTTTTCAATTATGATCAAATTCAATAAAAATTTTGTAAATGTTTTTCCTCTAAAACACCTTAGAAAATTTTTTTTATCCAAGCTATAATATGACATTGAAAGATTAATCTATGGCTGGAATATAATGTTTGTCCAAACTGTACTCAATGTTTTCATTCTTTTTTATCTTTTATTCTTTTTTCTTTTTTATCATTTTCTTTTTTTTTATCAAAATGCCCAGAATAACAGTAAAATGTCATGTTTTTACTCCTACATCATTTTGATCAATTTGAAAATGACAACCGAGTTGCATTGGGATTCTTGCACAAAATACACTAAATTTAGAAACAAAACCTCAGAGAGCTGTGAATGATAGTATTGTTTCTCCCTTAGCTTCTGATTACTTTTAAACGTTTGTCATTTTTTGATGATTTTTTTTTTATGTCAATATAGATACAACTGTATTTATATGAATTTTCAGAAAAGTTGATTTATTTGACAATATAATGTAATTTGACAAATGGTTATTTATATCAATAAACATTTTAAAATAAATGATGTTTTACAGCCTGATTTCACGGAACAGATTTTTCTACCCCATAATTAAAAGGAATTATAATTAGAGCAATTAATTAATTAACTCTGATATTAAAGTCAATAATCAATTCATTAATGAATTTTACTTTTTGCTTTGCATTTAAAAAAAAAATCTCATTATCAAAATTGCAAAGCTTTTTAAAATATATGAGTTGCAAATGTTGGCTGGAATCCAAAGTTACAATGTGCAGTTCTGTCTATTTTGGTTGGAAAACAGAATCATTATCATCTACAGTCCTTTCATGTTGAATATTATTAGCCAAGCATATTTTTACTAGGAAATGGAGAAAACACTGTAAATTGGGAAATTAACACAATGCGATGGTTTTAATTTCACTATGTTTACAAATTATCAATATTCTGTGAAATTAAACCCATAGTGATTAATATATTAAAAAAAGCATTCATAATCGTAATTTGAAAAGTCGATGAAATTAAAACAATCACGATTGTGTCCTTGTAAAATATTTAAAATTTAAAACCCCTGCAAGACCTTCAGAACATCAGCTGACACATTAACCTCCTGAGCTATACCCAACAAGGCAATTAGATTTAAAAGGAATAGGTACATGTGCATTTATTGCTGATATTTACATTGTCATTCATGTTTCAAAAGGAAGTCGGCCATTTTTGACAGTGTGTTATTCCTCCTTAAGGTATTAGGGGATTCATGAGCTTCAAGAAAAAAAAAATATTTGAAACTTTTTTTTAACAATTTGGAGGGATCCACAGTCAGTAAGTTAAGTGAGCTTGTGTGTTGTAAATTTTCACAGTATGATCTACACTATCTATATAAGTAATAAAACTCTTCATAAACATTCAATTCTACTAAATACTACCAACTTTAGGATGTATGTAGTTACTGATAAGGCCCATGGGACTCTTTTTTTATATATTAATCACTTGATTTTTAACACATTTTGTTTAAGCAGACAGAAAAGAAGCTCAGATATACCAGACCCCTGCCTCCCAGTAGGTCTCAGACAGGAAATAAAAGACTCCCAGGGACATAGTCATTTTCTTCATGGACAGGGAGAATATGAGACATGTCGTGCTTCTCTTCTGAGACTGTTAAAGTGGAATTCCTCAATTGTATGTGAACAAGCTCCTTGTTCAATGAATGGAGTTCACCAGCCTGTGATTTCTTTTCATAATAGTGAATTTTATGCTTTTTCTGAGTTCTGGTACACTATGGATGATGTCTTCAGATTAGGAGGAATTTACAACAGTGAAAATTTTGATCATGAAGCAAAAGTAAGTGGGGGGTTATTTTTTTTTTTTTTTTTAAATTGTGCTATAAAGTTATAAAAAAAAAAAGAGAGAGACATGTTTGGACATCATCAGATACTAATCATGAGTAGAAGATGAGATCAGCTGTGGTTGTCCAACAATGATATATGGGGAAATTGTTTAAAATCTTCTCTGATAATGTTTGACCAAATTTTACCCAAAAATACCTGTGACATTTGTAGCTCACCTGAGCTGAAAGCTCAAGTGAGCTTTTTTGATCATCTGTTGTCTGTCGTCCTTCTGTTGTGCTGTCCATCTGTCTGTAAACTTTCACATTTTCAGCTTCTTCTCCAGAACTACAGAGCTAATTTCAACCAAGCTTGGCAAAAGTATCCTTGGAGGAAGGGGATTCAAGTTTATTCAAATGATGGGCAATGCTTTGCTCCAAGAGAAGATAATAGCAAAATAGCAAAAATACACTGACAAATATTAAAAGGTCTTCTCCAGAATCACTATGCCATTTTCAATCAAACGTAGTACAAATTATCCTTAGGTGAAGGGTATTCACTGTTCAAATGAAGGGTCATGCCCTTTCAAAGAGGAGATAATTACAAAAAAATGGGGTGAGGTCATTTAAAAATCTTCTCAAGAACCACTGGGCCAGAAAAGTTCAAATTTACATGGAAGCTTTATGATACAGTGCAGATTCAAGTTTGTTAAAATCATGGCCCCTATGGTCCACAATAGGGGATCAAAGCTTTACACTATATTTTCTTGTGTATGGAGCAGAATGGTAGATTTTGTCATTTCTCTCCCACTAGAGCCATAGCAGCAGGGCTGGTCTTAAAGAGACACTACAGCTCATTTTCCACATTTTAATTGGTTTTTAAAACACATATTGATGAAATAAAAATCATAATGATACTGAAATTTTAACATTAGGAATGCATTAATTTGTTCTCAACTGTGTTTTAAAGATCATTTGGAATTCAATGGTTTCTTCATGCTGACTCGAACATTTTACATCACGTATGACATTCATTCATGTTGTGTAAAAACTTATTTAAATATCCCTTAAAGGGGTCCATAATCGGTTATTGAGTTATGGGATTATTTCCTTCTTATAATCAAGTAATTATGAATCATTATTATAACAGAAAACCTTTTATGTCCCTGTTAACCAAATACAGTTTTTTTTTGAAAAAACATGCCACATATTTTGATAAAAGTAGCACTTACTTTAAAGCCCTGTGTGTGTGTCATAGCTAGAGGGTTACAGTGATATTCCCACATGAATTCTAGTTCACACATGTGTTGTATCTTATTCTATTTTAACCTTTTTCTCACATAATTTGTCAAAATTCTGGGTGTAGCCATGGTGCGCTTCCTTTCACTGGATTGTTTACCACCCATACACATGCATCCGAAGACCGAAAGGAGTCTCAATGTATTTAAAAAAGGGCCTTCATAAACTATTAGTTTTTGCATATAAATGAGAATTTTCAACTTTAGAAATGTGTTATTTTCACAAATTTTATACATTCAACTATGCAACAAAATTAGAGAAAGCTCTGGGAAAATTGTCATTTTACGATTTTTGAGCAAAATGAACTGTAGTGTCTCTTTAAGAAATCTACTTCTTTATTTCTTGACTATTGATCATAAAAGGTAGGTTCATAGGCATAATAAGTGTGAAGGCCACTATCAGAATTATGAAACTGTCATCTCAGCCCCAGAGTGACTCATAAACTGAAAATGCATTATGTCTTTTAAATTTATGTTATATATTCAGAACATGTAGCTCATACTGGGAAAAATGTCACTTGTAACCAGACAATATGTTATGATTCTGAGCCAAGGTCATTCAATGTCATTGCTAAACAATCTAATTAAAATCAGATCTTCTCCAGTGTAATGATTAGAGAGGATCTGATTTTAATTAGAGTATGGTATGAAAGGTTAGAAATATTTATACAGGTAATATATAACTTTGTAAGAAAGATCACCTTTGAGTTAGATAAAAATATTGATACATATGTTAGCAATGGTGAGAGGAAAATGCCCATTTTTTTCTCAAGGTCAGAGGTCAAACTTTCAAAGGTTATCATGAAGGAAAAGCTGTACTATTAATTGGGATCATTGTGTGAGCAGGTTCCCCATGGTATCAAGTATACAGTCTACTCCATTTATATTGAAGTT
Source organism: Ostrea denselamellosa (assembly GCA_024699665.1). Taxonomy (NCBI): domain Eukaryota; kingdom Metazoa; phylum Mollusca; class Bivalvia; order Ostreida; family Ostreidae; genus Ostrea; species Ostrea denselamellosa. Next base: position 8,080,654 of record JAMZEH010000016.1, on the reverse strand, counting down.
GCTGATATAGAACTACAGTTGAACTTCGGTATCTTGAACACTGATATCTCGAATACCATGGATATATCGAAGTGATTCAGAAGTCCCAACAACTTATTCTTAAAGTATTTTACCCTTGATATCTCGAATCCTTGGACATGTTGAAGTTTTTTCTCGGTACCATCAAGTTTGAGATAAGGAGGTTTGATTGTATCTGTAATACTACAGTAAAAATAAATCCCATGTAACATTATTTATGTGGTTCGAAATCAGTTACATTGAACTTTGGATATAATGAACAAATCAGGTCAGTTCCTTGAATTCCAGTATATCCAGAGTAGACTGTATTTTGAAAAGCAATAATGTTGCATATCAGGTTATATTTTATTCAGAGAAATTTTTCTTCAATTTTGAGATGAACAGTCATTTTAATGATATGCTCCAAAAAGTGTCCAAAAAACATTGTTAAAGCCAACCATTTCTATTTTTACCAAAGAATGGTTTATTTGGATGTCAAACTTTTCTGTGATTACTACTGCATTGCTGAATATATTAGACAGGTACATTTTGCTTGTGTGATACTCACATGACCATTAAGGGATTCCTTTTAAATGTATGTTTCTTTGTTGCATTTACAGAAATTTTGTGGTACAAAGTGGTCCTCCCTTCAGTCATGGTATGATGAAAAGCTATTCCCAAGAGCAGATGAAAACAGATTCCAGTCAGTATATTTTATTGACAACAATGAAATATTAGATTTCTGGTTACCTAGCCAGATCTGCAACATGCAGTACTGATGAAGGATTGTGTATGTTTTCTTCATTATGTAATACATGTATAGTTTAAAGTTGTTCACACCATCTTTCATGGGGCTTGGGTTGGGCAACAATAAAGGTCCAAATATTTACACAGATATATATCAGAAAATAATTTACAAAATCTTTTTAAAAATGACATGTTTACAGATTGCCATATTACTCTGCAAACATCTTTATGTAGTGTAGATTTTAGGTTTGTTCCTCCATGAAAAATAGATCCTGGGTCATGACAATGTAGGGGTTGTAAACTTTATGCAGGAATCTATGGAAAATTCTTTGCAGTTCTTCTTCTTAAGAACTGCAAGGGCACTGTTTGTTGAATGACTATGAAAACTCCCTCGTATAATATAGAATTCACACAATAGTACATCAGCAATTAGCACGACCTCAGGGATATTAAGTTTTAGATATCAATACATATGTAAAGGAAAACTCTTTGAAAATCTTTTCAAGGACCACAGTGGTACACTTTTGTACCATTTATAAAATTTTCATAACTATAGATTCTAGTTTGTTCACATAATAATTCCCAGGCCCCACAGATGGGGAGAATAACTGTCATAAGAAAATGATATGGCTCAGGTGAGTGATGTGACCTAGGGGCATCTTATTTCCTTGTGGTGCATGTTTATATGAACTCAGCAGTCACAGGAAATCTGCAATTTTCACCAGTATACTTACAACCAGAGTACTTACAACCAATGTACTTACAACCAATTTACTTACAACCAGAGTACTTACAATCAGTGTACTTATAACCAGTGTGCTTTACAATCACTTACTTACAACCAGAGTACTTACAATCAGTGTACTTATAACCAGTGTGCTTTACAATCACTTACTTACAACCAGAGTACTTACAATCAGTGTACTTATAACCAGTGTGCTTTACAATCACTTACTTACAACCAGCATACTTACAACCAATTTACTTACAACCAGAGTACTTACATCCAATTAACTTACAACCAGAGTACTTACAATCAGTGTACTTATAACCAGTGTGCTTACAATCACTTACTTACAACCAGAGTACTTACAACCAATGTATTTACAATCAATTTACTTACAACCAGAGTACTTACAATCAGTGTACTTATAACCAGTGTGCTTACAACCAGAGTACTTACAACCAATTTATTTACAACCAGAGTACTTACAACCAATTTACTTACAACCAGTATACTTATAATCAGAGTACTTACAATCAGTGTACTTATAATCAATGTACTTACAACCAGTATACTTATAACCAGAGTGCTTACAACAAGTGTACTCACAGCCAGAATACTTACAAATAGTACTTACAACCAGTATATTTATAACCAGAGCACTTACAATCAAGGTACTCACAACTAATGTACTTGCAACCAGATTACTTACAACCAGTGTAATTATTTTAGTGTACTTACAATCAGTGTTCTTACAACATGCGTACTTATATCCAGAGTACTTACAATCAATGTACTTATAATCAGTGGATTTACATTCAGTATACTTATAACCAGTGTACTTTTAACCTATGTACTTTTAGGTTGTCTGATTATACTTTATTAAAGCAATATAAGCTGTCAAAATTGTTATTTTGGGGTCCCTAAAATTTAATCGAAATTTTGTAAACATCTACCTTCTAATACCTGATTTTATCGATTAAACTTTTGACATGTTGTATTTTTTGCATTAAATGTAAAAATTGTTCGACAGTTGAAATTAAGTCTTCCCGTACCTTAATTTTTCCGACATTATTTCCGTATGCAATGACCTAAAGTTGAACTCATTCGGCAAAATCAAATGCACAAGCGCAATATTTCCGGTAAGCACGAAAGATGTCTGACACGAAAGGTTCGAAGCGAGGGAGAAAGCCGACTTTGACTGATTCGGGACGAAAAAGATATAAAAACATATAACATCGTTAACAATGCCAAAATAATGATGGTAACTAGAATTTTATCTCACCTCGCCGTCCATATTTTAATGACCCGGATACAACCCGATCCACCCCGATCAGCATCAGAATCATTTGTGTCAACATCGGTTATCTTCGGGATTGTCGCCGACGATTAATCAGCTGCCATTGTTAGGGTCAAACGGAATGTCGAGGAATATATTTTTCATCACGTAAAGGTGTGTAAACGATGCATAAGAGAGGAAATTCGATGCAGTTCTTTTTTTCAATCATATCAACGTTCATTTAACCTCTTTTAATGCCACTATTAAAAATTGCAATTTTGGCAGCTTATATTGCTTTAACTATCACAATCTGTTTTTGACCATCATTGTGCATTAATGTTTTGATTGTTTCAGCTTCTTCTCAACTAATATACAGCCAATTTTCAATTTTCATGCAGCATTATTGGGATAAAGGAAAGAATATTTTGACTTGAAACATATTTTGTTGATAGGATGTGGAAGATTTAAACTTCAGATCTTTGATTATTTGATTATATAAGATATGGTATACATGATTTAAATTAGTGTGTACATTTTTACCATATTATCACTGACCTTGAGATAATGTGAGACTTGGGGGAGAAGTTGATAATTTCTGTTCCATGTCTCTGGTCCATAATCAGGATGAGAAAGGAAACCTCTGTCAAAACTATGAAATTATGGCCTCAGTGTTAGACAATCTGGTCCTATGATAGAGCGATGTGTGTGCGTGCGTGTGTGACTTCTGATACTTATTCTTGATATTGGATTGTTGTTCTACAAATCTTTCATACTTGTATTTGTCAATATATATGTCTATCTGTATGTATACTAATTAGTTATGACTTTTATAGATTTCAGTGTTTTAAATCTGCCTGGATGTCCACAGTTCTACATAAAGGACTGAAATTTCCACACAGCTATAAAATGTTACGATCAATTCAACTAATTAATCACAGGGAAGTGCAGTGGACCCTGGGAGCTCTTTTACATCGTACCAGATTCCTTCCACTCAGGTCAGCCACTATACGATAATTCTCTTTGCATAATTCCAAAACATTGCAGAATCAGCTTAACTTTGATATGATTTATACACCATATGATGTGATTATTACCAAAAGGAAAATCTATGATTATCACACAGGAAAATTTTGACACAAATCTTATATTGAGTATCACTGTCATAACAAATATCCCCCATTTTGTTGAGATTTTTGGACAAGTAGACATTCAGTCCAGACAAGTATTTTTAGCTTAACCAGAAGAGCTACTCAACTACAGCAAGGCCACCAAGGAAAAATTGTTATAAAAGTCAACTTTAATGTGACACAAGATAGAATATTAAAATATGTATGTAACTGGATCCAGTATAACAGGGGCAGTAACTCAGGTGATTAAATGCCCAAAAATTCTGTACACTGACTCTTGTAAAAGTTCATCCCAGGTAATGTTATTCCTGAACTATGATCAAAACATCAGAATTAAAACACCAGTAAAGTGTTGATAATTTGTGATGGAGTCAAAAATAAAAATAAAAATATATCTAAATATGTCCCTATTGGGCTTCCACAATACTGAAAAACTTCCAAAAATAGAAAGGGAACCAGCTACATCTTGACCTGCATAGAGTATACTTTTTAAAGATAAACTTTATAAAAAAAAAAATGATTTACCCTGAAAAATATACAATACTAAGCCTAAAAACCTCCAACTACTATCTACAACACCTTGAAACAGGACTTGGTGAGGAGAATCTAATAAACAGCAAAATCTACATTCTAAAATCTGCTGATATCCTATCAAAATAATACTAAAAGTCCACTGTTAACTTTGAGGTGTTTAACAGTCCTTAACTCCTATCCTAACAAAGATCATGCTTACTGTGGAATCTTTATTGTTCGTGGGGGTTCAATGTTCATGGATTTTGTGGATACCTTCTACCAAGGAATTTATGTCCCCACGAACCAGTTATTCATTGCAATAGCTTCTGTAGTATAATGTTGTATATTTTCAAGATGACGTTAACCCTCAAACTTCCATCCCCACGAACTAGTGAATATTTGGCTACCCATGAACATTGGCCCCCCACGAACATTAATGATTCCACAGTATTTCATGCAAGTAATTATTCAGAGCTTTAAGACTTAGAGGTACATTTGCTCAGAATAAGAGAAGAGAAAACTAACCATGAGGCCAGTACCTAACCAAGTGATGTAAACTGATCAAACACAGCCTTATATACCCTGAATTCTTTTCACTAACTTAAGCCAATCAAAACCAAAGAGACTATCTTGAGTTATCAATCAGGGAACAAATACTGTATACAGGGTTATTTTCACCCTTCTCCAGTTGCAAATGGTTCGCGCCCGTCTTGAATTTGCCCAGACGCAGTTGTGTTAAAAGAGATAACTTTGTCTCGTTCAATTCATCCAGTGACAATGAGGGCGAAAGGGGCAAAAATAAAACGGGGGCAAATATTTCCCTGTATACAGTAGCTTATTCACTTAAGAAAGCTTGACAATAGGGATGCCACTCCCTGTTTAATGTGCAAACAAGTGGAATGTATCAACTATATCTAAATATATATTAAAAAAAATCAGATCTGTCATTTGTATAATTTTCTTCCCAGACAAACATTTGATATCTATGTACATGTAAGTATGTTTAGTGCAACTTCCAATGCTGAATCATAATAGTCCAACCCTGGGGCATCCTGACTATGCAACTTATCTAAATAAAAACGTCTTCTAAGCAATAAAAATCTTGTTAGTGCAAGGGCTTTGTCTGTTTGAATGAACATTTGTTTGCTGCATACTTTTGAGATGCCAAAAAGTGCTAGAACATTCTATCAGTTATTAAATTTGCAAAAATCAAGTCAACTTTGTTAAATGACTGCATTTTTGGGATGTATTGAAGATTTACTCTGAAATCTTTGAAATCATCAGTTATAGCTTGTTGTACTTCACCCTGACAGAATGTCCAGATACCTAACATCATAACCCATTCTGTCCACCTAACATCATAACCCATTCTGTCCACCTAACATCATAACCCATTCTGTCCACCTAACATCATAACCCATTCTGTCCACCTAACATCATAACCCATTCTGTCCACCTAACATCATAACCCATTCTGTCCACCTAACATCATAACCCATTCTGTCCACCTAACATCATGACCCATTCTGTCCACCTAACATCATAACCCATTCTGTCCACCTAACATCATAACCCATTCTGTCCACCTAACATAACCCATTCTGTCCACCTAACATCATGACCCATTCTGTCCACCTAACATCATAACCCATTCTGTCCACCTAACATCATAACCCATTCTGTCCACCTAACATCATGACCCATTCTGTCCACCTAACATCATGACCCATTCTGTCCACCTAACATAACCCATTCTGTCCACCTAACATCATAACCCATTCTGTCCACCTAACATCATGACCCTGGCAGTGTCCATGTACACTGAGTGAAGAAGCTGTGTACATGGAGTGAATAGAAATTACTCATTTTTACAGGGTTTAAACTTAACCAAAAAATCATGATATCCAACTGGGACCCTAAAATTCAGATTTTAGTTGCCCAGATTAAAAATTGGTTGCCCAGGTGAAAATCAGTGAAACAGAAAGTAAACAATGTGTCAAAAATTTCTTTGATACTTAAATCATCAGAATTGGTTCACTGGTCATTCAGAGTGTGTTCACTGTTCATTCAGTGTGCGTTCACTGGTCATTCAGCGTGCCTTCACTGTTCATTCAGTGTGCGTTCACTGGTCATTCAGCATGTGTTCACTGGTCATTCAGCGTGCATTCACTGGTCATTCAGCGTGCGTTCACTGGTCATTCAGTGTGCGTTCACTGGTCATTCAGCGTGCATTCACTGTTCATTCAGCCTGCATTCACTGGTCATTCAGCGTGTGTTCACTGGTCATTCAGCTTGTGTTCACTGGTCATTCAGCATGCATTCACTGGTCATTCAGCGTGCGTTCACTGGTCATTCAGCGTGCGTTCACTGGTCATTCAGAGTGTGCATTCACTGGTCATTCAGCGTGTGTTCACTATTCATTCAGCATGTGTTCACTATTCATTCAGCATGTGTTCACTGTTCATTCAGTGTATGTTCACAGGTCATTCAGCATGCGTTCACTGTTCATTCAGCATGTGTTCACTGTTCATTCAGTGTGTGTTCACTGGTCATCAGCATGCGTTCACTGGTCATTCAGTGTGCATTCACTGGTCATTCAGCATGCGTTCACTGGTCATTCAGTGTGTATTCACTGGTCATTCAGCGTGTGTTCACTGGTCATTCAGCGTGCATTCACCATTCATTCAGCGTGCGTTCAGCATGTGCTCTCCGTTCACAGTTTTGCATTAACAATGCATTCACCATGCATCCATAGTTTATTCATCATACAATTTTTAAATTGTCATTCAGAACATCAATGTGAAGTAATATTCATTGCAAGGAGAAAATGAAAAAGAAAAGTGTACATAAGGTTGGCAGAAAACTTTTTTATCATATCAGAAATTGTAATACTGCACATAATGTATATATGAAATTTGCTTTTATTTGTGTATGTTTAGACTGAACATATTCAAAACTGTAGAACATGCAGTTTCCAGATTCTGTGTTTTTCTATTATTTATTGACCAGTCGCGGTAGCTCAGTGGTTAGAGCATTTGCTTCATAACTGGGACGTTGGAAGTTCGAGCCCCATTTGTGCATCAAACCTAAGACGTAAACATAGGTAGTGATTGCTCCTTCGCCAAACGCTCAGCATTTAGAAATGAGAATCACAGGTCTTTCAGATATGACTTAAAAACATAGGTCCTGTGTCACAGCAGGTTAAAGAACCCTCACTGCTGCGGCCCCGAGTGCTAAGCATAGGTCTAAATTTGTGGTACTTCACCTACAGCTGGTGACATCTCAATATGAGTGAAATATTCTCGATGGGACGTAAAACAAACAAACAATCAATCAATGTTTTATTTATTCATTGAATAAATATACACATCATTTTTCTTACCTGATTATGAAATAGATAAGGCGGTTAGACGTGGCAGCTGCGACACTATGGAATGCATTGCCTGATAACCTTCGTCGGTGTCAGACTTTGAACAGTTTTAAAACGCAATTAAAAACATATCTTTTTAGACTTGCTTATTATTAAATGTCTCAATTTTAATCATTTTCACTTTTACTTAATTTCAAAAAAAAAAAAAAAAAAAAATCATTTACTTCTAGTACTATGTAACCTGTCTTTTAAAAATTAGTATTTATGTAACCTGTCTTATGATATTTATGATGTACAGCGCTTTAGAGCGATTATTTTGATCGAATAGGGCGCTATATAAAATGATTATCATTATTATTATTATTATTATTATTATTAGATATATCCAAGGAAAAATCAGATACATATCAATAACATAGATCATCACGTGCTCACCGTTCACTTTGTGTTCAGCGTTTGCTCACCATTCACTCTGCATTCACTCACCATGTATTCACCATTTGCTCATCATTCAAGTGGGAAAGTAGAACATTTCAGAGACTGTATTTGTTTATTCAGCAACTTGAATACGATGAAATAGCTATATATTAAATCACTGTATGAAAGTATTTAAATGACGAATTTGGTGAAAATGATTTCAAAACAACAAAAAAATATATACAACTCAAAAAAGCAATAAACGGAAAATATCAATTACCAATCTTGGCAACTGAAATACAAATTCAGCTCGCCCAGTTGGATTTTCAATTGCCATTGGTGACTGGGCAAGCATTAACTTTAATCCCAGTTTTTATATTTATTTCATGTCTCATGAGCAGACAACACATGTCATAATTTCTTCTCTTCTTTAGGGGGATGAATAGATTTGAAACTCAACACAATCCTCCACCATGGATGAAGAAAAACAGATTTGTCAACAGTGAATATGTGATTATTTTCTGCTTAGTGATTGTCTATGTGGCAATTTTGATATATTTAAAACACTTAAAGATCTGTCAAACTCGGAAAACAGACAAGTTACATCATGTTCCATCCATGTCTTATTTCATGGTGGAAGAGGATCAAGTGGAACAAGGTCTCAATTATGTAATGGTTAATAAAGCGGATATTGAAGGTGGAGTATGACTTGAATTATGTAATGGTTAACATAAAGTGGATATTAATTAAATGTGGAGTATTCAGTTATGTAGATGTTAACAAAGCAGATTTGAATATGAAGTTTAACTTGAATTTTGTGATGGTTAACAATGTGGATACAGAATGTGGAGTGTTAATAGAATAATGCAATGGTTAACAAAGTGGATACAGAATGTGGAGTGTTAATAGAATAATGCAATGGTTAACAAAGTGGATACAGAATGTGAAGCCTTGCTTGAATTATATAATATTTAGCTAGGCCATTACATAATCATTAGCTAAGTAAATAAATCATAAGTAGTAATGTCATGTAATTATGTTGTGCTTAGTTAAGTGATTATTTAATGTTTAGCTGAGTAATTGTGTCATGTTTAGTTAAGTAATTATGTACGTTTTCATTAAGATATTATGTAATGTTTAGCTGAGTAATTGTGTCATGTTTAGCTAAGTAATTATGTCATGTTTAGCTAAGTAATTGTGTCATGTTTAGCTGAGTAATTGTGTCATGTTTAGCTAAGTAATTATGTCATGTTTAGCTAAGTAATTGTGTCATGTTTAGCTGAGTAATTGTGTCATGTTTAGCTAAGTAATTGTGTCATGTTTAGCAGTGTTATGGTAAACTAAATCATTATGCAATGTTTATAAGCTAAGTGAATATGCAGTTGTTCATTAAGCATTATGAAATGGTTAAGTAAACAGATATGGAATGTAGGAAACCTGTACAGGAAATATAGGCATATTTATTTGTATTATATCCAACATTGTTGCTGAATTTCAAATTCTGTCATGGAGAGTGCAAAAACTGGGACTGGTGTTAAAATTCTACAAATCTCAGACACATTCCAGCACAATAAAAGTGCGTTTATATAGAAATCAAGTCAGTAAAATTTGCATCAACATATAAACCACATTAATATTAATATAGATAAGTACAGTCAATATTCTAATAACCAAACTGGTGTTCTTCAACAGTTTCCAGACTGTGTAGCATTCATATGTTATGTGATAGCATTAAACTCTGTACTGTAAACATGCAAAAACTGCACTTCTTTCAATATGCAGTTGAAATATGTGCTTAAGGCCAAAAAATGTTAATCAATAGTTTCTCAAGCACCACTGCATTCAGTGGTAGGGTGCCACACTTTATGGGTTAATGGAAATCATTGAGGTAACTCTTTGTTATACATTTCTATGTAAAACTTGCAGAAGGTTTTCAAAGATATGTAAGTGAAATTTTTGTTTGTTTGTTGTTATTTTGTGGGGGTGGGATTGGTTGGTTGTTGTTTGTTTTTGCTTTTGGGGTTTTGTTTTTTGTTTTGGTTGTTTGTTTGTTTGTTGTTGGTTTTTTTTTGGGGGGGTGGGGGGGTGTTGTTTTATTATGTTTTGTTTCGTTTTTTGATCAAATAATTTTTTTAATATATATCCATTTATGTTTAAGTGTTTAAGAATAATAGTATACACTTAATAGTAAGTAATGTGAAGCTGTTTACAAAATTAAGAATTCCATTGCTTATTCTGTATAAACATCAGAAAGAAAAGGTAAATCATGCACTCATGCCACAGTTAACATAAAAGAGGAAAGATAACCCATGCTACACCCAAGTAAAAATAAAAGCCAGCCTGCCTCATCACTTTTTTTTCTTTTTTTTTTAAGTCTGAGAAACTATTATTATTATTATTATTATTATTATTATTCCTAAATTATGATATGCTGTCATTAACTTGAGATCAGTGGATATGCAAAATTATAATATATATCATAGGATCTATCAAAACATATCAATTCCATGGTAATTTATTATGGTGTCCCGATAGGGTCATCTGCAAAATCGCTGTGTATAGAACATTTCTTAAAATGCGCTATCACGCTAACACACAACACGCCGTCGCGGTATCACACAGCACACCGTCGCGCTGTCACGCTAATACACAACACTCTGTGCGCTGTTAAGATAACACGCCGTCGCGCTATCACGCTAACACATAATACGGACATTATAATTTATAGAGATGTTGTTGGAGGGGGGGGGGGGGTAATTTTATCATGTTGTTTAACATGAAAATGGAGATCCAGCTTTGGGTCAGAATTAAGAATAACTATGAATGCAGGGTAAAAAGTTTCAATGAATTTGTGCATTAGCAATGATAAAGTCTGTATGATTTACAGTAAAATGCAAAAAGTGTTGGAGACAACAATGATTCGTTATGGAATGAAACTAATTTTGACCGGTGGTATACGATATAATCTAACTTGGTGCAGTTTACACTTGGATAATCCATGAAGCAGATTATAAGAAGCTTAAACTGTACTAATTAAGTTAGATTATATCTTATAACACAGGCCACTCCTTATATATTTAATGCAAAAAGACACAATTACACTGTACAAGACTTAGTTTATAGATATGTTTAACAAACAGTGATAAATAGAAATTAATTGCAGCATGCAAGTATTCGCTGAACAGCATAAGAACGAAGTGTCGACCGTGAAGGAAACGGTCTCGGTTCTTTACATAAGCAGAGCTCCGACATAAAGTACTAGACAGCTAACGGTAGATCTGACATCACACAAAAGAAAATGCAATATGATTTGCAACTTTTAATGTTATGCCACAGCATGCAGCATTATCACCAATTAAATCCATCACAGTAAAATATGTAATGCGGGATATCCGAACTATTCTTCATAAAAAGAGGTTCGGAAAATTTGCTTCTGGGCAACACTTGTTACGTAAATTAGTGATGGCTAAAGACGGTAATTTCTGATTCCAAAATATTTGCCCGCTTTAAAGATTTTTTTTCAAATGTTGTAAGCGAATGTAACCTACTGGATTAAATTTCGGATGTTTGGTAAAGAAAGACGACTCAAAAATATCTCGCAACATCCTGTATTGCCTGTGCTGTAAGGTGTAATATTTACGCAGTTTGTTAGATTTTCTGGAGTTAATGCGCTATGTCATGATATCGTGAATAATCATATTTTATGCATCGATCTCCAGGCACATAGTAACGGGGGAAGGGGAGACGAGGACCTCCCACCCCACACCCACACACTTACACACTCTGCTTCACATGCGACATACTTTTCCCTTTATTATCACACAGGTCTCGTCATTTTTAAATTCAAACATCAATTTTATAAGCTGGTCACTGGTTATAGTTGTTATAAATGGCAGTGTAATTGCAAGGGTGAACCGATGAAATGAACTCGTGTATATGTACTTAAAGATACCCCCTCCCGCCTTTCTCCACAATTTTGGGGTTTGGGCAGAAATACTTTTCTTTTAACGCAGAAAGCGATATTTCGCCCAAGCTCCTGTCAACTCGGTATTTCCGCTACGCTACAACTCCCATTATCATTACTCAGACGGGAAAGTTGTCCCAGAGAATTGACATATTCGGAGATTGGATCTCTAAACATTAAAACCGCGCCGGAATCGGAGATGAAATAGTAGTTCCGATATCCCATAATAGTGATTCACATGTCAATCGATGTGATATGATGTCATCTGGTACATATTGTAAGATATGACGCATTTTATGCTTTGATAGGCAGATCAAGCAATTCCACCTAATTGAAAATATCTATACTTCTATATGATAATTTTGGACTAAATTTTTTGTCATTTACAACAGCTAATTGGGAGAGAAATGATGTCTTTTTTACGGTTAATCACAGGAAATTATATGATGGGTTCAAATATACTATGCTATTCAAAATAAGTAGGGGATATTGAATTTACAATCACAATGAAATGCAGATTATGAGGTCAGGAAGGAAACAAATGACAGAAAAACATTAAGGAAACATTTGTCAATTTATTCGAAACCCTGTGTACAGTCAAAAAAGGATATATTCTCTAGAATAAGGGTCGACACCAACACAGGGACAAATTTACCACCATTGTGAAACGGAGTCAGTAGTGGGTAAAACCCCCTCGGTCGGCTAGACAATCTCGGATTCGGCGTGGCATACTCCTAACGAGACGTCCCAGGTAATTTTGGGGAAGGTTTTTCCATTCCTGCTGCAATGCCGTAGCAAGTTCTTAGACATTGACAGGAGGTTGTTGATGTTGGCGTAGCCGCTGTCCAAGCATGTCCCAGACATGCACGATGGGGGGGGGGGGGAGGTCCAGACTGAGTGCGAGTCATGGTAATGTGGTGATATTCTGCTGTTGGGGATAATCTGTAACGATCCTGGCCCTATAAACCATGGGCCAGCAACAGAACCCCCCCCCCCTTCAAAGGACTTTTTGACACTATGATTTTCTGAAAGTGGGTAAAAAACAAGTTAAACGACGGTTGTTTGACAAATCTACGTGGGGACGTTTTCGAGATATGACCATTTCAAATTATGAAAAATCGGCAAATTCAAAATGACAAGTATCGCCCTCCATACCGCATTGTGCTTTGAAAGCAGATGACGTATGCAAAATTTTAGCGATATATTTTGGGTGTTACAGTTGGAGTTATTGTTAATTAAAAGGTAAAATCTAGAGAAGATAGAGTGAATTAGAAAGTGCTACTTGCTGAATGACACCATAACTTCTTGACTTATCACTGATTAGTTCGAATTAAATCATTTCCATCATAGGATTTGTACGCGTACGTACAGATAGGCCTTCAAAGGCTATATACAGAGCAACCTGTTCCAGTGTTATTAATTAATTGACCAAAGAGCAGGATTTATAGATCTTTTTTTAATCCTATAACTTTGAATAATATAAAATATTGGATTTTACGTTTGTGTTTATAAATTTGAACAGCATACAATATTGAGGATGAAACTAACTATGGAAGCCCAGTTAGATATGTAATCAATGCAGAGAAAACGGAGAACTATTTTTTTTTTTTTTTTTTTTTTTAGGAATACAGCCAAAAAACGGGGGGAAACGTTTAATTAGTGTTACATAGTTATTGATTTAGATATATTGTCCTACAAAAAATGCATAGTTTTTCTATTTTCTGATAAAATTTAACGATGTCACATAGAAAAAAGCCATTGCACCTTGGTTCTGGAAAAAAGTCAGTTGTAGGCAACAATAAAAAACAAGAAAGAAGATGCATCATACACTATGAGCAGAACGTAAAGGATGATGAGATTAAATCTTTTACAGAGCACAGTTTTCAAAAAGTTCAGGAAGTGGTGGGAATAAGAAAACAAGCCTCAAAAAGTATTAAGGGCATAGATTCTTTACCTGAAACTTACAATAATGACTTGCATGGCTTCTGTCGTTGGTGCTATCAACAATTTACAAATGTTAGTTACTTGAAGCGAAAACTGACTTTCGAGGAAAGTTAACGCGCCGAATCGAGTGAACAGCCAGCTTTCAAATGTCAGAGGCGTTCACTTAATCAGAGTTCATAATCAGCTCTTTTTTCCTTCTGATAAATGTCTATTTTGCAATAAAGAAAGTCTAAAGTACAAAGTGACAAAATGTGTCACAAAAACGGCAGAAGAGGTAATTAAAAGATATGCCGAAAAAAAGGGGGGTGACTACGACATTTTAAGTAAAGTACGAGATGTTGATTTAGTTGCAAGGGAGGCGATGTATCACCCAATATGTAGGAGAATCTACACTAGACCCGATGACCGAAAAACCCCAAGACCACAGATCAGGTGAATACTGAGCACCATGGAAAGGCTTTTGAGTTTTTGTGTGAACATATAGAGGTGAATATCATACAAAATTACACAGTTTAAAGTATGACAATGCTCAGAGAGATATACTTATCATATATGCAGTGTAATTTTCCTGACTCGTATAACAACGAGTACAAGACTTGCAAACTTAAGTCAAAGATAGAGAGACGATATGGTTGTAGAATAAAATTTTGGAAAGCCCCCAAAGACGAACTTCTGTATTCGGCAGGTGTTGCTACTGGACAAGCAGTTGAATCTGCATTTGCTCTAGCCCTTTCAGCAGAAAGACAAGTTGAAGAATCAGGTATGATTATCAGAAGACAGATCTTTGACTGTCACAAAAACTGCAGTGTGCCTACCATGGCCACCCCCTCCGTCATCTCTGCATATAGAGAATGAAGATCTTCCAAATCTTGTAATTACATTGCTCTCTCACGTTTTATCAGAAAACCCATCTTCTCTTTCCCCCAGGAGCAAAAAGGTTTATGAAATCATGTACTCAGGACATATGTGCCTCTGTTACGAATGGCAAATGGATACTACCAAAGCATCTTACTCTTGCAATGACTGTACGTCACCTAACTGGAAGTGCAGAACTAATTACTCTGTTAAATAGGTTATGTCATTGTAGAAGTTACTCTCAGGCGCTGGAGCTTGAAACTGCTATTTGCAACGCAATCACCAGCTCACGTTCAATTCTGCCTGCAAGCATATCTCTTTCAAATAACTCAGTAATTCATTTTGCCTGGGACAATTTTGATCTCAATGAGGAAACGCCTTCTGGGGCTGGTACGACTCATACTGCTCATGGTATTGTTATTCAAGAGGTATTTGTGCGTGCGGAGGATACTCAAGAATCCTCAAGGCAAATCGTATTGGAAAGAAATAAAGCCAGAACAGTTTCAGTAATCTCTGAGGAGCTAGCTCCGTGTTTTGTAAAGCCCAAAACATCTCCGACTGTGCATACTACATACATGGCCCCTCTGAAAGCAAGCAGTGACAAGAGGGACATGTCTAATTTCGTATGGGCGTACTGTAGAAAGAGCGCAAGTGAACCCACTGTATCGCCTTGGGCAGGGTGGTTATCTACAACCGCACCAGCTGGAGAAGTACGTTGTTCGACTGTTGACTACATGGTTCCAATCAATTGTCCCATCACAGAGAATGCCACTGATCAGCAAGTCATTCAGTTATCACAAGAAGCTACAAAGCTAGTTGGTCAGAACGTAACCATCATTACATGTGATTTGGCAGTTGCTAAAAACGCATATGCAATATCATGGCAAAATCCGGAGAAGTACAAGGATGTCATTGTTCGTCTAGGAGTCTTTCATACATTATGCTCCGCCCTGGGAACAATTGGGAAAAGAATGAATGGGAGTGGACTTACACACGTGATTATTGAGTCTGGAATATGTGCAAGCGGTTCAATTACCAAGGTAATGTCTGGAAAGCATTGTAACAGGGCTTTAAGAGTTCATAAGCGGGTTCTAGAGGCACTGGAGAGACTTCTCATGGAAGAGTTTGAGAAATCAAATAGTGAACACACACTTAGTGAAAATGCAATGAAACAGATACAATCATTGACAGAGAAACCTTGCCATGAAAACCTACAGGGCGTGTTAGAAAATGGGGAATGTGTTGAGCTCTTCAACTCCTATGTGAAATTCAAGAAAGCAGTTAGAGAAGGAGAGTATGGCGCAACTGCACAATTTTGGATATCATACATGGATATGATTTGGCTCATTCTTGACTGTATCAGAGCAACAAAGGAAAACAACCTTGACCTTCATGTGTCAACACTTTTCGGCATATGCTCGTGGTTTTTTTTTTTTTGCTTATGACCACATGAACTACGCTAGGTATACGACCATTTATCTCATCACGCTGCTCAATTTATCTGAAACACATCCAGGAGCAAAGTAGCTGCTTCAAAGAAATGGATTCAGCGTTTCTCGATCAAACATTCCAAATTCAAGGAATATGGTTGACATCACAATCGAGCAGACGATTAATGGACATGCTAAATCGCATGCTTTCAGTGGATGCGATACAACAAGTGCTTTTGTGAGGCGCGGGAAAGCAGGACCCCTGAAAGCTCTGAAAAAAGTTCCGATTTCAAGGAAATATTCTCTACCCTCGGAAAATCGGCATCCGTTTCCAATGATTTACACGTAGCTCTTGAAAAATTCGTCTGTGCCATGTATGGAAAACCAAATTATACAGACATTAACAAGTTGAGGTAAGATCTATTTACTGAAAGATTCCAGTCAAAGTCAGAATGTGTGCTTTCAAACTATGATGGAATAGATCTGAGCTTGCTTCCTCCGTGTAGAGCAAGTCTCCATATGCATGTTCTAAGAGCCAATTATCAAGCTCTCATTTGGAATAATGCTCACAAAGCATTTCCAGATATTCAATCACCTGTAGGAAATGGTTGGAAACGAGACGAACACACAAATGAAATCATGTTTGAATGGACAAGAGGTTCTATTCTTCCTGTTGAACTTATAGATATTATAGGCAATGCATCTGAAAATGAAAATGACAATGAGGATAATTTCGATATATGTCATAGCCTGAAAGACGAATTGTTCAATGGTGACATTTGAAAGATTCACATTGTCTTTTTGCCTCTGAAGAAATATGCAAATGTTAATTCTATGTATTTCTGATCTGCATAGTGTTTCCAATTTGCATCAGTTATTTGTACAAATTTCGTATTTTTGCACCAAATTCTCGAAAATGTTCACATGCATAAATGTTAAGCTGGTCAATATAAAATAAAAAGGTTGTATACGATTACAAAATATTCGTTTGCAAACAGCATTGACATTACCGTATAAAAAGAGTGTATTTCCCAGTTTTCAGTATTTTTTAAATGGAAATAATCAAATTCAAGTTTTTGCCCCAAATCTCTGTAATACCCACATGCAGGAATGTTATATTTCATTATATTTATTGAAAAGAGAGTAAGTGAAAGTCAATGGAATTTACATCAGATCTTGTTTTTTCCCCCAGTTTTTGGCGATTATTTAAAAAAAAATAAAATCAAATCATGTTTTTGCCACAAATTTCGTATATATCGGAACTTATGAGTGTCAAACAGCTTGATATATAATGAAAAGATTGTACATGCTTAACAAACACTTGTTTGCAAATGCCATTGGCATTTATAAAAAATCTGGAGAAGTTTTTCAGTTTTCGGCAATTATTTTTTTCTAAAAATTCATGTTTTTGCCCCAAAATTTCGTAAATATCGGAACTTACGAATGTCAAACAGCTTTATATTTAATGAAAAGGTAGTACATGATTAAAAAACACTAGTTTGCAGATGCATGTGCATCTATAAAAAAATCTGTAGAGTTTTTCCAATTTTCAGCAATTATTTTTACGAATATCAAGCTTTTTGCTCCAAAACGCCCCCACGTAGGAATGTCAAACAACCTGATTTATAAACAACAGACAATGTACTTTCGAAAAATACTTGTTTGCAAAAGTCCTTTTTGGGGTCCCCTATTACCTTTTCTGGCCCATGGTCTAATATGTTAAAAGATATAAAATTACTCTCTCTAAAAGAATTATTGCATGCATCAAATGAACGAACGATATTAATTCATTTGAATAGAGCAATAATTCAATTATTGCGTGCGTTAACTGAATTATTGCTCCCTTCAGTTGAATTTTAGCGTGCATCAATTCAATTTATATCATCACTTCTTTGAAGAGACCAACAATTCAATTAAAGCACGCATCAATTCAACAGAATAATTAATGCTATCATCAATTCAATTAATATGTGCAATAATTCAGAATTGAAGATATCACTAATTATTTGAAGATACCATTAATTGAATTGTTGCCTGCATCAAATGAATTGTTGATATACTATTAAAAAAGCAGGGGATACTGTATCTTGTGATCAAAATGTCCACATATATAAAGGGATACGAAACCATGTTGTATACATGTAGTTCCTTAATGAGAAAGCATTTCCAAAGAAATTCATCACCCAAACACACCAATCACACTCATGATCTGCACGGAATGCTACTGATGATCAAGGGTGTTGTGCCACAAATTTGCATGCCACCGAATTGGAAGATTAGAGCCACTCTAAAGGAAGATTTTGAAGAGAAAGTATCAAGATTAGTTGTTGAAGTCGTTAATTAAACGGAGACCATGCACCGTCTAACACAGGAATGGGGGTCACGTGCCCTTGGCATGCTACAGGTTGGCACAAGACATGTTGCTGTGCCAAGAGCAATGAATGTTTCCCAGTCCGTTATCTGCAGATTATGGTCCAAACATCGTCCTACAGGTTCTGTTCAGGATAGAACAGGATCCGGTCGACCAAGGGCAACAACTCAGGCTCACTACTACCTTGAGAAATTGTCTGGTAATAGCAAATCGGATAAGGTCTCAACTTCAAAGGAATACTGGCTTGGTAGTGAGTGGCCAGACCATCAGAAATCGACTGCACAGATTTCACTTACACGCCCGACGTCCTTGTGTCATTCCCTGTTTGAGGGATCGTCACATTAGGACCTGACTTCAATGGTGTCGTCATCATCAACGCTAGGATAATCGCCGATGGAACTATGTAATGTTCTCAGATTAGTCGAGGTTCACTGTGGACTTCCTGGACAGACGCAGGAGGATTTGGGGCCAACGTAAAGAACGTTTCCATGACGTTAACGTCATTAAACATGATCGGTATAGGGGTGGATCTGTAATGGTGTGGGGAGACATCACTGTTGCTGGCAGAACAGACTTGCACATTGCTGGACGTGTCACAGGGCAGTACTACCGGGATATCTTGGCACCCCAAGTTGTGCCGTTTGCACATCGTTATGGCCACCGTTTCATTTTCAAGATGACAATGCCAGATGTCATAGGACCAGGATCGTTATAGATTATCTCCAACAGCAGAATACCATCACATTACCATGGCCCGCACTCAGTCCGGACCTTTCCCGCATCGAGCATGTCTGGGACATGCTTGGACAGCGGCTATGCCAACATCAACAACCTCCTGCCAATGTCCAAGAACTTGCTGCAGCATTGCAACAGGAATGGAATAACCTTCCCCAAAATGACCTGGGACGTCTTGTTAGGAGTATGTCACGCCAAATCCTAGCTTGTCTTGCCAACCGAAGGGGTTTTACTCGCTACCGACTTCGTTTCACAAAGGTGGTAAATTTGCAGTGTATCCCTGTGATGGTGTCGACCCTTATTCTGGAGAATCTGTTCTTTTCTGACTGTACACAGGGTTTTGAATAAATTGACAAATGTTTCCTTAATGTTTTTCTGTCATTTGTTTCCTTCCTGACCTCATGATCTGCATTTCAATGTCCTTGTAAATCCAATATCCCGTACTTTTTTAAAGTAGTCATATATCTTCACATAGTTAGAGATATCTTCAATTATTTGAGTTTATATTAATTTGGCACTCCATACAGGTACCCTACCAACTAAGTTAACTGGTCACCTGCGATCGAACTCGCCCGATTGCCACATTATTCCCTCAATGTCTTCACACCTTGAAGACATCAACCCAAGACCTTTATCTCCTGGCAGACATTTTCACCTCTTGAGTTCTAGAGGCTGGTCTATGGTACAAAATGTTACAGCTATAGGCCATATCAGAATTCAAACCTAGACCTTCTGAATCTCAAGTCAGGTGCTCTACCAACTGAGCTATCTAGACACTCACAATTGAACTCATCTGACTCTCATTCAGGAAGTCCCAAAAGCTCAAGATTTTTTCAGCTTAGATTAATATCTTTGCCATCAACCACAAGGGAACATATCAAAACATTTCTTTCATACAGTAATTACCATTTCCCTCAATTTGTACTTGAGCACATATGAACAATATGTAAATATAATATATACATCATGATTGACTCCATGCAACTTAACTACAAATGTGTTCATTAATGAATGTTTTAAATCAACCACATATTGGATCAGTCCATTTATGTCTATCAGTTTAATCTGTATTATGTCCGTGGTGGCATTCCAATATTGGACATGCTCTGTTCCAGATACTGAAGAGGTCCCTGAGGATATGCAGGAGGTGGTTGTTGCTGATGAACACCAGAGGAGTGAACCTGTCGAGACATCATCATATGAGAGGACTGCTGTTGTACGGGTTGCGAATACTGTCCCCCTGACATTGATGAAGAAGACAGACCCATATGAGTTTGTCCTGGCATTCCCCCACTTCCTGTGAATGTTCCTGCGGGGGCAGAGTGAGAGGGATACTGCTGTGCTCCAGAGGGACCTGGCAATGACTGTTGTGTTTGGGAGGTATAAAATGATCCTTTGTTTACTGAATTTAACAATGTCTGCCATTTTTGTAATCTTTCCTGGTGCTTTTTTATCATTACATCCTTTCTTTCTAGTTCTGCTCGTAAATCCTCTGTTTCCTGCAAAAGTATACAAGTTTTGCCTTAATGTGCAAAAAAATACAGGTGAAAAGTGCAATACAAGGCAACATAAGCAACAAGACTATATTGCTCATCTGAACAGCTGTATTCTCTCTGAGCAGTTGTATTTTTTTTTTATTTTCCTACAAATAAATTACATTCCAATTATGGTCCACCATCCAACATGGAGCATAGTGTAAGAAAAATCAAATCAATACTACATAAAGACTCTTGTATGTTAATTTTACTGTACTTCTTTAAGATGCACTACTGCTCATTTTGCATAAAAATCATAAATGACAATTCTTTCAGAGCTTTCTTGAATTTTGTTGCATAGTTGAATGTATATACTTCGCAAATTAACACATTTCCAAAGTTGAAAATTCTCATTTAAACACAAAAATTAATACTTTTTGAAGGCCCTTTAAAAAAATACATTGAGACTCTTCCTTTTGGCTTTCAGACACATGCACACAAATGGTAAACAGTGCAGCATGTCATCCGGTGAGAGGAAGCGTACAATGGCTAGACACAGAATATTAACAGATTACAAGAGAAAAGGGGTTTGAAATAGAATGAGATATAACTCATACACAAACTAGAATTCATGTGGGGATAACTATGACTCCCTAGCTACCACACACACACACAGGGCTTTAAAAGTAAGTGCTATTTTTATCTCAACACATCACATGTTTGTTTTTTTTGGTCAATAGGGACATGGAAAGGTTTCCATTAGAATAATAATTTATAATAACTTAATGAGTGTGGACACCTTGAGGGGTATTTGAATAAGTTTCTATGCAACATTTGAGCTGTCATTGTGAATCACGTGATGTAAAATGTCAGCATGAAAAAACCTTTGAATTCCAGATGATCTTCAAAGCACAGTTGAGTGCAATGCATTCCTATTGTTCAAAATTGTCAATTCAATATTTTTATTACTTTATCAATACATATTTTAACAAGAGGCTCACAGGCCTTAAGAGTATCATAGACCATAGACCTGTTGGGGAGTCTATTTGCATTTAAGCCTCATTCTGAAGTCTTTTGTTCACAGCTTTATGGTCTTTCTAAATATGCATAGAATTCCTATTCAATTACAATACAAGGAAAGATGAAGTTTGAAGTATTTAAATCAGCCAATATTTCCCTGACCAAGATGCAATGAATTTCACAATTTTGATAAAGGGCTTTGTTGGACATAATAACCACACATTTAGTTTTCCTCCCATATGTGTGGTAGTATAAAAGAGATATATATATATTTTTTTTGCTGCAGTTTTTGTCCAAACCATGAGGTCCTTGGGGGAGCTATGATAATAAATTTCACAATATACATTCCTATTATTGAGATTTTTTGCCCTTCCCCTTAGGTACCAGGGGAGCATGAGCCCTGAAATTTAAATTTGTGTCCCCCTTGTCCCAAAGATGCTTCATACAAAATTTGGAGGAATTTGAATGGAAGTTATCAAAAAGTTAAAAATGTTCAATTTTTAACGCATTTAGTCACTAATCACTTTGGCCCCATCCTTATACCAAAACCTCTATCCCTAGGATCACAAAATTTACAATTTTTGTAACCATTCAGTTTCAATTTCGTATCAATAGCATTCAAGATGTTTTCTAAATGTTTTACATTTGAAAACTATATACCAAGTTTGGCCCTTCCCTGGGGTCAGAACCTCTACCCTGGGGATCATGAAATTTACAATTTTGGTAGAGGCCTTCCTGCTCAACATTACTATGCATTTAGTTTTTCTTATAAATATGCAGTTCTAGAGAAGATTTTTGAAAACAGGTCACATTTTTTTGGCAGTTTTGGCCCCACCCCAAAGGCCTCGGGGGGGGGGGGGGGGGGGGGAGGGGGGCAGGAATCCTGAAATTTACAATTTATATCCGCCTTGTCCCAGAGATGTTCATACAAAATTTGAAAAGAATTGGAATGGTAGTTATCAATAAAAAGTTAAAAATGTTTAGTTGTTCACACACTTAATCACTGACCAATTTGGCCCCACCCTCATACCAAAACTCCTAGCCCAAGGATCATGAAATTTACGATTTTGGTAAAGGGCTACCTGCTCTGTCTAAATATTCAATTAGTTTCAATCTGGTATCAATAGTATTAAAGAAGATATTTTTTAAATGTTTTACTCATAAATACCATATACCAAGTTTGGCCCTGTCCTGAGGTCAGAACCTCTACCATAGGGATCATGAAATTTATAATTTTGGTAGAGGCCTTCCTCCTCTACATTACTATGCATTTAGTTTTTCTTACAAATGTGCAGTTCTCTCCCTTTTCTCCCCATTTGTACAGTCATGTGCTACCCTGTTAGGTAAAAAAGGCCACATCATCAAGCTTTGGTGCAATTGGAATATCACTCGGTCTTTTCCGTCAAGTTGGGAAGACTCTTCTCTCTAGCTGACGGAAAAGACTGATCAATGTTCTGATTGACTCAGGTAAAAATGAACACTTGTGCTGTGCAAGCTGACTTTTGCCCATAGCACCATGTTTAACATCTGCATTTATACACTTTCTGAGTGGACCACAGGGTCCACACAATGACAATGGGCTTCTTTCTTGTCTAAATGCCGAAACTAAAATGACTTGCAAATTCTGACAAAAAAGAGAATTAAGCAAATCAAAAAGAAAAAATATCTGATTAAATTATTTTAATACACATTTCAATATAACACTTCAGGATTCCTAATGGACCCAAACACAGGATCACATAGAAATGGTAGTATTGAAATTTATTAGTTCTCAGAATTTTTCCCCCCATGTTTTATCCCATAATGAAAGCAGATTGAGCATAGTTTGAATCCTGCCACAATTACAACTTTTGTGTCAAATTTGTAGTTCAAATGGTGATTTGGTTGTAGAAACAAATCATTGCTAATGCAGATGAACAGGGACCCTGACAATTCACAAACAATCTACTCATAAATTTGGAAATCTCATTGTACAAGTGAGTTTAAAACTTACATCTTTAATGAACTGCTCTGGCTTTTGTTTTGAAAGTATTAAACGTTTTTGCAGAAAGAATGCCTCTGTTTTCCTTGCTAGCTCCAGAAACTTCTGTAAACTTAATTCCATTCCTGAAAAATAGTAAAAATGTATGTCAGTCTTGCCAAGTAAATCCTACATATTACATTAAAGAGAAAACCAAAATATCTTTTATTACCTTAATCTATGTCATTCCACATTTACAAAATAGAACCAGACCTAAATACTATTTGTAGTGAGGACTAATACATGTATATGTCACATTAAATATTCTAAAAGCCCAGGGTCACATTAAATATTTAAAAAAATCCAGAGGTCAATTTTAGCTCATCAGCATGAAATACTACATTTTTCAATGCATGATATTAAATTCCAATTATACCCACATTTTGTGGTTCCACCAGTGAATCGATAGGTCATGGCGTGAACAAAACTGAATCTAAACTCCATGAAGATGCCTGCATATCATTTTGAAAATTGTACCATATTGGGAATATTTTCAAAGTGTTTCTTTAATTATGTATTGTAAAATATTTCTTTAGCCATGTATTGTAAACCATCACAGCTCCACTTTAGCCTAATCTCAGCTGAGATTCTACTTGGCCGTATATTTGGACTGATGCCTTCACTAGTTGAGGGCATTGGTCCAAATGTCCAGCCTGTCTGAATCTCTACCGAGATTACACTTGAATCTGTACTTTCTGAGGATGCTTGCATATTAATTTGACAAACTGTATCCTTGTAGTTCTTGAGAAGAATATTTCTTTACAATCCTATGTAAACATTTGAATTTAAAATGGCCCCACTCTGTCCCCTTAATCTATATTACATAAGGCATTGCATTTATATTAATCACAAAAACTGCACCCTTGTGGTTCATTCTTCAGAGGATTTTTAGAGATATTTTTAAACACATTCCAATGTAAACTTGTAATAATTTGTAACCACCACAACTACAACCCTACTATGAACCCAAAGATCTGTGTAAACAAACTTGAATCTAAACTCTACAACCGTGTGTGTCAATTAATTCATAATAAGAGGCCAACTGATGGGTTTTAATGTTGAAATGTACAAGCCAAAACAAAGTATTAATTACCTTTTTTAAAATGAAAATTGTCCATAACATTGACCAATCCAAGCTCCAATTTTGTGAACTGGGGCTAGTACTTTTATTTTACATTTCCATCAAGTCCCATGATTTATTAAGGTGACCTCCATTTCACTTTTATATCTCACCAAATAACCAAGCAACATGACTACTTACACGATGCACAAAACTCTACACACATAAAGAAGTCTTCCTTCAGCATATCTTTACCTGTTTTAATTTCATCTGAGTCCTGCACATTGAAATATTCCTGAGATATTAAGCTCTCTATACAATTCTACAAAGAAAGGAACAACAACATAATATGTAATTGCATTATTAAGATTACAGTCAGACCAAATGATCGATTTCCAACCAGTTGGTATATGATGAAATACATTAATTTATCTATGACTGTGTTATATTTATTTACATTTGATTCACTTTCCCCATAACATTCTTACTAACTGAAACTGAAGGTTAATATTTCAAATTTTTGACTTTGATGTAAGCTAACCACTGTGTATGGACACACTTGACCACTTTATGAAATAATTAAAATATAAGAAATCTCTTCAGCTTTTGAAAACATATGAAAAGATACACTCCAAGCCTCTTCACAATGGGCTACATTTCATGGAGTGCTAACACTCCATTTGTAAGTGTGAAGAAGCTCGGGCTAAATGTATACCATCTCATATACTTTCAAAAACTGAAAAACATTTCTTGAAGAGAAATTATTACCCACATATTTCCTGCAGTAATTCAAACTTTGCTAAATAAAATCACTGTAAAAAATGTATAACCTTAATAACACTGTTTATACCAGAAAATTAATAATATGTGAATATTTACACAAGTGATTGAACTACGAAGTACCCAACAGTAATAATAAAATGACACAAATACCTGTATATGGTGCAGTGTGATTTTGATGTGAAAGTAATGAATGTTTGATCCATAATCAAGCTAAGAATCAGGTGTAATAGAATGTGACTTAAAAACATAACTTTTGTAACTTGTAACAAAATAAAAAACAAAATAACTAATCTAAATTCAATATCCAACATATCTTGCACTTCATGTGATATGCCTGCTTGTAATCTTGTATAGTAAAATATCTTACACTTCATGTGATATGCCTGCTTGTAGTCTTGTATAGTAAAATATCTTACACTTCATGTGATATGCCTGCTTGTAGTCTTGGATGGTAAAATATCTTACACTTCATGTGATATGCCTGCTTGTAGTCGTGGATGGTAAAATATACTCAACAAAATAAGTTAAGGGCCAACAACAGAAAGTAAAACATTTTTTGCAATGCCAAACTTTCAATAACCAACACTGCTAGGGAGTAAGTACAAATGAAGAGCATGTTCAAATTACAACATGTATAATGCATGAACATTTATGGAAAGTCAGAAGCCTCATACTGGCAAGAAAAATATATTGTAACCATAATGTAGTTAAAACCAAACGAGTTTTGATGAAAAATAGGTGGCTCTTAACCTATTTTGTTGAGTATACATGAATTAAAAAAACAAAATTGGGCAAAAAACAGCAAAAGTCAACCAGCATCTATTAACAAGATGTGTTTGAGAACACTGATAATAATAATCTTTACTTTTAAAGTTGGACATAAAAATAACAATGAACATTAGCTATATACAAGCTATTTACTGATTTGTCCAGATGTTGGTACTAGGGAGTCACCAATCTCCCATATAGTCAGTAAACTTGATAATAGCCAAGGCTAAAGTATTTTGAAAGTATGTCAAACTTCAAGGTCAAAAATCTTTGGTACCAAAAGAAAGGTTCTGTCACAAAGAATACATATTTGAAATATAAAAGACCTTGTATTAATTCAACATTCAAAGTTATCACCAAGGATTAATATTTTCAAAAGCAGGTCAAACCTTAAGGTAAAAAATTTTGCTAACTGAAGAAAGATCTTGTCAAAGGAATGAATATATGAAATATGAAAGCCATATTGCCAACCATTCAAAACTTATGGCCAAGGTTAAAGTTTTTCACAACACAACCTAACTCCAATACCAGATCAATGGGTTAGTTTTAGGGGAAAAATAATAATTAAAAAAATAAAATAATATATATATATATATATATATATATACATACATACATACACACACACACACACACACAAACATTAAAACCAATTAACAATTCCATGCAACATCCATGAAGTTAACAGTCCCATGAGTAGGTTTAATGCAAAATGAAAGAGGGGAGATTGTGACATACAACAGGAGGAGAAATGTAATGCCTTGTTTGGTATGTTGAATGTTATGGCTTCAATCTTTTCACTAGTTCTAACTTAAAATGACAGAACACAGCAGTATGTTTAAACTTTTGATCTTGAAACAATCTGACTAAAATCAGATCTTTGATCCGCTCCTGTAATATTATGATGCTGCAGCAACATAACATTACAGGAGCGGATCAAAGATTTGATTTTAATCAGATTGATCTTTAATGTGCATCTGTCAGGACATAGCCCGACATTTTGATTAATACTTCAGCAGCCTAAGCAGGCACACCTCTAAAATTAAAACAGGCTGAAATTTACATAAAGATTTGCTCCTGTTGAATGAAAACATTGTAAACAACAGGATGGGGAAATACTGTTTTTTATGTTTTTAATTAAACAGGTTCAAAACAATCTCTATATTTAGCTATATTGCTTTATTAAGCTATATAATTTTTATAAAGCTATTTGAAATAGCTTGATTTAGCTATTTCAAAACTTCTATCAAATTAATTTTTAAAAGCATAAAAATTTAACTTCATTGAGTGAACATATTTCATCCTTGTATTCCATAAAACACAATGTAAACAAAAAAATATTTCTTAACCTATGTCCCTTACAAAGAAGTTTGATTCAAAATTGTAAAATGTTTTAAGATACAATTATCCAATCTACTGCATAGAATAAAAGTCAATGAGGATCAACAGAATAATGGATAAGCAATCAGATTCCACATTGTAAAGTCATCATACTTTTCTATGCTTCAATGCACACAGGGTAGTGGACAGTTGACAACACAAAAGAATTTTTCGTTTTCGTTTTATAAAACATCTGAAAACGACGAAGTATTGTTATGAACTATAATAAAAACACGAGTTCTGGTTAGTTCAAAATATACACATGTTCAAAAAAAATGTCATGCGACATTTTAGCTATGCCATTGCAATTTAATAATCCAGTCTAATTCAATCTAAACTAGCTAAATCAAGCTATTTCGATTATCTTTATAAAGCTATATAGCTAAATACAGAGGTTGTACTGGACCTGTTAACGGGATCAAGTCCCGGTGTCCTAGGCCAAAATCCGCGATTCTCTTTATTTTACGTTTTGGGGGTGGTTTTATACCTGTGTTCCCCACACAAATAATGATTTAGTTTTTATGTTTACCTGAAAAGATGCTTCTAACTCTTCTACAAGATGCGGTGTCTGTGATGTTTTGGTTTCTTTAACAGCCGCCATTTTTATGGGACATGCGGTAAATGTAATAAAGCCAAATGACGAGAGGTTATACCGGTACTAAATGTCCTAAAAACCCATATTGAACCACGAAATAAACGAAATCGTGTCCAACTTGTTATATATCATGTGGAAAATATTCATTTTTATAACAATGATTATTCAATACTGTAGCGATAAATAAAGTGGTTTAAAGAAACTAAAACGTGACTTTTACAGAATGTGTCACGTCGTTGAAACAACCTTTCAGCTTTTTGGAGTGCATCTGTGATAAGTACAAAAATAAAATTCCTTATTTTCAACTATACCTTGATAACATGCTTGTAAAATACAAATATTATTACTATTTCTTAATCTTACAGAGTATTTTTTTATTTTTATTTATGTATGTATGTATGTATTTTATTATTATAATTTTTTTTTTCAGAATTCTTCTTGAATCGGGTTTTTTTTTTGGTTTTTTTTGTTGTTGTTTAATTTACAATAGATTGCGTCACAGCGTTTGTCTAACCGTCAGAATTCTACTAAATCTTCATAAACAAGATGGGGCCAATGTTTTATGTCATTTGTCTTCCATCCCGTATCTGAATCGTGTGGTGGATCTGAAAATTTGAACATCTCTTGACAATTTTTGCTTTTAGAATAAGAGATTGCACTCTTTAATACCAATATTTCTGAAATTTATTAGTTTTGAATTCCAAGAAAAAATGGAGAAAAAAAAACCAAAAAAAACAAAACAACTAAAAAAAAACACAAAAAAACAAAACAAAAAAAAACAAAAAACAAAACAAAAAACCAAAAAACCGATACACAGAATGTAATATCTCTGCTTAATCCTACTAGATTTTTTACTATGAAAAAAAAAATTAGATAGGGTCTACCTGATATTGTGTCCCCCCCCCCCCCCCCCCCCCAACTCGGTGGATCTCGTTGTAATACACTATCAAAATTGAATAATAACTAGCAATAAAGATTCAATCCATATAGCTGTTTTACGGACAAATTATACGATTGGACATCTAAATTAACAACAAAAACAACAACAGAAATGCTGAAATTTAAAAAAAAATCCGAAGGAAAAAAATTAATAAGATAACAAATAGTCAGATCCAACACATCTTCCGTTGAAAATTCCACGATCCATCGCTAATTTTATTACTTCATACATTGCTTTATATTGAAATGAATTTGTAATGTCTCAAGTCGTCTTTACGAGTTTCTTTTTACTTCGTGATTTATTATGCAAAAACACTGGGAACTGAAAGTTGGGCGGATCGCGGATTTAACTAAAATTATGGTAGAAATAAGATTAAAACGTAAAAACCACGAAATATTATGAATGTAACATATGTTAAAATCTTACTGTGACTCTTCTTATCCATCGTGTTCTCAGACAAATATTAAAAATAGATGAAAATATCGATGAACACCAGTTCTTGCTTAGCTTTGTTTACAATGATATCAGCACAGTGATGGCGTGCGGTCACATGATCAAAATATGTCAGCCCCCAGTTATGACGTAATATAATTGTGTATAGGTATGAAAGGTAGCAATCTAATTAAAATCTAGTCTGGATCATCCCGACGTTTGTGTATACGCCGACTCTCATCGAGAGTCGGCGTATATAAAAACGTTGGGATGATCCAGACTAATTAAATAATCGTTACACTGGAGAAGGGTCAGACAGCATTGCGTTTGAGGTCACGTTATTTAACCTTTCACACTTGACCAATTAAATGACGGCTTTCGCTACCGTGATGAAACTCGAAACATCCAATGAATAACCCCCCGTGTAACGGAAATTCCAACATGATGTAATTAACTCGGACACAGCATTGTCTAAATTCAGTTTGAAAGAGGATAAAACAATGTATGCGATATATTTATTTCTCTTAAACTTATGGCACAGTACTGTTGTAATAAAATATGTACTCAGTTTTACTCAGATAAGATCAACGACCATGAAGTATGAACTGAACACGTGACTTGTCACTTTACTTGCTATCTGGTTGAGTGTCACAGTTGCTTATAAACCCAAATAATCCTGGTTAAAACAGCTGAAATTCTTAATTCCACAGTTTTTGGTTATTGAAACAGTTAGATTCATCTGCATACATCGGTAAATATCTATCTATCATAGGGCGTCCGTTTGTTCGTTACCTATTCTAATTAGACCTCGCCTACTTATCAGGTCGTACGGTAACTAACTGTTGATTTTTATTTTTCAAATGAAAAGGTAAATATATATCATCTGTACGAATCGAAAAACAGATATATTGAAGAAAATGCTATCTGCACAATGTTGCGTGTTACGTGTATTTGCATTATGTACAATGGATGGTCGACAGGGGATGCTTACTCCTCCTAGGCGTTTGATCCCACCTCTGGTATATCCAGGGGTCAGTTTTTGCCGAAGTCTCTATTTTGTATTCCTTGTAGACGTTATGATTCATGTAAAAAGAAAATAACAATCATTATTTAATGCCTGTATTTACACTCTATCAATGAAATTCGTAAATACTTTGAAGCATGCCACTAACTCCGTATAGGTATATGAAGTTAATAGAACATTAAGCTGACTCAGTCTTTTGATGGTTCTATAACACGAAGAATTTTGTATGCACGATAATATTGTTAGTATGTGCCGTTTTCTCTGAAAGTACAATCTCATTCCAAATTTATCGTTCCTTACACTCACATATTTGTGAGTATAATGAACAAGAACTCTTGGTGGAGATTGTTGAAAGTAGTGGCGGATCAGGGGAGGACCAATGTAATTTAACGAAAAAATATATATACAGTGAAATGTAAATTTTTGTATTTTCATGGGCATTTGTGAAAATTAGCAATCCGGAACTTTCGGCCTCCAGCGGCGGCACTACATTTACCGTTTTCCACCAATATTTACCCGATCCATTATGTCAACAGTAACAGGAAGAAAGTTTGAACAAAATCGTCTAACAGCTTGTAAGTATGCCATTTACAGTTATACAGACTTTAAAAAGGGTCATTGGGAACATTGGGTATGTTAAAATTCATCAGATACAATATCTGTCTTTCGTAAATTTTTAGATCTGTCAGCTGTTAGTGTCATTGAATCAATTGATCATAATTTACTGTACAAATTTCAACCTTGTGTACAACCTTACTGTACAGGGACTAGCTCCTGGTTGTAACATTAAGCTTCTTAGAAACGATAACAGCAGTCTACCAATTAAAGACATAGATTTCAAATATTTACAAAATGGTGTACACGGTAAATCTGACATTAAGTTGATTTCATACATCTGTAAATAAATTGTAAAAGTCATGCATTGCTATAAAAGATTTATAAGGACACACAACAGATAAATAAAGCTAGACCCAAAATAAAGTATATGTGGGTTTCCTATTTCACCCCCCCCCCCCCCCCCATTAGATAGGATAGGTAAAACATTTCATTTTATTAAAACATTTTATTCGAAATCTTAGTGTTTGTTATGCTTTGAATACAGGTCTATATACGGTATATATATATATATATATATATATATATATATATATATATATATATATATCTGTGTATAATACAGATACACTTTTCAAGCATTTTGTAGATCCATATAGTAGTCAAAAAGTAAATAAGAGAAACTCAATCACAAAAAGAAAAAATTCCGTTTAAAAAATTCTGGATTTTTATTTAATATATATGTCATCAATAAAATGTTTAGGATCAGCAGTGAAAACGTAGGTATAGGGTTGGGCATATATTTTATTTTGTCCTAAGACAACTAGAGATGTGGTTGAAGGTTTGCCTTGTATGACTTCATTCACGGGAAATAATTGCTTGGGTGGGTGCACCTGTAAATTGCAGTTTTCTTTTGAATTAAATGTAACAAGCTAGATTCGTTAATTCATAACGATTATGTAGTCATTACTCGGTGGTAATATAATATATATAATAATGCACTTATATAGCGCCTTATCTAAATATACTCTAAAGCGCTTTACACTATACTAAAATGCAAATCAAAATTATACAGAATACATAAAATACTTAATAATGTCAGATATCAATATCTCACAATGAACAATTGAAACTATGAAAGAAATAAGCTGGAGAAAATTAGAAATTAATTCATATTATGAAAATCATAAAATATGTACTAGAAAAAAACTTTTTTTTTTTTAAGGTAACCCTAACCTCCAAGCTCTAATCCTAAGGACATATATTAGTTAGCATATGCTATATTTTACTACACGTCTTATTTATGAAGATTGAAGTTTGCTCAAGTGAATGTTGGTGGTTTCACCTCTAATGTCCCCTATTATGTGTTTCATCCTTGTTTGGCTATGGGTACCTGTAAATTGAGGGGGGCCTCCATGGCAGAGTGGTTAGAGCATTGCGCCAAAACCACAAGGTCTCTCACCTCTAGTTGGCACGGGTTCGATTCTCGCTCACGTCGATATATGTGAGAAAGTTTGCCAGTTTACTTTAGGAAAGTCAGTGGTCTCTTCCCGGGTACATTGTTTCTGGGTTCTCTTCTCCACCCTTAAAAACTGGATGCCACCAGTTAACTGAAAACTTGTTGAATGTGGCAAAAAACAATAAAAACAATAAAAACAAACCTTTAAATTACACTGTTTTCCTTTAAATTTAGTGTAACAGACAAGAAATGAATTCTTGAATTAAACTGCATGTTTTGGGAGGCAAACAGAATTTTTAAAAGAATATTCTGAGTACTCAGACCATTATGATCATGGTAGTATGAATTAAGTACTCAAACTGACCAATTCGAGTTTTAGACAAATGTGGCTTAGAAGACAATACTGCTTGGAAAGTTTCTTTTAGATATGAAATCATTTCTTAAATAAATTTTGATATGTGTATAATTGCTATGCATTGAAAACACTGCTGATGGGACCAAAAATGTGACCTGAACTTAGACAGGTCTGAAAAAATGGATGACCCTTTTAGTCATGTGGATTTGCGTTCAACCATCTCCCCACTTTCTGGGTTAAAATTTCAGAGGGAGGGGGGAACAAGCATGGTACATCGTACTTTGTGTAATTTTTTATTTAAAAGATTTATTTGTTAAAAGATATTCATAAGTCATGATATAATTATATATTGTATTGTGGGGGGGGGGGGTTCTTTAGATTTATGATGATTTAAAAATAAATTTCTTGTCTTTTGAGAAAAAAGGTCAAGAATACTGCAATAATAGTTGTGAATTCTCTGAAAGCTCATTCACTGATGACGATGTTAAATCACACATGCATTCACAGAAATAATTATACATGTTACAGGCCAGAGCATTAATAGCTGTCAGCTAGTATGTAAAGCCCTTTTAATTGAACTATGATTAAAATGCTGGAATACCTTCAGAGAGAAGAAAAATAAATATGACTGTGAAAAATTAAAAAAAAAAAAAAAAAAAAATCTGCAATGTTTTGGCAGTTGTTTCCATATCTAAACAAAAAAAAAAAATTATTTCCAGTTTCAGTATTGCAAAATATATGGGTTTTAATATGTCAGTAGTGATTTTTATGTACTGTAAAATTGTTTAAACCATTTTGGGAAATATTGTCAGTCATGGATTTGGCAGATAATGACCCTTTAAAACTTGATAAGGAAATTTAATATTCTAATGTGACAATACACTGCTGATATGATTTCACAATCTGAAGCAAAAGACTAATGATATACATGCCCCACACTTTTAGTATGAGCAGAGCATTTGTAAAAGTGTCTTCAATCTGTATGTTCTTTGGGACATCTAGTAAAGTATTATTGTAGTGTACTTCTAATAATATGGTGATAATAATTAAATGATGTTTTCTCCCTTTTTAAATGAAGGATAAAGTGTAAAATCATGCCGAGATCCAACAGGAGTCGTAGTGGTGGGAGAGAGTCACACAGAAGCAGAGGTCGTAGTCGACATCGATCCTCCTCACAAAGAATCAGTCGACAGAAACTGAAAGAGAAAAACTTCTGGTCTGCACTCTGCAGCATGGTATCCATTGTAATCATGTGCACATCTCTTGCTGAACCTCGATGGATTTCTTTACATGGTGGAGGCTGTCGATTGAGAAACTGTGTTCCTATGGATCACATAGGAGCTTATCAATTTTTCTATTCAGGTCATTTTTTGGGGACATATGACTTAAATTGTCCAAATGACAATGCTGTGACCCATATACTCTACCAGTATGGAAATGATGCATCAAGCAGTAAGCAATGATAATACTTATTGTTATGAAGATTTTTATGGTGAACTGTTTTTTGTTTGTTATAATGCATTAAGATTTAACAATTTTCAAATACTACCAGACTGGATTTTATCAAATTAGCATGGACAAAGCAATATTGGGATATTAAGGGGAACAAAAAATAATTGATTTTATGGCCCCTGTGAAGGTAAGTAAGTAATAATGATTTTTATGCTCAGATGACCAGTTGTGATTTGTGTTTTGTTTTGCTGTCATGCAATAAGTTTCAACTTCTCAAATTCTGCAATAATAATATACAGACAGACTTTAAAAACACAACACTTGATGATTTTATATATTATAAATTTGATCATATATCTAATAAACAAATTCATAGTGGTATATTATAAACCATGTTAACTGAAAATTATTCTTTGATTTTGAGCATCATCTTATTCACAAAGAGGCTACAGTTGAAATGAATGTCAATGAGGGGTGCGTCAAAAATGTGGTTTTGTTCACTAGTACTAGGTATGACCTCTATTAGCAGTGACGATGGTGCGAAGGTGATGTGACATTGATTGACAAACATTTTAGATGGTCCTCTGAGGAATATTCTGCCATTCCTCCAACAAGGCTCTCCCTAATTCTTGCAGATTCTGAGGCTGATGGCTGTGCACACGTCTCCCCAGCTCGTCCCACAAATGCTCGATTGGATTCAAGTCTGGGGACATAATGGGCCAATCAAGGATGTCGGTGGTGTTAGTTTGAAAAAGTTTTGTGTCAATTTTGCCGTATGTGCATGTGCATTGTCCTGTTGGAAAATTAACCCATTTCCTTGCCTATGCTGCTGCATTAATGGTGCTAAAACAGTCTGCAAAATTTTGTCCACATACCTCCTAGCAGTGAGGGTTCCATTGTAAACGACGGTAAACTTGACATCTGCTGTCTGCATTGCTAACGTTAAATCTGAACTTATCTGAGAACACAACATGTGACCAATTTTGACATTGAGTCAGCTCTGTACCGTCGGTGATGCGTTTTAAGCTGTAGCCCCTTGTAAGGTCTTCTGCAGCGGATCCCATGGTGCTTCAAAATTCTGGAAGCGGTTCTAGGATGAATAGGCCTTCCATGATGTCCAATGATGTCTCTCGCCATGTGCACAGTGGCCGTAAACCTATTGCGCAGATGATGTTGATGTATGAACATATGAAAATTTCATGCGATGCTACTCACAATGTGCAAACAATGATCACAAGTAAATTGAGAGATGGGTTTTAAAAATCAATATGATGTATGGTGGGTAAATTTTGCAATGAAAATTTTATATGTAATGTTTTCAATGAGTAAATTAAAAAAAAAAGTGTGTTGCGTTTTTAAAGTCCATCAGTATATGATAGAAAAAATCTGCATTTGTAATATGTATCACATAATGGCTGGCCTATTTGAACCAAAGATAAAATTGGTAGTGACTGTTTTTTCACCAAGTGGTGTGCATTAGATGTGAGGATCATGGATTTTTTGGATGAGACCTTGAAAACCATGATCCCGTGTAAACAGTAAACATTGGCACAATAAACACAACACCCCCCCCCCCACACACACACACACACACTTCTACAGCCTTGAGCACCATGCAAAGTCTGCATTGATGTGATTGTTACACTTGAAATACATCTAGTAATGTCCCTAAATATGAATGAAAGATTATTGATTGGGACAACATTTATTTATTAATAATATATGTCAATATCCCAGTGAACTTGAAATAAAGACACAGGAGTCTTATATCTGCTTCATCTTTGGATATTTTATTGAATATAGGTGTTAACAACTCAGCTATATGACAAACAGGATGACTTCAGTTTCTCCATTGTCAACTTCCCATTTTTATATAGCAATATTCAATCATCACTGTCATGTGGTGTTTATGTATCTGAACTGTTTAAATATGTGAGAGCATGTACTGCATATGAACAATATTTAAACTGAGGCAGGCTACTGACAGTTGATGTTACAGGAGTATCAAAAGTCTCATTTAAAATCAGCATTTCATAAATTATATGGTTGTAATAATGATGCAATCTTACTAGGCCATTCTGTGCATATTGATTTTGTCTACAGATTATTCCATTTACCTTATTGTAATTGTAATTCAATAGATTTATATAGCACTCTATTGACCTGCATCTTCTAAAGCGCTTTACAGATAATAAAGTATATGTGGGCATATGTTATACATATGAATAGAATAAAATTTAGCGCTTTATGTAATGAAATGATTACCTTGCATAATAACATATAAAACAGTTTAAAACAACCCTTAGGAATAATTAGATACATATAAAGAATATGATCATAATACTAAACTACAGTTTTTTGTTTTTTTTGTAGTAAAGTAATTCATTTGAGTAAAACTTGTCAAGATATAGGGTCATGGCAGGTGTGATCAGTCAACAGAATATGCTTACTCCTCCTAAGCACCTGATTCCAGTTCTGGTGATTGCAGGGGTCCATGTCTGCCATGCTTACAAGATAGATCACTATTCATTATCTTCACTTTTTCATGTAAAACAACACATAAACAATTTGGAATACACATGCAGTGGCACAGTTTGAAAGAAAGGGAGCAATCAGAAAAGAAGAGAGTTTAGGTATCATTAAGAATCTACTTTGTGTTATAGTTAATATAGTAAACTAATGACACTGTTTTTCAGCCATGGACAACTGTGTTACCCATAAAGCAGTGAGTCTGATGAAAACCATCATTGCCTTCAGCTTTCTGGCTTTGCTGTGTACACTGTGTGCGTTTATACTTGACCTTGTGGGTCCTACACAGAGGTCACTGAGAATCCTCCACAGAAATGCCATACTAAATATCATTGCAGGTAAATTTTGGGCACTATACTTATATGAAAGGTTATAAATATCTACAAGTATGAAGACAAGATAACCATGTTTGATTATTGAATCAATGATTAAAAGCAATATTCTATTAACCATATAGAACCACAAAATGTCACATTATGATATGAATATATTACTTTGTTCTATTTCAGTGATTCTTTGTGTGATTATAGACCTGTTTTGCTACTGGCTTGTGTCAGAGGTGCTATTTCTCCAGAAAATGACAAAACTTCACACCGGAAGTAAAGTGGCAGTTACATTTGACATAAGTTTTTACTTAATGGCAGCAGCAGGTGGCATGGGAGTGTTTGCTACAGCACTGAATTGTTTACGTAGATATCCTGTGTATGAGGATGACCAGACAAGTGCTCTGTTAGAGGAACAGGTGTATGACTGTGTAACCCCCGAGGCAGACAGTGGACACATTGACACCCCTCCCCCTCCATATTCCCTCCAACCAAGTGTGTAGAAAAAAAATTGCTAAGCTGTACAAACTTTTTAAATTTTATATATTTCTTGCTTTTAAATTTACTACAATTTTCCGAGTTGCTTTAGCCTAGTGATTAGGGTACTACATTTATCTTCACAACTGGAAAGTCCTCGATTTGATTCTCAATCCTGGTGTCTTGTCAAACTGAAGACATTTACGAACTGTCAATCTAATTAAAATAGATCCTTTTATCCGCTCACATGTCGCTACACAGCGATATACGTGAGCGGATCAAAGGATCTAATTTTAATTAGATTGACGAACTGTGTAATATAAGTAGTGACTGATCCTTCATAAGTGCAAAACATTAGAAGTGAAAGTCATGGGTTTTTTGGTTATGACATTTAAACAGAACCCTCACCGATACCACCACAGCAATTTTCAGTACTGTGTATGAAACTTTACAGTTTATCTCAAAATTTGGACAGCTACTCTTTATTCTTTCCTCTAATTGACATACAAATACAGCACATTGTTGATCACTGGATTGATTTTGTGGTTTTGCTCTGATCCACAAAAACTGCAATAATTTGTGCTTCACAAAAAAGATGAAATTATATTAAAACTGAGTCCAGTATAGGTTATTTCTGTTGATAAACTGAAAAGGGCCGTATACTGTAATTCTACATAAATTATAAATTCTAATGCAACTGTTTTGTAATCTGCACTTTGATTGGCAAATGCACTGAGGTATCAAGCAATTGGACGAGTTTTAATTAGACAGAAAACTTTAATGAATTCATGCTTACAGTAATACATGGTTACAGAGAACACGCTTATAATGCTTACAGCGAAGTGATTTTCATCCCCTTTAGTGGGGCCTCTGTAGCCAAGTGGTTAGAGCATGTCATTCAAAATTACAAGGCCTCTCACCTCTAGTTGACATGGGTTCGATTCTTGCTCATGCTGACATATGTGAGAATGTTTGCCAGTTTACTTTCGGAAGGTCGGTGGTCTCTTCCCGGGTACATTGTATCTAGGTTCTCTCCTCCACCAATAAAAAACTGGACACCACCAGATAACTGAAAAAATTGTTGTGCGTGGCAGAAAACAACAAACATACAATCAATCATCTTCTTTAGTTTTACAACATATTATGAACTCATTGGATCAACAAATTACTTTTATAACAAAACTGTTCACCCCCAGAATTTCACTTTAAGCATGCTCTATTTACTCTATTCGTTGTGGATAATTATGAACTTTACTCTCTATGCTGAGTACCAATGCATTATAATAAATGTTTACAACCCATTATTGCTTGACTTAAATTTTTATAAAATCAAAATATTCCATGATCAATACATGTCTTTGGTGTTAAGTTTCTTTAGACTTGATCCAATGCCCAAATTATTATAAGGCATACCTGAACCAAACTTGCTGTAATGTTACATCTAGAGGGATATACATTGTCAGTCCTCCTTCTGATGCTGAACATAGTCTTTAAAATTTCTATGATCACTATATTACAGTTTTGGAGTAGGTTGAAGTTTTTGGGTTTGGTTACATTTCCTCTCAAATACATACATTGAGGATATAAACTACCACATTTGCTTTGTATTTTGAATTTATTTCCAACATTGTTAGCCAGGTTAACATTTTTAGAATGGTTAATAATCATTGGATTTTTCCAGTTCCCTATTACCAACTATAGGTCCTAACTAACTGCAAAATTGAACAGTAACTGTGTGGGAATCCCAATACAATTCTGCAGCTACAGACAAGTATGATGGTGTGTGTATGTCGGAGGTTGGGGTTGTTACAGGCAACTAATAACTAATACTACAGAACAATTCAAGTTAAGTACTTTAGTAAGAATATATTATTTAGCAAACATTCCGAGCATATTGCAGGCAATACAAAATCCCCTACCAGTAGTATAATTCAGTCAAAAGTATGTCAAGCGCAATGAAACTTAAACTTGATCTGTAACTATCCAAGACAAAGCCACATATCAAATTTCAGTTTAATATCTTCATCCAATGTTCAGAAAACCTCAAGCATTCATCAATGGTCATAATTCAGTCAAAAGTAGGTTAAGCGTAACAAAACTCAAACTTGACCTGTAACTATTCAAAACAAAATCATATACAAATTTTCAGTTGAATATCTTTATCCAATGCGAGAAAAGTCCAGAAAACTTATTCAAAATACGGACAGACAGACCAAGGGTAAAATAAAAGTCCCCTTCGGCAAAGCCAGTAGGGGATTAAAAAATATTGTATGTAAACATGTCCATGCCCCATAAGGCCCATTTGATGAATGCCGGTAACGTGTCTGGCATCTTGTGATTAAGGGCCCAATTTTTAGCTAGTGCCCACAAAATATAACTGTGTTTAAATCATGATCCCAGGGGTAGGGTGGGGCTACACATTTTCTGTGAGAAAAATCTTTTTCTAAAGATCAGCAGGGTTAGTCAGAATTCTCAGGTAATGCAGATTTTAGTTTATTCAAATCATGTCCCCCAGTAAAATGGGGGTGGGGGGATAGAGAGGCATAAGGGGGGTCAGTAGGGGATCCTAATTTTACATTATATTATATTTTCTTATCAATAACAGCTGATGAAATATATCAATACTGTATGCAAAAGAATTCATATTTGTGATTTTTATTTGTGTTGGCTTAAATATGAAAAAAAATGTTTTTGCATGAAAATGTATTGGAAATTTTAACAATGGGCCTCTTGGTGAAGAAAGGATACAAATTTTCTACACGGACTTGCTCAAGTTCTTGTGTTGTTTTATACTTCTGGTCTGCATTTCGGGGTGGGTGGGGGGATTTCGAATGGAAATGTGGACTTCAGTGTGAGATTTTACTCAAATAAAGAAAGCTTTTTTTTTTTTTTGAATTCGAGAAATCCATTCTATCACACCTTTAGAGATGCTGTATTAACCATTACAGACAGCAGTCGGCAAATATTTAAACATGGAAACTTCAGCATGAAGTCTGTTTTTTTCCCCCACTTTTATTTCTATGATCAAAGTCTGATTTTTTATTTCTATGTTTAAAGTCTGGTTTTTCACTGTTATTTCTATAATGAAAGTCTGGTTTTTCACTTTTATTTCTATGATTATAGTCTGTTTTTGTTTTTTCACTTTTATTTCTATTTGTAAAGTCTTTTTTTTTTCAATTTTATTTCTATAATCTAAGTCTGGTTTTAATAAGTCACGTTTTCCACTTTTATTTCTATGATTAAAGTCTGATCTTTCACTTTCATTTCTATTGTTTATTACGAAACAGACAGTGAAATAATCAGTTTGGGTAAACGTGAAGTTCTACCTGAAAAACTTTCAATATTGAAGGTAAATATGAAGAGTCGTGAAACAAATTATAGTAGAATAACTCTACACGTGTATGATAAACATCCATATCACGACGTTTCCTAGAAAAATTAAGACAAAAGATTAATTGAAACGGACCTAATGTGGGTATACGGTGTGTTTTAGAAAAGTGTGTCATCCAAATTTAGTAAAGCTGTTCCAGTTACAGTGAAAAGAAGTCTACTACATTCCATACTTTCATGTAATACTGGAAAGAAAAGAAATATTTTCGAGTCGCTGGAAGTTTACAAAAAATAACGAAAATGAAAATCACTTTGAATTTTTTTAGAACATTAAAAAAAAACCAACTAATCATAAGGTAACTGTTAACCATCGTGTTTTTGTGTACTTCTAGAAACTGACCATTCTTCCTTATGTAATTATTTTGGAATTTACTTTCTTTTTTAAATTACTTAACAACTTTGCCGATTTCGTTTTTTCATTTTGACTCTCT
This sequence comes from Ostrea denselamellosa, assembly GCA_024699665.1. NCBI lineage: Eukaryota > Metazoa > Mollusca > Bivalvia > Ostreida > Ostreidae > Ostrea > Ostrea denselamellosa. Next base: position 8,038,713 of record JAMZEH010000016.1, on the reverse strand, counting down.
CTCGATCGAGAGAGAGAAAGAGAGAGAGAGAGATCTATATTGTGTAATTTCATATTTGCATTGTCCAACGAGTTGAAATGGTGTATTATTCGCGAGGCTTGTCGAGCGAATAAATCAAAATTTCAACTCGTTGGATAGAGCAAACATCAAATTACGCAATTATAGATGTTCTATTTATTTCATTGGCTTTTTTTTATCATTTTAGTTTTGATATGATCCCCAATACAACAAAACTGATTTAGATCATTCCTGATGGTCATTACAAACAGTCGTTCTTGTTCGCGTTCTTACGCGAAACTAAGAAAAAAAAATACTGTGCGATAAATATTATACAGTTCATAGATATTTATTCATGCCTATCGATGCATTTCTTGGAAGACTTATAAATGATAAAACATATTACTTCATTTCATTAAAAAAAAAAAAACAATACAAAAGAACTTAAACTATTATATTTCTTTACCGAGTATTTATTTTGCTGACGTAACATTTTGACATATTTGGAAAAAGTTTAATTGCGACCACAGGCAATTATATCGCTTGAGTTCGAATTTACTATTGAAAGAGTAAAGGTACAGAACACTAAAATATAGGGTACTCAAGTTTGCCGATGAAAAAATCAGTAAACCAAATGGTATAAAATTCTACTCTTTATTCTAATAGGATCACATATAACTAATCTTCCTTACTACCAAAATTGATCCCGAAATTCCGTATACTTCCCAAGATATGCAGAAATGAATTCAGAAAAAAGTTTTTTTGGTCGAGTTTTAGCTGGGCCCTGGCACTGTACGACTAAAGAGAATGTTTGTGCATTGCAACAAGCAATTACATAGAATGTGCAGTATTAGATATCATTTTTAAATCGAATTTCTTACCTCAATTTATAAACAGAAGTCCGTAAATAGCTCCAAGTGACTGAAAAACAAAATCATGCCACGCGTTTTTTCGCTAACGTTACGCGATATATAACGCGAAAGTATGGCGTTATAACGCAAAAGTTACGCATTTATTCGCGAATGTTACGCATTTTGACGCGAAAGTTTTTACCCATTGTCAATTAATGAGCCAAATGGGCTTTCATACACGAGATTAAAAAACCTTTGAAAGTCGTTATTACCAAACAAAACGTCGTCTTTACGACTATTAAAGCATAGGGAAATGCAAACACATCGGGCTCAAAATCACAAAGCCTCTCACCTCGGCCGCGGCGTTATGTTATTGAGTTTGCCAGTTTACTTGCAGAAGGTCGGTGTCTCTTCCCGGATACATTGTATCTGGGTTCTCTTCTCCACCAACAAAAACCCTACGCCACCAGATAACTGAAAAATTGTTGAGTGTGGCGGAAAGCAATAAATAATCAATCAATCATTAAAAAAAAACAAACCAAAAAACACGACGCGTGCCAAATATAGCAAAGAAAACCACATCTTAGTTTGAAAGTTTGTGATTGAACTGTAATTAAAAACGGTAAAAAAAAAAGGGGGGGGGGGAGATATCCCAAATTTGCACGAAAATATATCATTTTAAACCATTTGAAAAAAGTTTTTTCTTATAGCAATTTGCAAATTAATTATAAAGACAATTAAGATAGTCTATAGCGTTGGTCACATTTAATTTTGTTTTAAACATGGCATTTTCTATTCAGCAGTAACAAAGAAATTGTGAGCCCTGTACATATGCCGCATGTAACTGCCAGTGACTATTTGAAATACCTGAGAAGCACGCATAAACATGTATATAAGATAAAAGAAATTACTATATCTTATTTAAGTCGTATGGGACTTGCAAAAGTTGTAATTTAAAGTATCTCGTAATAACGAGTTTTTGCATCGTAATAACGACATTTTACCTCGCTAGGCTTTCGATAGAACACAATAACTACATGGAAGTGGTAGCATAGCTCAATAGTCTATCCAATCTCACTCCCCCAAAAAGGTGTAATTCTAGAGCTAAAACTACGACTAAGTGCCGAATTGACCATCAAAGTGGCCTTCGTAAGTGCCAGACTGATAATCGCTGGTACTGATTAATGTAGGTGCCAATTTGATCAAATGTCGAAATGAATTGGAGTCGAAGTGACTTAGGGGCTGAATTGTAATTGAGCTGAATTGTCGAAATACCGTACCACGTTCTGATGCCGAATTCACTAGGTGCCGAGTTAACTAAGTGCCGGATATACATTTTCTTCAGGTGCCGAATTTACCAGGTGCCGAGTTGACTTGTACCCAACCAGACCACGTCAATATTGTATGTAACTTTGCTTGAAGTGACATTTATTTGGTGTTTTGGAAAAGAAAGAAAAGGAATTGGGGGACGCTTGAGCAGGATAACAGTTGTCCGGAATCAGAGTGTGAGTAGCAATACTAATTAAAGGATGTTAGTTATTATACTATCTGGAAGGTCATGAAATCACGACCGTACCTTAATCTCATGATCTGGGTAAGATTCAGTTGTCCCGAGATTCCATGTGCGTGTAATGTATATAATATGTAATCCATTGCAAAAATTAACCCAAATAAACAAGTGATAGTCACATACATAGAGATACTGACTATCCTTTAAAGCTAGATCTTCATTTGCACCTTCCCGTTTTAGTTGTGTATTGAAATATGACGTTTTCAAGGGTAGGAAGGTAGAATGTCAGACACTTTGGCCCATTGACAATTTGACCGAATCAAGGACGAGTTAGACCAAAATTTTGTGGCAGTAGGACTCGGGTTTTTTTTTTTCTGGCAATTTGGCCATATGTGGAGAAGACTTGGCCCAATATGACAACTTGGCCTGGCCCAGATAATTCGGTCCAACATGTTACAGTTGCATTTCCTGAGTGAGGTATACTTTTACAGAATCCCTTTCTTGTCTCCCTTCCATGCTATGGCCCATAACGTTGGGGAAGTGGCTGTTTGACTCTATACAGTTTGGTACAAACACTGAAGAGGCTGCCATATGGAAAATCTGCAAGCATATGTTGCCCTGTGGGCCATGAGAGGGGGATTTTTATAATGATAAAAAACAAGAGGTCCATTGGTCTCAACAGTGATGAGAGTATACAACATACAATGGTTGGTGGGTTTTTTCTATTACCAGTGACTTTGACCTTAGTTAAATGACCTTTGCAATAGTCATAAGTTTTCAATAAAGTTTTTAAAGTTGATAATAAAGACTGAAAGTAAAATAAAAGTTTTTGAAATTCATGATAATGTGGCAGTCAGCAGGTTCCATCACTTGTGGCCAGATGGCTCAGTTGATAGAGCACATAATTAGAGATTTCAAGGGGTTCAGGTTTGAATCTTGGTCTGGTCTCTAAGGGTGAAATGATTACACACGTGTTAATGGCAACATTTTGATTAAAAGCTCTAAACGTTTACAAATTGAGTAAATGTTTACACGAACGTCATTATCAATATCTATCAGAAAAAAAGTTTGATACAAACAAATTGTTTTATTTCATATTTACCAAAGAAAGTGTTTCAATACAGTCAGCAGATCGTGGTATACTTAATTTGGGATTAAAAGATCCATCTTTGCAAGTTTAATTTTATAATGCTTTTTCTGCATCTGGTATGTAGCCAAACAAACCATTAATGCAATATTGGGTGACATTGTAGAAAGTGAATGAGTTTAATGCATATTTTTTCATCATAAAAACCAACAAGTAAATAGTACTAATAACAACTCACACTGACATCATAATGAAAGAATGGTTTATTAAATTAGTGTTTCATGAGGAAGTAGCTATAAAAATTCCACACAAAATATTCTCCCATTTAAACAGTACTGTTTTGTTTACTGCTGTTTGTTCAAACGTTTACAAAGTTCAGTAAACGTTCTACCCTTGCTAGTCTGTTACATTTTGTCCCCTTCTTTTTACAATAAATATCATGACTGATATTAAGAATTTACTGAATTTTGTTTTACTGGCAAAATCTCTTGGACATCTACATCATGCTTAATTATGAACTTGTACCAAGGTCACAGGCACTATTTAAAAATTTAACTTGTTTCTGAATTCTTTTAGGAATGATAAATGAAATTGTATTATTGATGTGTACAAATAAAATAATTATGGTTTAAACTAATCAAATGAATTATTATCTGGGGTACAGCGTAGTAATTGAAAATATATTCAAATGGTTCATATGTGGCATACAGGTAGCTTTAGGCCAGATTCAGCAGAATTACTCTTCTTTTGTTTTTGACATTCATTTGTCAGAGTTTTATAGATGCTTACTTGCTTTATTATCCCCTCCCAATTCATTGTGAGAAGAGATTCTGAGGAACAGGACAATTACTGTGTGGGTGAGTTTGTGTATATCAAACAGTGAACTTGTAGATACTCTACAGAGAACAATTTTTGCTCTGTTAATGTCATACGTCACATGTGGCTTTGAAATCAAGAGAGGAAGAACCCTATTGATTTGGGATTAAAAGGTCAAGGTCACTATGGGACTTCATTGAAAAAGTCTATAGGCACTCTACAATTTATGCTCAATTGATTTCATACTTCACGGGGCCTCCGTGGTCGAGTGGTTAGAGCATTGCGCTCAAAATCACAAGGCCTCTCACCTCTAGTCGGTGCAGGTTCGATTTTGCTCGCGCTGATATATGTGAGAAAATTTGCCAGTTTACTTTCGGAAGGTTGGTGGTCTCTTCCCGGGTACATTGTATCTTGGTTCTCTCCTCCACCTACAAAAACTGGGCGCCACCAGATAACTGAAAAATTGTTGAGTGTGGCGAAAAAACAACAAACAATCAATCAATCATGCTTCACTTGTAGCTTTGTTATTAAGGAAGAACCCTATTAATTTACTTGTCAAATGTCAAGGTCACTATAGGACTTCATAGAAAAGCTTGTAGACACTCATTATGAGGGGATATGCCCTGCCTTACAGAGGCCTTGTTTATACACAACATTTCTATTATATGGTCTACGTTGTATGATACTCAGATAAGGATTAATTCATGATTTTTCCTAAACTTCATTTTTAACTTTTGATGATCATAATCCACTGTCTAATGTACTGTTTTAAAGGTTTCACCAAAAAAATTAAGGTTATACAATATGACAAAAGCTCATTGTAGAGAGTTCATTATTTGTTTTGTAAACAAAGATTGAGGCATGTTATTGTTTACCAAGTTTCAAAATGTAAGGTTATTGATCTAAGTTTGTTACATAAATCACATTTCAAGTATTCATTAGGTGAAATGTATCATTTAAAAGTTACATTTGTGACTGTGCAAAATTAGAATGCTTTAAATTACAACATTAACATGTTGTAAACACATGTTGTAAAAAGTAAACACACAAAAGACTGGAGTCTTTGTTTACATAACACAGTGTTACAGCTTGAATATTGCCCTTGCAATCAGAAGGTCCAAATTTGGTTATCAACTTTAAATGAGTTATATTTTTAATGTTTAATATAAAACTTTAAAAGTGTTTTTAAAAAAAATCATGGACCAGTCCCTTTAAGGCCTGTGGGACTCTTGTATGATTTTGATATTTCCTGTTCTTACTTTGTTGGTGTTTTATGTCACTTCTTCATCCCCAGAATATTTTATTTACCTTTAAAGTAAATATGATACAAAATAAATAAATAAAATAACATGAAATTCTCAAGATAGATCATATTTCATGTCACAGTAATATGTTATATAATATAAACAACAATGTAGATGGTAAAAGTAATGAATATTGCTTTGCCATTTGGGATCAAGTTTATAGACCAGTAGAACTACTGTCTAGACAGAGACTCTGCCATTTGGGACCAAGTTTATAGACCAGTAGAACTACTGTCTAGACAGAGACTACTGGTTACGGATGTAACCATAAAATAAATTTATATTTGACCTTATGTGCGGTTAACAGATACAGTAGCATAGTAGTGATTAGGATTCTTGCTGTGCAATCCAGAGGTCAGTTCTCAATTTCAGCTCATGCTAAATCTTAGATGTCTAACATAGATAGTGATTCCATGTTTCTTTGCCAAGCACATGGCATTGTAAGAGAATATCGCAAGTCTTTCAGATATGGAATTTATCATAGTAGATGTGAGATTAATAGAGAGCCCTTTGCTGTTAGACTTGAGCACCATGCAAAGATCAAAATTTGTAGCACTTCTGAAGCTCTCTGCATAAGTGAAAAATTCTTGAATAGGACAGGAAAAGTAAATTTGTTCACTACAGAGCAAGTATCAACAGAGACCCTGTATACTGTGATAAAGATGAAGGCTAATCTCAGTAAACATTTGTTTTTATTTTTTTTTTTCAGTTTTATCCCATTTGATAATTGTACTATGTCACAAATTTCAAAGATAGACATAGAACATCCAAGGTATGACCAAAGTACATTTATAGGACGAGCAAAACATTTCTTCATCACCACAAATCCCTTGAATGTATTGGCCACAGAAGCACAACTTGATCATGCCCAGGACATTGTGGAAAGATACAGGTTAGTATAATTGTCATTTATTTTTGTATTTATTTCATCAGCTTCTATCTTCATCAATTACCACATCCCTTTCTCAACCTTTCCATAGGAATCATCCTTTAAGAAGAGGTACAATATGTCAAATTAATTTATAAGCCTCCTCAAGTGGTGTATATATTGAAATTTGTTTACACCGTGTGAGCCTCAGGGGCCAGGACTGGGTCACAACAGGGATCTAAAATGCAGGAAAACTCTTAAAAAATCTTTTCTCAAGATCCACCAGGGCTCAGTATGAAATCTTCGTGTTACCATGGATACAGATTAGATTCAAAATCACATTGATCCTCATGGTCTTGATGGGGTTAATACATATATTTCATATTCACTCCATGACTCCTTGATCAATTTAGAAATAATTTCATTTTTGAAATAACATATGATCTACAATGCTTCATGCTGGCATACTTCATGAAGTATGTCAGCTTTTTTTTTTGTATTGTACATCTTTTACTTAAATATAAAACTTCTCAATTTCAATTGTCATGAGATAAGAACTGACTGCTCTTTTGTTTAAAACAGGTGTTGGTATGATATAGAATCCTCACTACTATACGGCTCAGTCCACCATGCATAGGTCTATATTTGTGGCACTTCACCCACAGTTGGTGATATCTCAGTAAGAATGAAATACTTTTGAAAAGACATAATAAAAGAAATAAAAGAAATCCATTCATGTCCTTGTGCAGCCCTAGATATTACTTCAGATACTAGGAAGCAGTTCATTGCATGCTTTGACTCATTGTTGATGAAGCAACTTGCAAAACGCTGGTACATGCTCTTGCAACTTCAAGACAAGACTTTGCCAACACATTGCTACTCAGCTTGCTAAACAGTGCCACAAACAAACCTGCAACATGTGTAAAATACAGCAGCAAGAATAGTTACTCAATCCAAAAAACATGACCACATCACAGTGGTGTTGATTAACCTTCACTGGCTTCTGGTTCAATATTGTATAAAACATAAAGTACGTGTGCATTATTACTAAGCAGTGCACAGATACTTACACGTGAGTGAACTTATTACCATGTATTGTCCGCCTAGAAACTTGTGATTGGAAAACAGGATGCTTCCTAATATTCCCCGGACTTTAACTAAGACTTAGAGAAACAGGCACTTTGACTGCACTGTGGAATACTGCACAATTGGTTTACATCGTGTCAAATCATTGGACATTTTTAAACATTGCAAGACACATTTCTTAACATTGGTTTTAATGTTGAACTGAAAAGACAGTTTCTAGTTTTTTTTACAGAATGGTTTAAGGACTGTCAGACTTTTATGAGCACATAAAACTACTTTAATGCAAGACTTTTTTTTACTTGTAATAGTATGGTTTTAATGTGAATTGTTTCCTAGATTTTAAATTTATTAGTGAAATATACAAATTTTAGTATTGTATTGTTGTATTGTATGCTTGCATGAATTTACAAACACACTTGATATGTGATTATCATGTAATTTGAAAAGGAGGGAAATTTTAATAAAATAAAAATGATAAACATTTCAAATTACATGAATTTCTCACAAGTTACTGTATTGGATAATGTTTTTCAGGAGAAAGGAGGAAATTCCTGGTTTGACAGAGGATGAATTGTGGAAAGCCAAACAGTTGTATGATTCAGCTTTCCACCCTGACACTCATGAGAAAATGTTTCTGATTGGTAGAATGTCTGCTCAAGTACCAATGAACATGACTATTACAGGGTGTATGATGACATTCTACAAGTATGTATTCGAAAGCTTTTTTGGTGTAGCTTGACCAGTAATTGATAGAATAATGAACTTTTACTCCAAATTTTGATTTTATTAACTCTCTATTAATTAAACTATGTTTTTTGATGCAGCACTAGGCCAAGATTCAATCTACATAGAAACATCTCAGTCAGTGTTTTATGTATGATTATTCAGTGATAACTTGCAGCATTGTGTAATATTATTGGTTTATTTGAGACTTAGGATCAGGTGAGATTTTCTGATCTGCAGTCATTGTTGTCAATTTTTCTTAAGAACCACAGTGGACAATTTTGATCAAATTTAATGCCACAAAATATATTGATTATGAACAATTAATCTGAAATCTTCTTTTCTGATTTACTACAGAGCACGAATCATCCTGGGGTAAAAAGGATTAGGTGTAATTAAATGAAGGGTCATACCCCCACTCCAGGGAAAATGAATGAATTTAATTCATTGATTCACCAAACATGTTGGCATACAATCATGTTACACAATATGAGATATATATATTGATAATAAACCAAACACTAATAATTCATATATTCATATACATAATATATATATATATATATATATATATATATATATATATATATATATATATATATATATATGAAATAAAATATTTAGAAAATCTAAGATTTGTTCAGAGAAATGATAAAAGTGTATAAAAGAAAATGGTGCACATTGAGAAAAAATCCTAGAAATTACAATTTCTATTGATAATTAGTTTGCACACTTTTTGATCACTCTTTTACATTGTAGGGAAGGCTTTCTCAAAATTATGAAATTCTTGACCCTTAGGATTGGAATCTTTGTGTTAGTTTAGGGTTCTAAACAGCTCATAATAGAGATAAAGCATTATATCTTTTAAAGTCTTCTTTTTCTATTTTGCTAAGCAAATTGGATATGTTTGTTACATTTAAAGGGCCTTAGTGGTTAGAGCATCGAGCTCAAAATCACAAGGCCTCCCACCTCTAGTTGTCGCGGATTCAATTCTCACTTGTGTCAATATATGTGAGAAAGTTTGCCAGTTTACTTTCGGAAGGTAAGTGGTCTCTTCCCGGGTACATTGTATTCGGGTTCTCTCCTTCACCAATAAAAACTGGATGCCACCAGATAACTGAAAAATTGTTAAGTGTGGCGGAAAACAACAGACAATCAATCAATCTTACATTTAAAAAGTTAGAAATAAATGTTTGAGTGACAGCTCTCTAAATACATAGATATAATAGGTATACAAATTTCTTACTCAAAAAAAGTAATTTAGCAAAAGTCAGGTACATGTTGAAAAAGAGAAAAGTAATGTTTTTTGAGCTACAACTTCTTAGTGTTGGTTCAGAGATGAACACAATTCACCAACAACATATCACATATCACTCTTGCTTGTTATGATACTGAAGTGATTTTTAAGGCCCATGGGCCTCAAATTGCAAGGAAATATCAAAACAATTAGCAAGTGTTAATTTTCTGGACCCATCAGATTTAATCAGAATTTCTTAATCAACCACTTATATATTGAATCAGATGGAAATGTGTTAGTATAATTGAATTTCTTGCACAGTCAGCGCTCATTACAACAGCCAAGTTTGTTTCCAAGCATTTTGTCATTATAATGAATCTGTCATAATGAATGCCGATATTACTGGTAAGAGTTATCCCCCTTTGTTTATTCGTCATCATAATAACAATGGCAATCTCTGCACACTTTTTCCTGTTTCAAATAGAAATAAAGAACTTCGTGATAAAAGTAAATTTAAATTAAATTTCTGTTGGATGATGACTTGGCAATTCAATGTTTGCATAGTATTTGATCAAATACAATGATTCATTATTGTGCTCTTTTCTACGTGTCATTTCCAGTCTGTTACAGAATAGATAATAAATTTGTTTGTGTTTTTTTTTTTAATAAGGAGCATCTCTTCATTAGTGTCCTTCTTGGGTTGAATGTTTATTTTATAGGAAGCCATTAAACATACCCATGCAGATAATTTTAGAACCATTCTATCAAACACTAATTAGTGTATCAATAAACACTGTCTGTGCTTCTGATAAACAAACATTACCTGGACAGCTGTCTAGTGCATAGGTGACAAGGAATTTAATCCGTTACATAATCTTGGTCAAATATGAAAATATTGCTGATAGCTAATTGTCATACATGTACATGTATTAACTCGACAATCTCAGTTAACCTGCCTTTATAGTGGATTTTAATATAGTTTCAAAATGCATATTCATTAGCGATAATTAATGCCAGTGCCAGAATATGAACATGCCATTATATCAAGTGATATTAGTATTGTGTAGATTTATTACCAGCAATTAGACAAATTTGCCGGTAAATCACGTGCTGCTGTAACGAGCGCCGACTGTACATCTTCAAAATTAAAATTTGGGAAACTTGGTAAATATTACTCAGTCAGTATAAATATTCTTAACTTCCTGAAATTCTAAACTGGTAGAGCTACAGTCTTGACACATCAGATTCAAGTGTTAATGTGAGGAAACAGATAAAATGTTGTCTTTTTTTCCATTTTTAGTGTATTAGTAATTACATTTTCATTTGGTAGAGTCTTGTAATTCATGTTCTATTGACACTGTAATAGCATGGAACATTGAGGTCATTTTGACATGTGGTTTATAATTTTTGACAGGACCACCCCTGCAGTAGTGTTTTGGCAGTGGTTTAACCAGACGTTTAATGCCATTGTAAATTACACCAACAGAAGTGGAGACCACCCCATACCTCTCAAGTGTGTAGAAAATGTTTATGAGTATTTGGCTCACATGAACTGAACTTTTGTAATGAAGTTTTGTCCAGCTTCTCTCTCTGTATATATATCAGTCTGTCTGTCTTGCACAAGCTTCTCATATTTTTAGGTCGCCTGAGTATATTCAGTTAATGTTTTGTGATCTGTTATTGTCTGGCATTGTTCATCGTGCGTGAACTTTTTCTCAAATACCACTGGGATAATTTTACCAAATTTGGTATATTGGATCTGTGGAATAACAGTAATTTGAAATGTTACTGTTCCTGGCCCCTTTGGATTCATAGCAGTGAAGGTTCAGTATTGTCACTCCATCCTGCATTTACAGGGTAAGGGCAACCAATATTACTTATCTTAAGGTCCCTGAGGTGCAGGGCCAAAACTGATATTAGAAAAACATAATCTTTTAATAGTGTAGATTTAAGTTTGTTCATGCAATGACTCCCAATGACTTGGCAAGGATACAAGGATTTTAAGTATAAATCTTCTCAAGAACAGTAAGGATACAGTATATCAAATTAATATGGAAGCATCGTCATGTGGTGGACATTTGTTTGTTAACTCCATGGGTTTTTTTTTTTATGTCAAATTGATATCCAAGCATCCACATATAGTATAGATTCATGTTAGTTCATGCAATGACCTCTTGGTAGACAGGGGTTCTATGTTAAAACATTGGTTTTGAAAAAACTTTGAAAAACTTTATAAGAACCATAAGGGTACAGTATCTAAAGTAATATTGAAGAGTCCTTGCCTCAGGATCACGAAACGTCTTACACTTTAGTCAAAATCCGAATAATGTGATGAAATCATTGAGAAGTTAATAAAATTGTTATTCAGTACTGTTTCATCAGTGTTGGCAATTTTAAGAGTTCCAGTTCAGAAGTTATGAGCATATTGACTTAACTCTTGAATTTGTTACATGATCCTGGGGTCTTATGTTGTGTAGATTTAAGTTTTGTTCACAGTATGCTTTTCATGTGTAGATTAGGGCCATAATTGGGACTTAATGTTGTACATGGGAAAATGGTACTGCTCAGGTGAGACATCTGGCCCATGGGCCCTTTGTTCATTTTGTGATACTCAGGTGACCATTAAAGATGATGGAACTCTTGTTAATTTTTATCAGTATTAATACATGAACTATACATTCTCTTCAAGCAACTCATTCTTTATAAATTAGATAAGCACAAACACTCTTTATACCAGTGTAACCCAGTATGTAATTTGTTGGCTCTATGTGAAAATTTTGGCATGTATTTTTACAAAATTGGGTAAAAATACCATATGTATATATTTTAAGACTGGAAAAATTTGCAAATTATTACAAGTACTTTGTTTCTAAACATTGTGAAGATTTTGATTTTTTAAAAGAAAATCTTTTTGCAAATTAAATAGACCTGCAAAGAATTGCTGTAAATTTGTCTGCAGTAAGAATAGGTACTTGATTTCCAGTATCTTGAAAAATTATGGAAAGCCTTCAAATGGTTTTATCTTTATTTCAGACATCTAGGTTTGTCGTATGCTTTAGCCACCACAGGAGCAGTTGGAACAGCTTTAACTATCAACAACATGGTCAAGGTAATTTTCTCTTGTCAAGCAGCAGTAATTAGCTCACCAGAGTAAAAAAAAAGATAAAGACTCCAGGGTCAGGGATTAATGAACCAAGGTCAGGGATTAGTGTATCTAGGTCAGGGATTAATGTACCAGGGTCAGATAGTAGTGTACCAGGGTCAGGGTTTAATGTACTAAGGTCAGGGATTAATGTACCAGGGTCAAGGATTAATGTACCAGGGTCAGATAGTAGTATACCAGGGTCAGGGTTTAATGTACTAAGGTCAGGGTTTAATGTACTAAGGTCAGGGATTAATGTACCAGGGTCAAGGATTAATGTACCAGGGTCAGATAGTAGTATACTAGGGTCAGGGTTTAATGTACTAAGGTCAGGAATTAATGTACCAGGGTCAAGGATTAATGTACCAGGGTCAGGGATTATCAAATGAAATGTTGCCGATATCAGCATGCATATGTTCCATTTCCTATTTGTAGAAATTCCCTCCTCTGATTGGTCGATTTGTTCCCTTCACAGCAGTAGCAGCAGCCAACTGTATCAACATCCCCAGTATGAGAAGCAGGTAACTAAAGACAACTAGATTGTGGAAAACTTCAACCGATATCAGTCTGTAGAATGGGTCAATTTCAAAGTCTTCAATTTTGTAAACAACTGCATAAGGGACGTGTAAAAATTTATCCATGTACTATCAAAGTAAAAAATGAATCTTAACTACCAGATTTCACATACTGAGATGACTTTACTCAGAATATTTAATGTAATTCCATTTGAAGTTTATAAAGGAATGATATTTCTCTTTGTAGTTAATAATGAAAATATTTAATAGGAAAAATTTCTCTATGTGCTCTTGCATTATGTATGCATAAAAATTTGCAGTTGTGACATTATATTAAGAAATAAGGACATTACAAAGTATTTTCCTTAAAAACAATATTAGGTAACAACACATTTTACAGGAAAGTGTAACAAACACACACACACCTCCCCCATCAAAAAAAGACCAACCCAGATCTGAAGAAATTGTATTCAACACTATTACCCTCACAAATACAGGCAAATTTAATCTGGGGCAGATTTTGATGCTTCATTGTTCTAGCTCTTTGAATTTCACATGTAATAATTGTCATAATTTGAATATTTTAAGATGGGCAGGAAGCTTACTACTTGATTGAAATGTGTCAAGTCAGTGACTCCATGTCATAATAATGGCTTTCTTCTCTTCACAATCTATGACATCATAGTCTACTATGTTATGTCATGTTGCTGACATATCTGTTGGGTACATTATGATGTCACAGTTATAAAGTTATTAAACCCAAGCAAATTAGAAAGCTGCTGGGACATGAATTTTAGGATTTTTTTGTCCAGTCTCTTTCAACTTTGAAGCAATATTTGGAGTAAATTTGATTTGCATATAGTTCTTTCTAATTTTCAAATATGAAAAGCAGTGAAGTTATCGGGGGCGGGGGTCAACGAGAGTAATGATATTACCATGATTTATTATAAATTACATTAAGTTGACATATTTTATGCCTTTTGAAAAAAATCATGGACGTGTTTCCTCATAAAATCAGATAAAATGTGTCCATAGTAATTGTGAAAACAGAGTTTTACATAGCAATTTCCTTGTGTCAAACATAATTTTATGTAAACTACAAACATATAGAAAAGGACTAAAAAAGTTTTATAGTTCGTGTAAAAATCAGACGGAAATTAATCCATGAAAAGATTAATGGGTTCGTGATGTTCAGGGTCAGTAATTTTCATAACTTTTTCTATTCCCATAAACCCCTGGAATGACAAAAATCTCCCCTTGAATTGAATATATTTGTATTGAAGGTCCCATTTACTAAGATTTTGCCAAGTATAAGAATAACTCATTTACAAGTGATTTTTTTTTTATGTCAATGTCATCTTCCTCTCCTTAATTTAATCTCTGAAGTAATTATTGCAATGTAGGGATTTAGAAATATATGATGACAGATGTGAAATTTACACACAGCTGCACTAAATTGTTCTTTGTACATGCATGTACCATGGAACACTCCCACCCTAACCTCCCCCTCCTTCGTGGGTTTCTTGTGTTCAAGTTGTCAGAAGTATATGAAACCACAATTTATTTCAATCTTAAAATGAATTTTTCTTTCATTTTGATAGAGAACTTATGAATGGAATACCAATATTTGATGAAAATGGCAACCGTTTGGGAGAATCAAAGATGGCTGCCAGAAGTGCCATATTTCAGGTGGTGGTGTCCAGAATTTTAATGGCAACTCCTGGAATGAGTAAGTTTTCCTTACAATTTTATACAATATAGAATAAGATGGGACAGTTCACAAACTGCCTCAGCTTACCTTATTAGTCCTCTAAAACTTTGCCAAAGGGAACCTAAATTTACCCTCAGTTAGCCTGTCTGTCTGTCATTCCACTTGAGATTTTCTGGATTTTTCTCTGCAGTAGGAAGATTAGATGAAGATATGCAATTGAAATTTGATATGTAGCTTTGTCTTGGATAGTTACAGACAGTTACAGATCAAGTTTGAGTTTCATTACACTTGACCTACTTTTGACAGAATTATCCAAGTGGTAGGGGACTTTGTATTGCCTGGAACACACTCAGAATGCTTGTTTCATATAAAGGCAATAAAATTTCTGTAAAGACAATGATTTCCTTTTCTATAGCAGCTGTGGGTTGCATTTCTTTTCACATTGCCATTTATCTAAACCAGTCACAAGTAAACTATAACCAGGTTTATCATTTCAGTGATTCCACCCTTTATAATGAATTACATGGATAAGAAAAGTTTTATGAAGGTAAGTTATGTTTCATATTTTTGTCAGAAAGAATTGACAGACAAGCAGAACTAATGACTGAATTTTTTAATCCATCATTGAAGCGCGTTAATGCTAATTAATGTTTTTCCCCCCAGAGAATGCCGTGGCTGAATGCACCCATTCAGGTTCTTCTAGTAGGATTTTTGTAAGTATATTTTATTTCACTTCTACTAGATGTTTTATTAACAGTATTGAGCCATACCTGTTAACTTTCTTCATCTCACCAGGAGACATGACCTTAATAGTCTATATATCTACCACTGATATGCACTTAATATTTCACAGTGTGCAGTATCTTCACTCTTGATATTCAGACCAGACTAAAGAACTTCTCAGATGTCATTCTAATGATGGTCTGATACATATCAATGCACATCATCCATATTGCTCATATCAAAGGTCAATGTTACTACCATGCTAGACAGGTTTTTATGTGTGTCTCTCAAATCTTGTGTATTGGTATAGCATTGCACTCATTAAATCTGGGGGGTTTTTTCACCATGCAGTTTAATTCTTCATTGTGTAATGCTGTCTATTGTGATGTGGGAGAAAAGCATATTTTACAATATTAATTTTTTTTCCATTTCAAGGTGTTTGTTACCAGACTATTTTATTCATAGAAATAAACTACATTTGTTATATGACTTGTGAACCTGTTAATACAGCACCACCCTCAGCAACAGTTTCCCTTTCATCGGGAAGTAGGGGAGAAAGATCCCAATTTTTTTTGCACTCACCAGCTAATTTTGTATTATATTTAAAACTGAATGAACTGATTTTCAAATACAGCACTTTAAAACTGGGTAAAGGAAGACTTTGCTTACTGTTATGATTTGTATTCATTTGTAACCAGAAGGGAGATAATGCAACAGACAAGATTGGGATTCAAATCCAAACCCCCTGAATCTCTAGTCAGGTGTTCTACCAACTGTCCACCGGTGATCTAACCTGTCTGATTTGTACATTCCTTCTCCTTAAATTTGGTGTCACAGACCAGCTCCTGGAACTGACAAGTGAAAAAGATCTTAGGTTGATTGATGTCATCAAAGTGTAAAGACATTTAAGGAGAGAAAAATGTGGTGGTCAGACGAATATGATCACTGGTGTTCAGATAGCTCATTTGGTAGAGCACCTGATGAGAGATTCAGGGGCCCTGCATGGATTCAAATCTCAGTCTGGTCCATTGCATTTTCTCCTTTCCTGTTGCATTTGGTGCCATTGACCACCCATGGACATACAGGAAAAAGTCCTGCCAGGGGCAAAAGGAATCCAGGTTGTGTGTCTTTGATGGTGAAGACATTTAAGGAGCAAGGAATGTGGCAGTTAGACAGATCGAATCACTGTTGGCCATGTAGCTCAGTTGGTAGAACACCTGACTAGAGATTCAAGGAGCCTGGGTTCGAAGCCCAGTTTGGTCCATTGCATTTCCTCCCTTCTGGTTACACATTCAAATACTACATAGAATATTGCTAAACACAACTCAAAGTAACTATAACAATAATTGTAGGTCAGCATATTTATAATTAATGAACAGAAGTATGTAATCTTGAATGTAAGTTAAAGGCCAAGATTGTAAACCTTGCCCTAAAATATCTGGTTGAGATTGAAAAAGTTGCCAAGTTAAGGTGAAAAACAATGAGGTAAGTATTGATTGACCCAAGCACAAATTGAAGTGGTCTCCCCACATGTTTTGACAATTAGCTCTGCATGTGAAATATGTAAAGGTGATTCAAATTGCATGCTAGGCTTGGTTTATTATTCTGTTGTTTTACCTAGATCACTACTTCCTGTGTATAGGGTGTTGGAATAAATGGGCTACATGTCTGTCTTTTCCACAAGGCACCATACCAGTAATAGTAAGCTCTACTCCTTAAGATTTTCCTTGGTACAAAGGAAGGATGACTCAAGTGAAAATTTGTTTGTTGATTTAGTATATGTTCATTAGATTTAATAGGGGGAGGTGCTAAGCCCATTGGTTCCAACATTTGTTTTAACAAATAAAAAAATTTAACATTTAGTTCAACACTAACAGCTCTATTCCATGACCATACCAATAGGCACTGGCCTACAATTGCATTAAAATTTGAGAAACACTAAAATAAAGGCACTGTTATAGTATGTAAGCATCCTCATGTGCTGTAGATTTTGGTTTGTTCAAAATGCAGGACTATAGTAGGGTCAGGATTTGACATTTACTTTTTTGAGCACTAGACCAGTTAGGCTATTTCAAATGATTTTTACTAGACCTGATCATACATGCACTAGCCCTGACCAAACTTTCCAAAAAAAAAATAAATAAATAAGAGTCTGATAGTTTAATAAATGATTAACAACACTTTCTTCGTTAACTTAAGTTTGAATGCAAACATATTTTCTGTGTACCCACGGAAATTGAAGCTTCAGTCCATTTAGAATAAAAAGACCTTGACCATTTTCTTTTATTCACTGCTTTTTCTTCCATACCTTTTTTTTTTCTTTGGGGCATCTTTCTGTGAGATGAGCGGTATTTGAATAGAGACATTCCCACACATAAAATGTCTGTTTTCATTACAGTTTGATAAATAATTCATCACATTCAATTAAACTAAACTGTTTTTAAATTAAAATGAATTCAGTTTATGTCTATTTATCTTGAACAAAACTTTACACACAACCACATTTTAGTAACGACTAGATGTCACTAAACATCACTTCCAACCGTGATTTATCTATTACAAATAAAATAGAAATTATGTCATCAACTAGTTCAGGTGTTAATTTTTTACATTTACTTTTTATTTTACCTAACTGGACCTATCATTTAGTAGACTCAATTGGTCGAACGTGCCTTAGTGTCAAACCCTGAGGGTTTAAAGTTTTAAAATGTCCTATACTTATTAGTCTTTATAAATGTATAAGAAGATGACTTGAATGAGCGTTGTGGCCCATGGGCCTCTTGTTCATAGCTGTCACTACTATTCCATTCTTTGTTTTGCAGCTTAGTTTTTGCAACACCCCTATGCTGTGCATTGTTCCCACAAAAAAGGTAAAGATCTGTAATATTTATTCATACTTTCTGTATACAGTATTTTTAGTCCCCTACCAGCTTTTTTCTGCACTGGATGAAGATATTCAATTGAAATTTTATGAATGGCTTTGTCTTGGATATATAGTTATAGATCAAGTTCGAGTTTTGTTATGCTTGACCTACATTTTACTGAATTACCCTATTGGTAGGGGACTTTGTATTACCTGCAATACACTCAGAATGCTTGTTATGTATTGTGTCATTGTTTATGGTTCATTGGAAAATTTATAACAATAGATGGCTATTAGCAAAGCTGAGAGTTGGAAAGTATGGAAATTATTGTGTACCCTAATCAGTACCCCCCCCCCCCCCCCCCCCCCCAAAAAAAAAAACAAGGCAGTTATTCCCTAATCATAACTACCTAAAACGTTTCTTGGCAAAATGTAATGGTATTGATATCTTGTTTCTTGGCAAAATGTAATGGTAATGATATCTTTATATTTGATATATTGTTGGTTTTTTTTTATTATTTCTTTGTAGTTCGTTAGCTGTTAGTCACTTAGAAACAGGGGTTCGAGAGAAAATACAGTCCATGCCAAATCACCCAGAAAGAGTGTATTTTAACAAGGGTTTATGAGGATTCTTCAACATACATTCTACTCCAGGTGAAATGAAGTTCAGGGGAATAGCCAAATATTTTCAATATATCCAAAGTTCAAAATAAATTGAGGTGATCTCTTTCATCCACTCTGGAAAAATGGACTGTTGATTTTGTAATTTTCATCTAATGTGTACATGTAAGTATATCCCTACATGTTCCTGTACACGTAAGCAATTCCAACCTTTCTAATATCAAGGACTAAAGAACGGGCCTCAGTATACATATCTACTTGAAGGATTACAGCTTCAGTGGAAATATCATGAAGCAGATGTATGAAACTCTTATGCAAGCTGTGATTAAAGTGGCGTGTTGTTTTTAACGCTTTTGTTTCCCATTCTACTGTCAGAGGAGTCCATAGTTGAAATCTCTTCCACCAAACTTTCATTACAGTTATGAAAGTTGAGCATATTGTCTGGATTTTTTTTTTTTTTTTTTTTGCTCAACACATGAGAGAAAATTACAGTTTCCTCAGACTGTTTGTAAACAAATGATCATCAGCAACTTTTATCAGAAGTGACTATTCATTTAAGTAATTAATTTCTTACAGGCCTGGTCACAAAACATTCAGTATTATACTATCATTAAATAAATACTCCATAAACTAAGGTAAAGATTAATATTTTTAACATATACATGTAATAGACTGTTGAACTTTGTAGGTTTTTGATGAAATTATGCATTTCAATGTGGTTTTTTGGGGGGTTTTTTGGGTTTTTTTTTTTTAGATTTTGCACAAATAACAGATATTGCACTTTTTTTTTTATTATTTATTGGAATTTTCCTATATTCTGCATTTAAATCATTTTCATTTACCTCCTGTAACTTTGAAAAAGGTCATCTTCATTTACCTCCTGTAACTTTGAAAAAAGGTTATTTAGAAAAACAAAGCATAAATTGTCCTACATATTTGAGTATGGGGGCATCAAATGTCTTCCAGAAAATAAAAAACAAAACATATGACGTATTTCAACATTATTTTAATGGTTTTTTTTTTTTTAAACTTCAATCAGATCAACAATAGTACATGTTTGCTTAAGTTTTATAAAAAAAAAAATTGCTGTGAAGTTTGTGGATTTAATCACTGATTATTGTGTGATAAACAATGTTTTAGAAATTATGTTTTAATATTAAACATATATATTGTGCACATGATACTTGAAGTGTGAAATTATTATTTTTAATGGTTGACACAGTTTATAGCTCACCTGAGTTAAGTACACTTTTCTGATCAAAATTTTTGTCCATCGTCAGTAAACTTTTCCACATTTTAAATTTTTTTCTTGGGTTTCAAGCAAACTTGACACAAACTAACTTAAGAGGATGATAGCTTCACCAAATTAAAGTTCCTACTGAGGGGAGATAAATGAGAAATAGTACAAGATGTTTAGAAAATGCTAAAATGAAAGCTTCCTAATACTGCATAAATTTAATTTTGTTCAAACCATAATCCCTGGGACCAGATTGAGACCACAACAGGGTGTAGAAATACTTGCAATAACTGCAAAGTTAAAATGCATCAAATGAAGTTTCTAGTATGGATTCAAATGTGTTTACATCTTGATGACTGGGATCAGGTTGGGGACATGAGTTTAAAATTTTACACTGGAATATAGAAGGGTATGAATTAAAAATTCATTCTTAAGAGTAACAAGGATACAGTGTGTCAATATGCAGGCTTTGCTCAAAACCTGACACCCCCACCCTTCTTCCCACCTACCTCGGGCCAGGCCATAAAAGGGGAATTGAATAAATAGAAAAGAAATCTTCAAGAAAATACCATCCTCAGAGGATATAATCAATCCTTCAGGGATGTGACTGTGGTCCTCAGAAATCAGAGGAAAACTGATCAAAAAGGGAGGAAAACACCTCCCCCAACCTGGAAAAATATTTTCTGTCACTTTCGATCAAACCTGGAGTGTTTCACATTTTCGAAAAGCCAATCAGAGGATTTCCTTGAGTGAAAAGAGGAAAAATCACATCCCTTTAAAAAAAATTGTTACCAGCGTGACCTCATGGCCAGACTGGGGGGCACACGAGACGTCTATATAGAGAGAAAAATGTTTTAAAGATTTTTTTATTGGTCACAATAGACCAGTAGTGAGGATGCATACTTCACAACCGGGAGATTCCAAGTTTGATTCTCAATCCCTGCACAGTGTCAAAGATGTTTTTAATATAGGTAGTTACAGTTCATTTGCCAAGCACTAGTCATCAGAAGTGAAAGTTACAGGTCTCTTTAACATGACCTAAAATTGAGGTCAAGATAGGCATTGGCTCGATAATTAACCCTTGCTGCTACGAATTTCAACACCATGCATAGGCACTTCTCCTATAGCTGGTGACACCTCCGACTCTTGAATGGGCTCTAAAACAACATACAATTTTCTCGACAAGAACAATGTTCAATTTATCAGCTGTCTTCATAAATTGTTAATTAAAGTTAGTTAAACCTTGTCACACTGGCTATGTATTGGACTACATTATAAGAGATTAAAATTTTGTATTGGAGTACTTATGAAATCATCTTTAAAATATTCCAGTAAGAAAGTGAAAGATACAGGTAATTTGATTTTGGTGTATGATAATGTCTTCAAGTAGTGTAGATTCAGTTTTGTAACTTTCTATGACACTGGAGTCGAAGAAGATTCAGAGGTTAAAGACTTGCACTCTTATGAGACTGTATCCCAGTATGATCTAGTCGACTCAGGTGAGTTGTGTGGTCCATGAGCCTTTTGTTATTTTTATTGATGCACTGTAAGTGTATGAAGGTAAAATATCAGTCTTCTACCACAGTTTTATATTAATTTTCTTCAATTTGATGTAGACACATGTAGCGTTATTTTTTTATACTTCAATGTACAGGTTATATTTACATTAAAATTTTACTTTGTTTTCTTATTTGAATTTATTGTTTCACGAACTGAAAGAGACAGCTCTTGCACATTGAAAGTCTGCCTTACAAGGCTGCAGAAGTATTAAACTCGTCCCCTTTAATGATAAATGAATTTTAATGAAGTTAACAATATTCTTGTGCTGAATTAACGTCAAGTTTATGTTATCGTAAAATTAACTTTAAAAATTTAAAGGAGTTCTAATTAGAGTTTCATAGTATTGTCAATTGTTTTTGATTTTTAATTGAAGGGAAGTTTTAAAAAAGAAAACATTTGGACCAGAAAAGTATTGAACCAGTATCTAACTGATTAGGTGCATGTGCAAACAGTCATGGCATTCAACATTGGCATTGCCTTTGCTTAAGTGGTGGACCAACACGGGGACATTGTGGCCTTGAATGAAACTCCCGCATCCAATTCCCAACCGTTCTTGGACACACTGTCCAACCGTGAGTGCTGACAACTTTGTGTGCCATCTCCGTTGTCATCTGATATTGGTTACAGAGGTGCAAGAAACGTATGCCTCTATCTTGACATCGCAACATAATGTACAAGCATATGCTCTTGGAATGGTGACCCAATCTCCCTGTGGATCTGAGACACCCAACTAAATGGGATACTGTTGTCTATTGTACACTATATTCCTGGGCTACATGATGTTGTGAATGGCCTTGCATTATATCAGCATATTAGCCATACACCAATCAACTTTAATCAATCATGGTGTATTGCTCTACAATTGCTTTGATAAGAAATGTTGTGTAACTGATCTGTACTGTTCAATTTGTAATGATTTACCAGCACATATGGTGCAGGAGTACCCCAGATGCATGCTTTCTGGAAAATGCAGTGTTGAGTGGGGTCGTGGTCAGATGAATTTGGAACTGAAGAACATTTTCACAGTGCACAAAGGTAGCTCAGTGTCAAATTTAATTAAATTTCGTCTGTGTGTCTACACGTTATATTACAAAAACTGAACTTGTGTTTCATTTTCCCTCTAGTATAAATACATAACATTCACTGTGATCTGTTTTTGTATGAAATGTAATAGATTATATACAAATTAACATGCTTATTGCAATGAAATATCTTGGAAAATAAAACATCACATGAAGATGATTCCCCTGCAACTTCACAATGGTACACAGGTTTGTCAGTTGACAAATGAACTTGTTTTGGGAGACAGAACTTCAAACCACATTACCAGGTAAATTACAGGCTGAATTCACCTGTACCTTAGGTTGTTGAAATACTATTATGTATTGGAAATGCACAGAGTTTTAGAATACTTTGCCTATCTGTTGACAGAATATCAATATAACAATGCCATTCAACAGCAACCACACTCCTCTCCCCCCCCCCCCCCAAAAAAAAAGGTAGAGGTAACATTTTGAAACATGATGAATTTCATGCCATTTTTTATGGCAAGATCTTGACTCGGGTTCTTTTGATGTAAACATTAAAAAAAATTTTGCTTTGCAAGGATATTGAAACACAAACATATAAAAAGGTAATGAAAACAGATTACAATTTATTAAGCCTATGTCAAAATTTAATTGTCCAAAGGTACATTATGTAATACATTTATAAACAAGATCACCTGAGTACAAGACAACTGAAAAATACACCAAGACATGTCACTAGAAGTGAATCTGCTCTTTAAAATCTTGTTGATATTTGTGATTTGATTTAGCAAATTGGCAATTAAAAACATGTTGTACCACTGAGAGACCATATGATACTATACATTAATTTTGGTGAACAGAATTGTGCAGTTTCTGGAAGTTGGAAATCCTCAAATGTTAAGAGGTGATGAACAATACATAATAATCAACATGTAATGATCACAACAGGTCACTTGAGTGACTTGACTCAGATGACCTATGAAAAATCAATTCTTTTGTGTTTAAGAAATTCTATTGAAAATACACAAGTCAAGTTTATCACAGTCGGAGTCTATGTGTTTCACAATTTCCTTCTGAACAAAAATAAAGATAAAGAAACGATGTTTACGTCTGATCCACATCTTGGGTAAGATCCACTTTAACCATGTTGGTTGCAGTGGACATTCCACCTCCTCGTAATCCAGCCAAGAATACCTGAGGACGTGGCACATTAGTGGAGGCATCTGTCTTTGTCTGGGTCTCTTGGTCTCTGTAAATGTAAAACATTATCAGTTATTGTGAATTCATTATTTTCATGGGGATCTAACTTTGTTGCTATTGCAGTATACCAACATCCTCCATGAATTACAAGAAAGAATGAAACTGAAAAATGGTACCCTAGATTTTCAGAGTTTTCCTGTATATTCTTATGTAAAACTTTCACTGTCTATTGTAGCCTCACCATAGGCCCATGTGAAATCTTGTATCTTCACATTATAAAGATGCTGTAATCTTGGTATCCATAATAAATTGAACATTTGTGGTTCTTGAGAAAGATTGATTGATTGTATATTGTTTAACGTCCCACTCGAGAATCTTTCACTCATATGGAGACATCACCATTGCTGGTGAAGGGCTGCAAAATTTAGGCCTATGCTCGGCACTTACGGCCTTTGAGTAAGGAGGGATCTTAATGTGCCACACCTGCTGTGACACTGGGCCTCAGTTTTTGAGGTCTCATCTGAAGGACTGCCCCATTTAGTCGCCTCTTACGGCAAGCTAGGGGTGCTGAGGACCTATTCTAACAACCCGGATCCACACAGGGCTCTTGAGAAGGATATCTAATAAGAATTTTCCATTACATCTTGCCCAGATTTTCATTTGAATCTAAGATGTGTCATGATCTTGGAACTGGAGGAAAGTGCTTTAAAGGTTTTAAGCTGACCCCTGTAATCCCCAAAAGACTGGGGGAAAAAAATGACAAAGTTCCCCCCCCCCCCCCCCCAAGATGATATACAACAGTTTTGGTAAAAATTGGAACACACAGTCTCTGAAAAGATGTCGAAAATATTCAACAGTTTATGACAGATAGCTGATCTGAGTGATGTAATCAATGCTCTAAAACCTGCATTTTGTTATTCAACAGAATGAACAAAAGAATTAATTCATGTCATCATTTTGTAATATGTGGAAATCAAACACAAAATACTATCTGAAAAGTTTACCATGTAATTAAATATCACAACAGAGTCAACTTACTTTGGAGGCCAGACTTGTATGGCATTGTCTCTTCGCATGTTGCTGAGGTTGGTTTGCACTGAATGAGTGATGCGTGTTCGAAGGTTGGCCTAAAAAAGAAAAATAATTCAATTCTAGGGAAATCATATAAAAACTGACAGTTCATCAACCTGAACTTAAAAGTCCATTAATACAAACAAAGATTACACTGCTACTAGAATTTATTTTCACATCACTCTGGTGAAATACACAACACAGTCATTTACTGACCAGTTTAATAGCTTTTCTCCTGAGTTCCCATTCATTCCACTCATAAGACTTGACAATATTGGACTCCATGAAATGTGTGTCTGTCTGTGTACCACTATCACACTTTGTGACAGGCTTCTCTATCATGCGACCTTGATCCTTTCCCTGTTAATAAAACATTGCACATTTCACATTTTTAAGTACTGAATATTTGTGAACTATTTACACTTCTTTAATTACTCTAGAATAATATTGCACAATTATTGATTTTTTTTATGTTAATGTGATGCCTTAGGTATTTGAGACGTAGTGTAATTCCTTTATTAAAGATGTTATTTTCAAAATGAGACATGTGCGGTTCCCTGAGTACCCTGAACCCTGTTTTGAATTGCTGATTGTAATTTACATATATAACTGACATGTAACAGGATGAAATTTCAAAAGAGAAAGTTTTACAAGTTATCAAATTTAGAATAGCATGCACTGTGACATTTTAGATTTTTGATAATATATCACAAGCTTCACTTGAATTACTACAAATTAGTTCAAACAATCCATTTTAAATTCATTCTTCATTTAGGAGTGGTTAAGAGTAATATTTCATTTAGACAAACTGAGGGAACTCAATTTTTAAAGTATTAAAAAAAAGGAAAACAAAACACGACACAATATTGAAATTCTTATACATCAAAGGGAGATTTTTACATTATCCTTTATATACCAGAAATTGACCTCTAACACAGAAGGATCAGTTTGTCCATTTCTTTTGTGTACATGATTCTCCCTTCCAAATATTCATTGATTCCCACTGAGAAAGTTGAAAGGGAAATGGTGAACATTAACTGAGAGAGTTGAAAGGGAAATACCAAAGATCAACTGAGAGAGTTGAAAGGGAGTTGTGAATATCAAATGAGAGAATTGAAAGGGAAATACTGTATATTAACTGAGAGAGTTGAAAGGGAGTTGTGAATATCAAATGAGAGAATTGAAAGGGAAATACTGAATATTAACTGAGAGAGTTGAAAGGGAAATACTGAATATCAACTAAGAGTTGAAAGGGAAATACTGAATATCAACTTAATTAAAGTTGCTGAAGACATCTTCACCTACACAAAATCTATTATTACCTATATTTCACATTTCAGACCGTTTTCTTTTCTACATTATCCATACACAGAAATGACACACTCAAACATACTCTATGCAGAAAATTCACTTGATTTAATTTGAATGAACATGATGGGTCAATTAGTTCTTGTCATGCAGCATTAATTGATCAGTATATCCACACACTGTAAATGGTTATTGAGGACTTGATACAGAAACACATGTCTTCCATTTACCTGTGAATATGGTGTGATTGAAGCAAACTGGGTGTGTAGTTCTAACAGCTGAATCAGTTCTGGACTCTTTTTAGCAGCTTCTGCTACCAGTCGAATGTAACTGTCAATATGATAAAACAATATCTTAATTACCTTCTTATTTGTTTATACAAAATTTGAGTATTTTAAGGAGGTTCATAGGTCATTAATGGTCTCCTGAGTATCATACAATAAAAAACTCTGAAGTCTTGCAAATTGATGGTGCAATGAGTGCTCTCCTCATCACAGCTGTGTAATCAAACATGTAATAGATTTCTTATTTAATGCAAGTAATTGGATATCGTGAAATTACTTGTACATGTGGAATCATAACAGCACGTGAATTTTCCAGTGGACTGTTGATCAAAAGTTTTTACTTGCATTTCAGCAATGTAAAAATAACAACAAGTATATAACTTTATTTTTGCAAGTGGTGTTTCTCGCTAAATTACGCGACACTAAATTCTTTACGCATTTTTAGGACTCTACAATAAAGCTTGCACAGTTGGATGTCCAAGTGTCAAAAAATTGTTAAAAATAATACTCCATTTTCAAAATATATATTCTTGTTAAATAGAACCCCACATTTGCGCTATAATCCGTAATACAATGGGCACAAATTTTACAATTTTGGTGGAGGCTTCTCTTATTATTATGATTATGAACTCAGTTTTCATCCTTTGACGCCCACGCAGGGAGTCAAGTTTAAAGAACACACTTTTAGTGTCTAAGCACCAAATCCCCTGGCTCTGTGTGGCCATTAATATACTCTGGTAACTTGATATAGACACTATGAAAACATCAATGTGAGGGGGTCTGGATTTCCACTACACATGTGCAAGGCTACAGAGGAATTGATTTCATTGTCGTGAATTTTCCTACTAACCTTTCAGGATTCTGTGTAAATTCTGTTGCTGCATTCTTATTGTAAAAAGCGTAATAATGGTCTTTGTATCGTAACACTCCCACTTCTGGATTTGATGGTATCAGAAGACGATCATATTTTGCTAAGGATAAAGCGCAGTAACCCTGTGTGAAGAACAAAATTAGGTTACAATGTCTCTCAAAAATGAAATTCAATGCTGACAATTTTTTTTTAATCACAGTGAGATACTTTTCTTATCGCAATTGAATATGAATGCAGTAAACTTTGCTGATAACATTAAGTTTGAATTCAAAACTTTTGCAATCAAAGCCAATAACTTTACAATTATAGGCAAATTACAATCTAAAATTCATGATGAAATAAATATTGATTTAAGGAATAACTATCTTCTCATTTGTTGCTTGTGACCATTAATGCTGATTTAACAGTCACAAATTGAGTTTTACCAGTGACACATGCAGAACGGATAAAATGGGTGTTTGTGACCATATTACATCACCATTAACAGATGCAAATAACGAATGAGAAGCATGTTATTCCCATTTAATGCAATTCAATACAAATACACTTACCCTGTACTGGAGTGGCAGTTTGGTAAAGTTTTTAGTGGTTTCTGAGAACAACCAGTCCGAATCTTTGAAATCCTTAGGATTTACCCTGTTTTCAGGTCCTGATGTCTATACAAATTATCATAGAGAAGAAAATCAATTTATATAAGGACATTACTATTACATTAAAACATTCAAAATTGGATATCAAGCTATTGCATATACAAGGGTTGTTTTGAAAGTTCATAGACATATGATGCCACATGTTTTATCTATTCTTGGCCATTCAACCTGCAGTTTTTACAAAATACATAATTGGTCAAGAAAAGTTTAATATAATTGCAGTATCACATCCTCATGCATCCCTTTTCATCAAGAACCAATCTATATATAGCCTGCTTTTTTATCATAACCAATACAGATCAGCCATAAAAGGAAGTTTCATGGTCTTTCAATTATGTGGTTCATCTCATAATTTATCCCCTTTCTCTGTGACTTTGGTGAGGTATTATGGAACTTAAAAGACATCCTGTGATATTATTTATTTCTATATGAAATTTAAAGTAACTACTTATAGCACAGGGAAAAATAACTTTCACATAGACAATGGCAAAGTTTTATTCCGCAATAACTGTACATCATACACATCCAAAATTTTATTGATGAATATCGTGCACTTACTAGCAGCCCCTGTAATGGTGACTAATTTTAAAAAGATATAGTATATAAAACTAGTAGCAAACCTCTTGAATTCTCTGCTCATCTGTTTTAATAGTTACACCTTCTAAAAATGGACTCAGTGCTTCATCGCTGAAAAGGTCTCTGTGGCCCTGTACGAATATATAGAAATAACAGAATCTACCATTACAATTAAGTCGACGTAACGAAGATAAGAAAAAATTTTGTATGGAAGAAGTTATTTCTAATTCATGGGGTTCATCTGTCATAGGGTTCACTCAAATTACAATTACTTTGTCTATCTTACACAACATATTACACTATAGATGCAATCTCTGATTAATTTCTATCACTTCCAAAACTGGATCAGATTGGGATCATATTCAAAATTTAATTTGTCCAAAATGGATGAAAGAGATCAAACTTCATTTATTTAGACCTTTGAATATATAAAAATAATAAATAATCTTCCTTTGAGTTTATCCAAACTAAACTGCTAATCAGAATCCTGTGTTTATTCATATATATTGAGCATGAAATGCATGGTATCACAAACTTTTTTGGACTTTTTAAATATTAGATACACTGGGTATGATTTCACCACTGCACTTTTGTAAATCA
Organism: Ostrea denselamellosa; assembly: GCA_024699665.1. Lineage (NCBI taxonomy): Eukaryota > Metazoa > Mollusca > Bivalvia > Ostreida > Ostreidae > Ostrea > Ostrea denselamellosa. The sequence goes on along the minus strand of JAMZEH010000016.1, from coordinate 8,009,274 downwards.
ACACAAATGATAACAATGACATTAATTTGATGGAGACCTTAATCTTCAAACTTTTAATGTACTTAAAAAAAAAAAAAGAAATAAAATAAAATGATTTAAAAAAAAAAAGAAAAAAAAAAGAAGCAAATATGAGGAAATTGAGAAATCCTGGGGAAAATATTTGTGTTAATAACATCAAAATATACATGTCCACAGTATGTAAAACGCTTACTGATTTCATTCATTGTACTTCATGTTGAAGTCTCCCAGGAATCTATTGACAATTACAAGGTTTTCAAGGACAGATTTTGACAAGTAACACACAATAATAAACTTTTGACGCATTTGGCTTTCTGTAAGAATTAGAGTTTTATTTTAATATATGTAAATATATTTATATATATAGAAAATGTAAAAACTTTTCACTTGGATGGACTGACAGAAATATAGACAGATGCAGACAGATAAAATTCAAACAGAAAAATTAATTTTCTACAAGCCTTATCTCATGTGAATTAAAATATCATTCACACTTTGACGCAATAACATGTAATTTATTTACTTTAGAAATTTTAAATCATGACAAATCACAAACCCTGGTATATGGTTCCAGACTGGCCAGGATGTTACTGAGAACACTGAGTAAGACCATTTCATCCTGAAAACCACTCCACAGCTGAGAAAGATGGATAAACTGTGGCTGTAAGAGAAAAAGGACCATTATTTAGGACATTCTTTGTATTGATCTACTCCTTGAAAGCATCTTAATAAACTCATTTCCTCTCATTATATTTGCTAAATCAAGGTCATAGTAGCATAAACAAGATTTTGAAACAATAAATGAAGTAGAATTTTGCTGTGTTTACTTACATAGATTTGTACAGCAAGAACTAACAGAACTTACACAGACTTTGCAGTAGGAACTGACAGAACTTACACAGACTTGTACAGTAGGAACTGACAGAACTTACACAGACTTGTACAGTGGGAACATAACTTACATCGACTTGTACAGTGAGAACTGAACTTACATAAACTTTTGTAGTAGGAACAGAACTTGCATAGACTTGTACAGTAGGAACTGACAGAACTTACATAGACTTGTGCAGTAGGAACTGACAGACCTTACATAGACTTGTGCAGTAGGAACTGACAGAACTTGCATAGACTTGTACAGTAGGAACTGACAGAACTTACACAGACTTGTACAGTGGGAACTGATAGAACTTACATAGACTTGTGCAGTAGGAACTGATAGAACTTACATAGACTTGTGCAGTAGGAACTGCTGTTTTAGACTGAACAGTTGCCTGAAGCTGCTCCATTCTTGTTGCAAGTTGTTGCTCTAAAAGTTCAACTTGCTGAGCACAACTTATGACATCATTCTGTAAAATAACAACATTGTTTTTATTTTTCATGTTTTGACAAGCCAAAACAAAGGATGGAAAGTTAACAATGCCACAACTTGCTGTAGATCCATTCTATTATGATGAGAAGAAATTTTACACATGCATGATATTATGATAACGTTTTTTGCCCTTGTAATACTTTATAACTTTACTGATATGCTATTTCTTTTTCATAAGTGCAGTTTCTATTATTCATCTTTGAAATTCACGTCATTTGGAGTACATATATCTTGATTTTACTCATATCTACTTCAAATGTTTATTTATTGTTCAGGATGTTTTTCTTTTAGAAACTTTGGACAAACAAATTAAATTTATCTATTTCTATAGTGCACATAAAAGATAAATCTATAACATAAATAGAAAATTTGTACTAGCTGTGCTGCAAATTTTCTGGATTGATTATATATTGTTTAACATCCCGCTCGAGAATTTTTCACTCATATGGAGACGTCACCATTACCGGTGAAGGGCTGCATAATTTAGGACTATGCTCGGCGCTTATAGCCTTTGAGCAGGGAGGGATCTTAAACGTGCCACACCTGCTGTGACACGGGGCCTCAGTGTTTGCGGTCTCATCCGAAGGACCGCCCTATTTAGTCACCTCTTACGACAAGCTAGTGGTGCTGAGGATCTATTCTAACCCGAATCCCCACGGGGCCAAATTTTCTGGAAGAAAGTTTAAATGCTATTTCATGTCAGAATACCAAAAAATTAAATTTATATACATGTATGTGTATTCAAAATACATTAAATCAAGATTTACTAAAATGATGCCAGTTATGATTGTTTATTGCTTTCCACCACACTCCACAGTTTTTCAGTTATCTGGTGGTGTCCAGTTTTTTATTGGTGGAGGTGAGAACACAGATACAATGTACCTGGGAAAAGGCCACCGACCTTCCGAAAGTAAACTGGCAAACTTCCTTGCATATATCGGCACAAGCGGGAATCAAACCCGCACCAACAAGAGGTGAGAGGCCTTGCAATTTTGAGCAAATTGCTCTAACCACTTGGCCAAGGAGGCCCCATTCAGTTATGAAAAATGCAGCACAAATATCAAGGATCATTATGGCCATTGTCATGGTTTACAAAAAGTAAAATTCAAAACTACATCAGAATACTAGCATAATAATCATTAGACAGAGTTTAGTCCATGGTTTTTCAGAAAAGAATATTAAACTCCAACTGTTTCCAAACTTTGACCTATGGGGTCATAGTTTAAAAAATAAATCATAAATTCTATGCTACAAGGGGATACTCACATATTACATTGACATATTATAGCCTTTACATTCTAATTTTCAAAAGACAATAAACCCATATTGTTGAAGCACTTGGCAGGGGGTATGGTAATTTGCACAAACTTTAATCCCCTTTACTCAAGAATGTTTTGTGCCAAATTTGGTTGAAAATGGTCGTGTGTTTCTTTAAAAAAAACAAAAAAACAAATGAAAATGTGACAATGTAAAAAATTAGTAACAATGCCCAGAGAGAGAGAGAGAGAGATCTTACAAGAAATTTTCACTTAAGTCTCTGACTCAGGTGAGCTTAAAGGCTAGTCCCAGGTTACATACCAAAATGACCCTGAGGAATGCCTCATGCTGTCTAGTGTTGATTAAGGCTTCCTTCAGCAGCTGTAATGACGGTCCCTCTTTGGAGTCTCCAGACATGCTCTTCTCAATCAAAGCTATCAACAGACATTCTTAGTGTATCAGATGTACTCAGTATGTTTAAACAAAAACAGAAATTTCAAAAATTGAATTTTTGAGGACATGATGCAATATTTTAATCATAGGTTATTATCTAGTCTACCTGTATATTTACTGCCCGATTTGAGAGTTGCTTGGATTTCAGCATCAACATTTTGAGTTGTAGCAGGGACAGCTTCATTCAAAATGGCAGGTACTATATAAGAAGGAAATAACAATTAAAACCCACAATATTCAAAGGAACATGTGTCTCCTATGATGGTACCAGTATGAGAGGGCATCAGTGATAAAATTCTATACATATCAATTAACACTTAAACAAAACATAGACATACTCATAACTATATGCCCAGTAGTTGTGATTGATATACAGGAGTAAAAATTTGTTTAGAAAATCATATCCATTTTGATTGTATGATCTACAAAGCCCAAACCTGGAATCTGCCCATGCCATTAATCTCACTAACTACTAGTATAAACCAATCTTTTTTCCTAAATGTTCATGTTTAGGGAAGAAATATTTCGAACATTCAATGCATTTTCACTACACTTACAGCCTATCCCTTTTAACTTAAATTTTTTTCCCACATGGGGCCATAAAATGAATTTCAGAATCTTACGAGAAATTTCTGTCTTCATTATCATTAACAATATCTAAACAGTTTTATAATGTTTCAAGTTCTAGACTTACTTGCATTTTAAAAAGGAACAATACACTTTTCAATGTAAGTTCCTCACTTACTGGGTATGAATTTCCAAACTTTTGTAAATCTCTATGAATATCTAATGTAACAGGAAGGGAAAAATGCAACAGAGAAGACCAGGATTTGAACCAAGGTTCCCTTAATCTCTATTAAGGTGCTCTACTACATGAGCTATCTGGCTACCAGTGATGAAACCCATCTGACTGCTACATTCTTCCATTCTTAAATGTCTTCCCACCTTGAAGACATCAACCCAGGATATTTATCTCCTAGCAAACATTTTCATCTGTCAATTCCAGGGGTTGCTTTACAGCACCAAATGTAACAGGAAGGGAGAAAATGTTTAATGAACTAGACTGGGATTCAATCAAATTTCACTGTATTTTTCAAAACATGACCCTTAATTTTACATTTAAAGAATGAATTCTCTCGGTTAGGAATGCTGCATGGAAAGCGTGAATGATCTAGGCAAAGTGGTTATCTGGGAAAAAGGTTAAAAATGAGAAAAATTTAAAATGACAACAGCAGGTGATAGACTAACTTTGATAAGAAAGTATGACTCAGCAAAATTAAATTGCAATCTTTAGTGACACATTCTTCCATCCTCCTAAAACTTGATTAGATTTAAAACTTTTTTAAGATGATAAAATTAATATGTACAGTCATCGATGCCTTCTCCTCCTTTGCCACATTCCTTGTTAAATAATCTGATTCCAGTGACAATCATCGTAAGCTCCAGGAGTTGTCTTTCTTTATCTCTCTTAGTCAGTGACATGAAAGTTCCTAGCTCTGTCTGGGGGAAAACACTTTGCAAGGCAGCTACAATGAAGTTTGGTAATATATATATATATATATATATATATATATATATATATATATATATACACACACACACAAACACATTTATTTTTTTTCATGGGGCCTGACATTTAACACTTGTGATTACACACAAACATATATATGAACAAACATAACATGGCAACAGACAAATAAACTCTTGTTTGGATTGTATAACAATGTGGCATGATGACTAGATTCCCTAATTAACATAAAATATTGTTTGAGAATATATATATATATCACTAGTACGGTAAAAATATTTCAGAAAAGTTTAATATATCGTCTATGAATGTGTGTGGTGTGTGTTTAAGACAATAAATGACACCAGGCATTACATGTAATACAATGAATTGCATGTATAAAACATTAACAAAATAGAAATCAATCAATACATTATATACTATAATCTCATACCAGTTGCTTCCCTGACAACAGCGATATCAGTGGGACTACCTAATCCCGATCTCAGCAACACGGCTGAAACAATCTTCCTGTACAAACTCTCTAACTCTTCTCTGGTTCTGGCTCGGCTGTCAGTGATTTCTCTGATGACAGGTTGTAACCGAGACTCTAACACCCTTCTATGCTCCTCCAAAAAATCAGCTGAAAATGTTGAGTCATTGTCATTTTTGAATGCAAACACATAAAATACTTATTCTACTATGACTTGAGAATTATGAAAACATCTTTTATTTTAACTTACAACGTGTTGTGTAGTTCATATCGAAATACACCTGCATTTTGACAGTTTCCAGAGAAGGTGATCGGGTGTCCATAAGTCTGTCAACACAGAGCTGAAATTAGAAAACTTACCTAAAGATATACAAAAAAATTTACATAGGGAAAGAAATTATCATTGCGAATAGCAGTCTTAACAAACTTCATAAACTTTTTATAATACAAAACTATATATCAATGTCATAGATATATATTTTTTTCATATGTGTGAAATGCTTAAATAAAACACTATAACATTTAAGACTACATGTATACACAAAAAAGTATTATTACATGTACGTATGTATAGATAAAATAATAAATTATTATCAAACCCAGAAACAACAGCCCGTATAACATATCTACCAGAATTCCGTATCAAAAGAGGATTTATATTTAAGCAATGATTCTACCTCTTCCGTGGACACAGTGTGCCTTGATGAACTACCTTCTATTATAAAAATGATTGAACTATTAAATGCACTATCAATATAATATTTTAAAAATATTTTTTTTATAAATATATATAATTATTATTGTTTATCTACGATGTATGTCAATAACACCCCCCCCCCCCCTCATCTTCTTTTTTTAGTATGATTTATTTTCTTATGTCATAATAGAAACTCATAATATAGCATGACGTCAATTAATTCTGTAAACAGAGCTGCATTTTATACTTCAGCTTGTTAAACTGTTTTATTGAGATTCTGATGAAGGCCGCCTAAGGCCGAAACCGATAAACCTTATAAAGTTTCCATTCGCATTTCCTTGGATGTTGGTTTTCTGCTTAGTCCTCTCAACTATATGTTATTCTCAGAGCCCATTGAATACCTGAGGTATCCATCCTAGGAAATCTGCCGCAAATTAGACTTCAGGGTGTTGGATCCAGTCTTATATTTATATAAATTGGAGTTAGTTAACTTTTGTTTGTTTTACATCCCTATGAGAAATTTTAACTCATATTGAGACATCACCAACTGTAGATGAAGTGCCACAAATTAGACCTATAGCTATGGATGGCACTCAGTAGTGTAACAGTGAGGATTTTTTTTATTGCATCCAATACCTGCCATAACAAGTATGAGTTCTTTATTTCTAAAGTTTCATTTAAAAGACCCACTACCAAGCATCTGACAAAGGAGTAGTAAATTACTACCTATTATGTTATAAGTTTTAGGCAGCCATGATATAAGTGGAACTTGAACCCAGGGGTAGTTATAGAGAATTTCACAATTTTAATAGACAGCGATGCATTCAAAGATTGCATCATTTTCTAAGGTTTTAACCCCCATCCTAGAACAAGATCTTCTGACCCAAGGGCCATGAAAAGAAGCTTCTATCATCATTATTACAAGTACTCATATTAAACAATTGATGTCCAGCATACAAGAGCATAATTAAAGAAATAATGCATTTTCAATATATGACCAATAAAGCCCTGCCTTAAGTCCACATAAACCCTGGTATTGGTGTCATGAATTTCATGATTTTCAAGAAGGTTTCTCTTTTTATTATTATATGATGTACTAGATTGGTACTTAAAACTGGTTGTTTGATGTCCAGGAGATAAAAAGATAGTCTTGCAGAAGTTATCTATTTTCTCTTTATGATTAGTGTAAATTAAGTCCACCCTTGTGCCAGAGCCCCTAATCTAGAGTCCATGATTAGTAGAAGCATACTTGCTCATTTTGTCTAGATACATACTATTTGTTTGCTAAATATCTCTAGGGTAAAAACGATGATTTTTTTTTTATGCTTGCATCATTCTGACATAACATCATCACTCCTAAAGCCCCATAAATGCAGTGACCATGAAATTAAGAATTTTAATTCCCCTTACCCCAAATATGTGGTCCATACCAAATTAAATGAATAATGGTTATGACTGATTTATCTCCATCTTGTATATTTCTTTATCAAATCAAAATAAATCATCAAAATTTCAATTTTAATATCTTTTAATAGTTATAGCTATGCTATACTTCACATTTATCTAAGTAACTAGAAGGACAAACAAATCTGGAACAGGACCAGTAACTCTGTATGGTTAGTGGTCTTGTGGATCAGCAAGTTAAAATGCTAAGATGTGAACAATGGTATTACTTTATCTTCTTTGCATGAGGGACTGAACAGTTTACCAACAAAAATGAGTTTTAAAAAATTGAACACTGACTCCAGGGACTTTGCATAAAATCTCTCTCTGACTTAATTCATCAAGTCAAGCTAGAAATAAATTTTTATTGTTTTGAAATATGGTGGTATTCCTATGTTCTTAATCAATCATATTTCTATTTTGAATTTAGATGTTAGAGGCACAAATATTTCTTTATCAATCAATCTCAGAAGCAGAAAGAATTTTTATAATCTGTTACTATCATTTTAAAATTACATATATCTTTTTGTCATTTAATACTGATGCACTAGCTCTGAATTGTTAACTCATTTTCAATAAACCAATTAAAACATGTCAAAGAAGTAATTAAACATTGTGCTAATATATGGCTGGAAGCATCCATGTCCTTAGAACATAACTGGCATTAATTCAATACTTTTTTCTTTATCACATACCTTAATAAGTTTTTGTACATCATCTTTGGTAAGTGTTCGATCCACATTGAATTCATTTGATGGATCCAAAACAACTGCTTTTACCTTTCAAAATCAAGATTAAAAAGTTACATAATGTGAATAATCAAACTTTCATAATTATAATAAATTTCATGAAAAAGTATTATTTGCATTTGATCCAACAAGTAATGGCCTATACAAGACCTCACATGATCCTACATTGTCACCTAAGTTATACACAACAAATCTGGGAATTCTCGGGTCCCATAAAGTAAATGAAGGTTACTTAATTATTAGTTTTATGGGGCCAAACCTTTAAAAGTAAATCTGGGACTCCGGGGTCCTATAGATGTTAAGAGTATAAACAAATGCCGTGAACTGACTGCATGAGCTAAATGCAAATTTTTATTTCTATAACTCTGCTTACATTTCGTCGCTTACCATAAAGGCAACAAGAGTTTCAGACACAGCTTGTCCTTTGCTAGCACATTCCTGTGCAATTTCTCTGATGATATTTTTGATCACGCTCTCCGCTTGCGCTCGAGACATGATTTGCCTGTTCTGATTTTCTAACTATCTGAAAATAACAGTATCAAAGGACTGATCAAGCCAAAAGGCAACGTCGGTAAAGAAACAATAATATGTTTTTTAGTCTAAAAGTACCTTTCAGGGTAAATAAAATCCGTCAACTTACCAAAATATTACTTAGTCCTCCATATTGTTTATCCCTAGATACAAGTGCGTACGCTAGATCCGGAAATGAAAAAACCACGTGACCCAAATGATGATCCTTCATCGGAAATACTAATTTATCGCTTATATAAACATAAATTCGAAACAACGAGCCCGGTGAAAAAGTCTTAACTGGTGAAATATGGAGTTTTAAAGGAATATACTATACGGTGGCTCATTATATCAAAATTTTATTTAGTGATTTAATGGTTTGTTAATACATGTATATATGAATTATATCAATTCACCATGAAATAGTGATACAAACTCTATTCCATACCATTTTTTTTTTTTTTGGTGATTTCACGGAATACTGCAAAAATTGTTTTGTTTGCAAGAAAGAGATTTTAGCATCAAAATTTGGCTGGGTGGTAAAAGCATCGCGCTCAAAATCACAAGGCCTCTCACCTCTAGTCGGTGCGGGTTCGAATCTCGCTCGTGCCGATATATGTGAGAAAGTTTGCCAGTATACTGAAGGTTGCTTGTCTCTTCCCAGGTACATTGTATCTTTCAAAAACAACAACAATTCAGTTAAAGAGACCTTTAATTCATTTGTTGATATGTTATTTGAGATACGTCTAGTCAGATATTAGCTTTCGCTAATTAAAGAATTATTGCTTGCAGTTATTGATTTAATGATGTCATTAATTTAATGGAAGGGAGCAATAATTCAATTTAACTGTAATACGCATATATTTACGGAACCCGGTAGAAAAAAAAAATCACAAACAAAAAAACAAAAAATATGTAAAATAATGGAGAGCTTAGCTTGTACCACCTTTCGATGTTGAAATCACACTTCATGAAACTTATTTTAACGAGCCATGAAATAAAATATTGGTGTAATGAGCCACTTTAATTCATACATGGCAGCTGCCAATTTCAAAAACAATGAACTTAATACTGATGAATTATTACTTTTGAAAAAAAAAAAAGTTTAGAATAGTACGCAGACACGTGTTGGGACAGCCGAAGGAAAATTGTTTTCTGAAATGGTTGTCAAGCAGAAAAGAAACCGAAGAGTTTCTCTCTTGGCCAAACTTCACATTCTTAAAGAGGGGGAGCGGCTCCGTTCGTCCTTCAGTTCATAAATAAATTCAAGGTTATATTTTTACCGTTCATTACTACCACGAAAGGAGTGGAGTGAGGGCCAGTTCGCCAACATATCTTAATTTGCATGTAAAAATAAAAGAAAATAAATGTTGTCAAAGAGGTGGAGGGGCAGACCCTGGCTCTTCGTGCGTGGTACGTTGGTATATTTTAAAAATGCACTTTTAAGAATTTTTTTTTCATGCGCGAATCTGTCGTTACAATGGATATTCACATAACTTTGAAAATTAACAGCGCAATCGACAAACAATTTAATGTTGTATTTGATATACATATCACTAATTATTGGAATGGGGTTACAGTAGTTACACCCCTTTCATTTTGTGTGTGTGTGTGTGTGAGAGAGAGAGAGAGAGAGAGAGAGAGAGAGAGAGAGAGAGAGACATAGATGCTTCAATTCAACTGAATTATAGCGCTCATCAATTCAGCAGAATAATTAACACTATCAACAATTCAATTAATGCGCGCAATGATATCGTTAATCATTTGAATACATCTCTAACTACATTGTTGCGCGCATCAAATGAATTGATGATATCTTCAAATAATTAAAAGTCTCTTCAATTATTTGAGGTTATGTTAATTTGGCGTTCTATATTGTTAACCTTCCCTCTTTTCCTTCCCAGTTGAATAAGTCTCAAGTTTAGCAAAGCTTTCAGATTCCTCACCTTGGGAGTTAGGAAACTCCCGGATTACCCAGGGAGCTAGGATACTCATGGATTACCTAGGGAGATAGGGGACTCCTGGATTACCTAGGGAGATAGGGGACTCATGGATTACCCAGGGAGATAGGGGACTCATGGATTACCCAGGGAGCTGGGAGACTCATGGATTACCTAGGGAGATAGGGGACTCATGGATTACCTAGGAAGATAGGGGACTCCTGGATTACCTAGGGAGATAGGGGACTCATGGATTACCTAGGGAGATAGGGGGACTCATAGATTGGACTATGTACCGTGTCATTTCGTACCATGACCACTTTGTACCCACGTTACTTCGTACCTCGAATGCTAAATTGATTGTATATTATTTAACGTCCCGCTCGAGAATTTTTCACTCATATGGAGACGTCACCATTACCAGTGAAGGGTTGCAAAATTTAGGCCTATGCTCGGCGCTTATGGCCTTTGAGCAGGGGGATCTTCATCGTGCCACACCTGCTGTGACACGGGGCCTCGATTTTTGCGGTCTCATCCGAAGGACCGCCCCATTTAGTCGCCTCTTATGACAATCAAGGGGTACTGAGGATCTATTCTAACAACCCGGATTACCACGGGGCCCTAGAATCTAGACTGTCATCTCGTATCCTGCTTTTGGGAGCCACTTCGTATACCCAGTTAGTTATCTAAAAGGTATGTTGTACAATGGTGTAGGATGCGAATCGGTGACCTTTTTAATATCTTGATGTTGGTGTTGATGCAAGCAGTTACTTAATTCTGTGTAGAGATTAGGCCCACTTAGAAGGAGAAGAAATGTGGATGATCCAATCATTTGGTTTCTTTCACTTTACATACCACACAGTGGTTATATAAGAAATGCCTTTCAGTTTTGTTTGATGAGAAACCTCGAGTCTCTTCACACCGGCTTATATTATATCACGGCGTACTGAATGAGCGCTTCATGAGACACATGCTGGTGTAAAATCAATTGTTGACTAATGAATGGGTCATTTAAGAAGACCTTACGAGGTTCATTTTCGTATTGGATTCGTGTATCCACTTCGCCCTTCGCAAGATCATTGTGGGAGGCATTTAGTCAAATTGTGTCATTGTCGTGCTTTACATTGTCGGCGTGATCGGGCATTTATCTCTTCACGATTGTTTGTTTGTTTGTTGATTGTTTTACGTCCAGTTGAGAATTTTTCACTCATATTGAGACGTCAATAGTTGTAGGTGAAGTAACACAAATTTGGACCGATACTTAGCGCTTAGCGTCGTAGCAATGAGGGTTCTTTAACGTGCCAACCCCTGTCACGATACGGGACCTTTGTTTTTATGGTCATATCCGAAAGACCCGTGATTCTCACTTTTAAATGCCGAGGAGCAATTACTACCTATATTTATATCTTACGTTTGACATGGCCATGGTAGGAGCGGGGCTCGAATTCACGACCTCACGGTTACGAAGCGAACGTTCTGCCACTAAGCTACCGCGACTGGTAATGCCCCACGAAGACACTACTATCAAACAAGAAGTTGCCCGATTTATCTTATCTTAACACGTGAAGCCCTCACAGCACCGTCGTTTAACCATCGTATTTTAGCCCCGTACAATCACATCGAGATAGGACCACGATGTCTGCGAATACAGTCGAATATGAGTAGCTCTGGGCACCGGTCGCGGTAGCTCAGTGGTTAGAGCGTTCGCTTCGTAACCGGGAGGTCATGACTTCGAGCCCCGCTCGTGCCATGGCCGCGTCAAACCTAAGATGAAAAATAGGTAGTGATTGCTCCTTCGCCAAACGCTTGGCATTTAGAAGTGAGAATCGCGGGTCTTTCGGATATGACCTTAAAAACGGAGGTCCCGTGTCACGGTAGGTGTTGGCACGTTAAAGAACCCTCACTGCTACGGCCCTGAGCGCTATGCATAGGTCTAAATTTGTCGTACTTCACCTACAGCTGGTGACGTCTCAATATGAGTGAAAAATTCTCGACGAGACGTAAAACAAACAAACAAACAAACAAGCTCTAGCGTTTTACATGTGACATGATAACGTGGATATACAAAGGGCTAATCGTGGAACATCTTCCCCAGTCAGTTCCGGCAACTCTACGCAGCGGAGGCATGTGTAGCCTTTAAAAATATTGATGCAAAATGGCATACTTTGATGATGCGACAACCAGGAACCAGGAAAAAGATGGCAGCATTATGGTTTCCTTGATGTCTCCGAAAACATGGTGACAACTCTTATAGGCGCAGAACCTCTTGTTACAGGTAAACACTGTCTTATCTGCTATTTGCAAATTCAGTATTCAACATTATACTAATCTTGCTTTTCAGATCAGAGCAAACCAAGACGAAAGATGAAACTGAGGGTCAGGACTTGGCTGACGAACAAAAGGAGAGAATGTTATGACCAGTTAGTATCATGCCACTACCATTTTAGCATTCAAGCAGTTAGAAACAGAACACTAGAAGGTCTTTTACAACTATGCACGACGTCAAAGAGGTATTTATGCTGAGATCCTGTGATAGGACAGGGACAGTGTAGAAAAGGACACGTAGTACAGAAAGTCCTCTCCTCCTGGTCTCAAGATGTCCACCATTTTTCGTCACCTGGGGTGCAGTGACAATTATCTATCTCAAGCTTGCCCTACAACCCTTTCATTATCAATGAGGTCTGCGATGTCATCAAAGTCAAATTAACTACTGGGGTATTCCAGTGTCCTACTACAAACAGTTTGAGAAGAGGTGGCAATTCCCACACTGTTGTGGTGCTATGGATGGCAAGCATGCGGCGACCATACATGTTTCTCCGAAACTACAAGGTCTTCTTCTTCGTTGTCCCCATGACCTGGTCGACGCAGACGACACGTTTCTCTTGACTAATATCAGCTCTGACGGTTCCAGCAACGATGTTAATATCTACAATAGGCCAGAACTAAAGGAAGGCGTGGGAGTTCGAACAATATATTCAGTCTGTCTGTACGTGTTCATGAGGTTCCTCTCCCATACTAAATGGCAAGAAACAATGCTTTAGTCAAAGAGTTTAAACTAGTTTTCATAAATGAAAAGGTGAAGATAAAGAACAGTGATCAATCTCATAACTCCTATAAAAATTAACAAAATTGATAGCAAAAACGAATCACTGGATATCCCAGAGGTAGGATCAGGTGCTTAGGAAGAGTAAGCATCCCCTGTCGACCGGTCAAACCCACCGTTAGCCCTATATCTTGATCAGGTAAATGGAGTAAACCGCAGTCAAAATCAGTGAGTCAAAACCGGCCTATCAATTGGTACGAAACATGTCGGATAGCAATTGACCCAATGACAAGTTGTATTGGCAGAGTCCCTTTAATGACCATAGAATTTGCGAAATGCTAACTTTATACGAGACTGTTGAAACCTCTGTAATATCAATTGTTTGTCAGTAGCCTGCCGCGATTTAAAAACTTACACGCACAACAAACTCTTACGTATCGACATGAGCACCCGACTGATTTGTACATATAGTAAAACACTCGTGTTTAGTGTTGTGCATTGGCTTTTTTACGTAGAAGAAAAGGACCTAGGTGGAATTTCATAGTAACGATAGGTGAAAAGTAGTGGATATAATGTATGGTGAACAAAAATAATTAAATATTTTGCTTTCAGATGGCAAGAAAAGAACATTCTGGCTGCATCACGTTAAAGTATATCATTAAAAGAACCAAATCGCATAACTATCCATTTAACAAGGCGTGGAATTAAATTATCGACAATCCCGACATCAGCTCGGACAGGGAAAATCCGAAAGCGTGGAATTAAATTATCGACAATCCCGACATCAGCTCGGACAGGGAAAATCCGAAAGCGTGGAATTAAATTATCGATAAAGGGACACGAAAACAGCTCAGAAGAATGATTTAACCACGGAGACATACCATCCCTTGAATTAGTATGATAATGTATGAATTAATATTAAAACTTTTTAAGATTGTGATTTTATGTTATGAGTATGGTTTACATGTATCGGACATTTTTTTTTTTTTATGAAAGTATGAGAAAAAGGAACAGGAAAATATATAAAATAAAAAAAATATGTGATGTATATGTGATGTGAAATCTAAAGAATGTTAAAATGAACCATCTTAGTCTTCTTATTTATCTCTGTGATATTAAATTTAATATATGTTTAAAATACCCCATTTAGCATTTTATGTGTACCCTTGTTTTGTTTTATGTGATATATTATGTTTTATGCATATTGTTAAGCGATTAGAGTAATAGTTGTAACGTTAGATAATGCGCTATGTAAATACTTTGTAATAATAATAATGATACTAATAATAATAATAATAATACTGAATTTCATATTTAAGAGTTGAAGTAGATTTATGGCATATGAGACTTTATAACGAGGAAGGCGAGAATGGTGGTGGATTGCAGTTGTAGAATTCTGGCCATGAATGAACTCAACAGAACTTCACTGCTCAAAATGGCCTTTTATTGGTATAAATTTCCGGAGAGAAAAGCGTGTCAAAGTCTCGGATCTACCCGGCTTCATGCATGAGAATAATTCGAAATTTCCTAAGAGGGCGGGGAAAATATCAATAGATAACACCATTGAAAAGTCACATGTTATTCGTACATCATCCGGGAGAGATGGCATGTGAATCAATTAAGACGACGAATCCACGGAGCCGAATTTGGAAGGTCATCAGTACAGTATTGAAATTATGTAGCTATCCGGATTTATGGGTTGTGCGCCGAGCCTGATTTTTTTTCTTCTTTTTTTTTTGTTTTTTTTTGTTTTTTGTTCTGAAGCATGAAGGCAGGGAGTATACATCAAAGTCAGGTTATGAAATATCAAAGAAAAATCATATTTCCCCTCTGTGTCAATCTTTGTATTTCATGTTGGCGTAGTTAATAATTTATGACCCTTAATTACATTTAATCCATACATATTGGAGCGTGCACAAAACATGACCCTTTCTCACTTAGATTTTCTCTCATTTGGGCTATATCCACACCACCCAAACCCCATCAGAGTACCAACTCTGTCTGTCCTTCTTAAATATCTACCATTCATATGGAGCCACCCACCTTCTCTTTTAGCTACAGACCTTTTCCTAGACCATGAAGGTGTTTACCTGAATTTCTTCAGCAGCTGACCACGTGGCTTATTTTCGTACTTGCACCTATCTCTATGCTAGGAATCATGGTGACACCCGCATGTTCCACAAGTTTTACAATAAACACTCCGCTACACTTGACATGTATCCTAAAATTATTTTACCCATGTAATATCACTTCAAGTATGGGGTATTTCCATTTTTTAAAAAGAAAGTTGACGGGCCTGCGAAACTGTCCCATGATAATCTTAATCATGCGAGAAGTGAAAACAATGCGTGCACTGTAGATATCAATATGTTTTATTTCGAATGCGAAGAAGAGGTGAAAAAATATTGAAAGTTTAACAGATAAACATTCTGACATATCCTATGAATTTCTAAACTCTCTGATCGGCGATAAGAAATCAATGAAGCTGTTAAGAAACTTCAAAACAACAAAGTGGCTGGACACGATTTGGTAATTAATGAACATATATCTACGACAATTTCAGCAATCTTACCAGTATATAGAAAACTATTCAATTTAATTTACGACAGCGTTTTGTTTTTTCCCCCCCGCGACGAATGGTTGATAGGAATCATTAAACCATTAAAGGTGACTCCACTATAGACCTCAGCTGCCTTGGTAAACTATTTACGAGTATATTAAGCAAGCGCTTAGAGACCTATGCATCCGAAATTAATCTTATCAATGAAAACCAAACTGATGTTGGAAAAACTTTCTACTCTGGACCATATCTTAACTCTGCAATTTTTATCACAAATTCAAAATGTGTGTGTGTGTGTGTGTGTGTGTGTGATTTAAGCAAGCGTTTGATACAGTCAGGAGAAACGGATTTTGGTACGAATTATTAAGTAAGGGAAAATGTTATAATTTTATACGAAACGTGTATAAAGGAATTAAATCTAAGGTAAATATGAACGGTAAGTCATCGATTTTTTTTTTTCTGTTGTAATGTCGGATTCGCCAAGGTGAAATTTTATCCCCATTTTTTATTCTCTATTTATATTAATGACTTGGAAGAGTTTTTGAAAGAAAAAAAAAGATATTGTTGGGTTACAGAGTATTAGTTCGTCTTTCTATTGAAGATGAGTTGTTTTTTGTACCTGAAGCTTTCTATATTTTTGTACGCTGATGATACAATTACTATGACCGAGACCGCAGATGACCTTCAGAAAACATTAGATGGGTACCGTGTGTATTGATCTCAATGAAAATTGAATGTAAAAGTAAAAAGTACAGAAAATAAAGGTACTAGTGTTATCAAAAGGCCTTAATTCTAGAAGTATTTTTTATTACAACAATAATGTTGTTGAAAATGTGAATAAATCCAAATGTTTAGGTATTGTATTTTCTTCAAGTGGATCTCCTTTTCCTTTTTGCATAGCGAACCCCCAACCCCAACCCCCAACCCCCCCCCAAAAAAAACCCAAAAAACAAACAAACGAAAATAAAACAAAAACTAGTTACAGCGTTATTAGAAAAAGAAAACGTACACACACACACACACACACACACAGAGAGAGAGAGAGAGAGAGAGAGAGAGAGAGAGAGAGAGAGAGAGAATTCAATTTTGCCATTAGAATATCAGTTTGATTTATTTAATAAAGTCGTTGTGCCAGTACTACTCAATGGTTGTGAAATTTGGGGTATTAAAACTTCGATGCTATTGAAAGAGTACATTTAAATTTCTGAAATATATTTTATGCATGAAAAGTAGCACACCATCATACATGGTTTACGGTGAATCGGGTCGTTTTCCTCTATGCTATATATTCAAGGATGATTTCATATTGAGCAAAAATGTTTCAAGACCAAACAAAAAAATAAGACTGTATTTACTGTATATTGATATTTTTTTTAGTCGATACATGTATTAAAATGAGAGTGCGAACTCGTGGATTGTTTTTATACGAACTATTTCATATTCCTGTGGTTTTCCTTATATCTGGGCAGGACAATGTTCTGTAATATTTAATGTCAAATGGATCACTACTGTAATTAAACAAAGACTAAAAGACCAGTTTACACAGAATTAAGTGGATAAACAATGTTCACAATTCGTCAATTTTTGGCTCCAAAATATTGTCAAGTACCAAGTACACTGAAATTTAGAGAATGAATGACAACATCAAACTTTAAAACACACACACACACACACACACACACACACACACACACACACACACACACACACTATATATATATATATATATATATATATATATATATATATATATATATTTGTTACATTTATTCATTGTTTTAATTATGTATAAAACATAGCAATAAAACAACTCATGAAACCCTGGAACCCCCCCCCCCCCCCTTAAAAAATCCAGGATCCGCCAATTCAAACCACACAAAAGCACCAAACTAGCATTAGCTTTAACAATTGATATCTCTAATTATTTGATTATTATCAATTATTGATACGTGCTTTAATTCAGCTGATGAGAGCAATAATTGTGTATTGGGTATAGATACGCTCTAGGGCTATGTAACCTATGCAACGTCAGACAGCAGTCCTTACACGTACTTAACATCTCGAACCCGACCTATATAACCGATAAATTTAACTTGGTTTGTGGTGACTTTACACGGCAGTAAATTCAAGTGGATACTGAAGATGTCCATCACTTTAAATTTATCAATTATGTGAAATCTGGTCATTCTGGATAATATTCAAGTGCAATGTGGCAAAAAACAGACAGAAGTAAAAAATATGGAGTTGGTAAGTCACAAGTTATCATAATCAGTTGCAGGGATAACATTTTAAAATGAGGAAAATAAATCAGGAAGTGAAGAAATTGGAAGTCATTTAAAGCTTCATCATCTCTACTAAATGACAAACGCAATGACTAATCAACGGTTATAACACACATACATGTGCAAACAATGAGACATTAATAAACTTTATTGTTTTGATTTTTTTTTGAAAATATCTTATGGACTGTTGATTCGCAAAGATTAGTTGAAAAGGGACAAACCTGAAAGCTGCATGCAGACCCGCCTATCCATCCATCATAAAAACCTGCAGTCTACTTTAATTGCTGCCTTTAAAGTTTTATATCAAAGAAACCCTAACATATTTTCCCACTATATATTTGGCAAGGCACACCTTCATACATGTATCAATTGAATCCTTATTGAAACTGAAAACTCCCAGTGTCAGTATATATCATGAGAGTGTGAGTGAATGCCGACTTTCAATTCCATGTGCATATATATTTTAACTGCATATTAACATGCAATGTCTATGTGAACTATTTCCCAACAAATGTTATTTTCGATGAAATAATGCTTTGTACATTTTGGTTGGTCTCCAGCATCTTGTGCATTGAAGAACTAGAGAAAGTTTTTCCTCACAGAATGCATGTATGGTAGGCTAATACACATCAATGTGCAGATGACCTCAATTGTTTTACAGTTCAGAATATCCAAGGTCAAGGCCACATCCAGGTCAGACAGGATCTTTGTAACAGATAACTTAAGAACTTTTCACTTCTCAGACTTTATACTGCTATGATGTTCTGATGGGTTTTATTGCTGTTGGCCAGATAGCTTAGTTGGTAGAGCACTGGACTGGAGATTCAGGGGGCCTGGGTTCAAATCCTGGTCTGGTCTGTTGCATTTTCTCCCTGCCTGCTATATTTGGTGCTGCAGATCAGCTCCTTTAACTGGCAGGTGAAAATGTCTGCCAGAGGGTAAAGATCCTGGGTTGATGTCTTCATGGTGTGAAATTATTTAAGGAAGGAGGAATTTGGTGGTCAGATGGGTTTGATCGCTGGTGGCCAGATAGCTCAGGGGGCCCATGTTTGAATCCTGGTCAGGCTTCAGGGCCACCAACATGTAAAAATCTTATGTTTTCCATCTTAGCAGAGATTTTGCTAAAATACCATGCCACCAAACTTTATCAGAGTCACCTCTCGTGAGTTGAGATTTGAGAAAAAATTCAAATGTGTTTTTGTTGTTACTAGGGGTCTTACTTTAAATAAACTTTTAAATAAAATCAACTTTCACTTTGTTGTGTACATTATTTGAAACCCTTTAGAAAGTACTTTGCATGTTATTTTTTATTATTCTATGTCGCCATGTTGAAGTAGTCTGCAGTTTCTCTATCCAACATGACATTGGACTATGAGATCGCTCTGGAAATTGCAAATGATGCAAATTAGAACAATCATTTATTAATCATTTATGCCTATGACATGCTACATGCACCATGACTGATTGGGATTTAATTTAAGTGATCTTTTCTGTGGTGATTTGTGTGTCACAGAATGGCAAAAGTTAGATCCACTCCTGAATTTCCCATGAATTCGGGCTCAAAATACGCATTAATGTAAGGGTCATGGTCACTAGGTACAAGTTGAGTGTTGCAGACAACATTTTCTTTTGAATTGGAATTTCTTTACCAGCTATCTTTTTAAATGCTGTCTTGATATTTGCTAGTTCCTTGCACTTCGCAACATCCAGGGCTCTACATTAACTCTTTTCCCTACTTGTCCATTCGGACAAGGGACAAAGATATTTACTTGTCTGAACTTAAACTTCATTTCGAAAAATTTTCTAAGAAGATCTAATAATACTGGCAATATTGTCAACTTCAAAACTGTATTACTTAAGATATAGTCGATTTTATGCTTGCTTGCTTGATTTTTTTCATCTTATTCAATTGATAGAAGCAACAAACACATAACACAAAATTTTATCTACACTTCCTGCCTTGAATCAATGACATTGTTTGTTCAATGATGATCTAGAGAATCCAAAGTTCGTAAGATCCATGCCTCCTTATAAAACTGAAAGTAGCACGCAATAAAACTGAAAGTAGCATGCAATAAGTGAATACCGATCTCTATCGAATGTGACTCCATTACTTTACATAGCGATTGATATTGGGATTGAAGTTCATTTTTCATGCATTGCTTCCGACTTTGAACTACCGATAAATATTTCACCAATCGTTCTTTTTATTATTTGAAGACTTCTTTACTTAAAAAAGCACTTGTCTGATTCAACAAGTTCCCAGTAATATTCACTTGTCCAAATTTTTTTTCCATTTGTACCGGACAAGCGATAATGTCGAGCCCTAACATTGAGATTGTTACTGGTAATATTATAAAAAGACCCCACTGCAAAAAGTTAGACTTTGAAATGGGGGTTGGGGGTTAAAGGACATATTCACAATAACTGTGCAGCAGATTTGTAGAAAATGATGAAGAAAAACAAATTATGTCGAAAATATCTCCATCACTCAACCCTTCCAAAGAATTGAACCTGTCAAGGATCCTCCTTGTCCTCACAATTGTTGTAGATTCTAATCTCCAGCCGAACTGAATCGCAGCCAAGATTAGTTAAATTCCTATGACATATGTGTTGACGAAGTTGTCTGGCAGCCCTTTTTGTGAGTAAATACCCTTGAGATTTTATTTGAGGTTGCTACTTACCAATCTCAAGATTTTCTGAGAAATCTCAAATATTTTTCTCAGTTGAGTTTAAAATATTTTTATGGCATGCACATTTGAGAAAATTCTCAAATGTGAGAAAAAACTCAAAAACATATCTGAGTTTGAGAAAATATTTATTTGGTGGCATAATTGGGTGAGAAAAACACAATTTTTCTGAGAAATCTCGGATTTTAGAAAATCTTGGCAGTGGTAGCCCTGAAGCCTGGTCTGTTGCATTTTCTCCCTTCCTGTTACACTTTGTAGGCTGAAAGTGAAAGATATATGCATCAAATGATCCAAAAGGTCAGTATGTTTTAGGTCAAGGTCACCACCAAGTTAGAGACTTGTTTTATATGTGTATAATGGATCTTGTGCAATAAATTACTGAAGAATCACTTGCCTCTCAGTCTTCATACTTGGTAGGCTGATGGACATCTCTGTGCAGAGGATCTATATTGCTCTGCAGGTCAGTATGTCAAAGGTCAAGGTCACTACCCATGTAGTATACTGCTTCTCTCTCAATTTTGGAAACCTCACTTAGTGAGATAGATGTGTTGTCTTCTAATAACAGTCAAGGCTGTCACTCCCTGCAAAGTTAGACCAAATATAGGACCCATTCCCAATGACAGAAAGTGATCCATTTTCCCAATTTCATCAGCAAAATTTCCCAGATGCATAATTTGTAAATTGAGAATATAATGTTGAATGTAATCTGGCAGGGGAAAAATTGATAAATAGTCAAGAACTGAGTGAATTTAAATGAAGAAATTGTTGTTTTCTTAGTCTTTTGTTTTAAACTTTATTTGGATGAAAAAAACGGTATTAAAACTCAATTTTCCCAATTTATCAAAATTCTCAATTAAGGAGGACTTAGTCCCTGTATCAAAAAGTGCTCTGATGGTCCTGATAATGTTTAAGTGACAGTTAAAAAGTTGGAGACAGCTCTGGATGCTTTTTAATTGGTTGAATTTGCATTGGAAAGTCCATGTAGTTTAGTGTAACATCGTAATGTCATCAATTGTGAAGTGTTCAATGTTGTCAAATGATTCTCATCATATCTTAATGTTTTTCATAACAAACTTGTCCTGAAATGTAACTTGACATCTATGTTAATATATTTATTCAGCAATTCATTCTATACAAGCTCATAAATTGTATGGGATTTTTGGGATCCTGCTAGAATAGTATGGGTCCTATGTCATTTCATGCTTGTTGGTAGAAAGGTTTCGAGAACTTTAAGAAATAATTCAAATGTGGTGATATCTTTTAAAAATCTTCTAAGAACCACTGGACCAGAAAAGATAAAACTTATATGAAAGCTTTCTTAACTAGCTGAGATTCAAAATTGTTCAAATTATGGCCCCTGGGGGTATGATTTTTTATTTTTACATTGGTGCAAATCAAGTATAGATTTTAAAAAATTTTAAAGAACTTGGAGTAAATTTGAAATCACAAAACTTTTCTCAAATCAACAACATCAAAATGTGTAACATTTCAGCACTTTATATGACCATTCCTCATGATAAATTAACGACCAGTCCTTATAACATCATAGACAGTTTTTTCTTTAACAAAAATGGTAAAAGGAAATATTCATATCTTGTGATCAGTCATTCAAAAAATTACTTTGCTAAATTCCACTCTGATTCTCTGAAGTTGAAATGAAAATGATGCTGGAGCTTCTTGTTGACAACACCTTTGTAGTCTTTGGTGATCAGGTCTTTCAACAGTCTTTTGGAATTTCCATGGGCATGGATTGTGTCCCTTTGTTGGCTGACCTGTTTTTATATTCTTATGAGGCAGAATTTGTTCACAGGATTTATTCACGGGATGACTTCAGCTTCTCCATCATCAACTTCCCATATTTATGTTGCAATATTCCATTATGACCTGCATATGGTGTTTATGTCTCTCAACTGATTTGATATGTAAGAGCTTGTTATGTGTATGATCAATTTCTAAATCAAGGCTGCTGACAAACAAGTTGATGTTAAAGGGGTTTCAACAGTTTCATTTAAAGTCTGAGCATTTCACAAATTCTGTGGTTGATATAATGATTTAATTTGTCAATACAACCTGTCATTGGGTCAAATGCTTTCTGATGTGTTTCATACCAATTGTTAGACCATTCTTTATATATTGATTTTAACTATTGATTACTCTGTTTACCGGATCAAGATATAGGGCTCACAGTGGGTGTGACCGACTGACAGGGGATGCTTACTCCTCTTAAGCACCTGATCCCACTTCTGGTACATCCAGAAGTCGGTGTTTGCTCAATTCTTAATTTTGTATTCCTTATAGGAGTTACAAGATTGATCACTGTTTGTTATCTTCACCTTTTCATATATATAGGAAAAATCTTCTCATCAAAAACAACATTACAGTGATTAGCCACACTTTAAAATATGCAAACATCTTCAGATAGTGCAGATTCAAATTTGTTCAAATGATGGCCCCCAAGGTTACAGGGTGTGGACACAATAGGGTAATTAAAGTTTTACATGTGGATACTGGTTGATAGGAAAAATCTTCACAAGAACGAAAGTGTCATGATTAGTCATATGATATGCAAGCATCCTTAGGTAGTGTAAATTCAATTTTGACAAACCATGATCTTGGCAGGTTGGGGCCACAATAGGGGAGCAGAGTTATATTTGAGAATATGTAGGGAAAAAATCAATGGGGAATCAATGTTTTACATGGTAATATATGGCAAAGAGTTTCTCAAAAAACTTCTTCTGAAGATAATTAGTCATAGTAATATGCAAGCCTCCTCAAGTGCTTAAGATTCAGGTTCCTTCAAGTCATAGCTTTGGGAGGAATTGGGTGGAGGTGGGGGGGGGGTAAGATGGAACCTTGATAGGGGATTAAATTTTACACACACACACACTCACACACACACACACACACACACACACACACACACACACACACACACACACACACACACACACACACACACACACACACACACACACACACACACATAATCTTTGAAAATTTTCTTATCAAGAACCACTGGCCAGATTAATATGCAAGTATTCCAATGTATTGCTGATTGACTAGGGTTGGATTTTTATAGGAATTCGAAGTTTTACAAGAAAATATATAGGAAATTTTAAAATGAATCTTTTAAAGAGTAGTGGGAGCATGCTAAATCATATTAATATGCAAATGTTCCAAAGTTATGAGAATTCAAGTTTTTTCAGGAACAATCTAATTAGATTGTTTCAGGCATTGATATCTTGAGTCTTAAGGCATAGAAAAATTGAAAAGTTTCTCGTAAAATCTGTTAAATTTTATTTGCATATTTAGCTCACTTGAACCAAGAGCAGAGCTCTTCCTGATGGAAAAAAAAATGGTCATCTATCATCTTCAGAGTCTCTTTATTGTAAATTTTTCACCGTTTCGACTTCTACAAAACTGTCAAGCCAATTACAGCCAAACTTGAGTGAAGAATTGTTTAAATGAAGGGTCAATGTCTCTTTCCAAGGGGTTCCTCCGTGGCCGAGTGATTAGAGCATCGGGCTCAAAATCACAAAACCTCTCACCTCTGTCGGTGCTTCTTCGAATCTCGGCCGCGGCGTTATGTGAGCAAGTTTGCCAGTTTACTTGCGGAAGGTTGGTGGTCTCTTCCCAGGTACATTGTATCTGGGTTCTCTCCTCCACCAAAAAAAACTGGACACCACCAGATAACTGAAAAATTGTTGAGTGTGGCGGAAAGCAATAAATAATCAATCAATCAATCTCTTTCCAAGTGAAGACTATTTAGAAATAATTGAATTTAATGGATTAAAAAATCTTTTCAATAAGTACAGAACCAGGGAAGCCAAAATGTAATGTACTTCATTTTAGGTGCTGATTAAGATTTTAGCAGATTTTGTGTTGAAGCAACAGTGCTAATTCATAGTTGCACTAAGATATAGAATTCTCCATTTGTCCATTACTATATATATGTAGAAGATGCACTAAATCATGATTATGCCACATAGCACATCAGCTCTGACTACGCCACATAGCACATCAGCTCTGAATACGCCAAATTTTAAATACGTACACATACTGAGTATGACAGCTTCGTTACATAATGAAGATTCAGCTCTGTTCTTTCCATGCTTCTTGAGGCCAGAGTTTAAAGTTTTATATTGGAATATAGAAAAAAAATTTTAAAAATCTTCTTAAGAACAGCAACACTGCAGTTTGTCTAGTCATAATGTACAGTAAGTGTCTTCATGTAAATGCAGATTTAGGTCTAAGCAGAAATACAAGTAATTTTCATTGGGGGTGGGATGGGGGTGGGTGGGTTAATTTTTGTTGTTTTTGAGGTATCAAGAGCCCCACAAATTCATATCCTCCTCAAAATGGTAATATTTTCAAATTGACTGTCATGTTTATCTACTATCACTATGTGTACATGTATGCTTCTACTTTTGAATTGCCTTTTAAGGCAGTACACAGAAGTATCAGTTATAGTAAAAATTAATTTAAAATAAATTTCTCATATCCAAAATCCAATTTGTGCTTTGGATGTAATGGTAGGTATTTGATGACTCTACACTTAAACCACAAAATCAAATCCCCATGAACCAACTTTTTTTGCAAGCCACAAAAATTTGACCCCATGAAAATAAGTGATTTTGCAGTAGTATGATACAAAGTTAAACACTGGAGACCAACATCTTGAGGTTAAAATATCGGATTGATTCTCACAAGTGGATACCACGTGGTATTCAATAGGGTCTGCATCCAAAGTAAACACTTAATATTAAAAAACAGATTTTTAAGTTTTTTAGTAGTATGATTTATCAAATCAGTATGCAAACATCCATCTGTAGTGTAGATTGAAGTTGTTCCCTAGGCCAGTGTAGGGCCATTATAAAGTTTCAAAGTTTTTATAAGGATGAAAAAGGAAGAGGCTTCTTGATAAAAGGGCTTAATTTGTCTGGTTGAGTTAATATCTAAGTATAGTTTATGCAGTACATTTTAATCTAGTCAACAAAATCCAGTTGCAATATCTACTTTGGGATGTCTTATCAACATTGATGAACAAAGCCACTTGTTTTCATACATGGGGTGTTCTTTAGTTATATATATCACCCATTGTGGAAAAAACTATTTTAAACTTTAGGTAAATATTGGTCAAAAATAGGGCTTACGAGCCCCAGCCCTTTGAATTATACAAAATAGAGGCTAAGTACTGGGGAGTTTGATTTGTGTTGTGTATTGAGTGCATTATTTGAAGAATATGCAAATAAGTTACACCTATTGTTTGATTTCAGTTCTGTATAACTACAACTCCAGATTGCCACACAGACTTACTCTGAACATCGGCGACACTGTCCACATTGGCGAGGAGTTAGATGGTACGTATCAGTGTTTCCGTAATTGATATATTCCAATATTTATTTTTTTTTGGCTTTTCAATAATGATTACATAGATATTTCTTGTCACTGTTTATATATTTGATGTGTTTGTATGAGTGAATTGGTTTGCGGATGAGTTATGAAAGCAAAATTAACACTTAATCTGAACATTTTATTTCAAAAATGTGGTTTTATAATAGTTTTGTGTGTAACTTTAACCATAATCATTAATAAAATTAAAACTAAGTTTAGGATTTTATCAGAGTAAAGATTTAGGTTATATTGAACATGTAGCATGGTATAGAAATCAATTTTTGTAAAGGAAGACAATAATGTAATTTTGCTTCATTCAGCCTCTGAATAGGTTTCTAACACAAATATTAATAACCAAAGTTTGTAAACCTTTTTTTCAGTCATTGAAATACTAAATCACAATTTTACCACAAAAATTTCAACACCAAACTGACAACTAATATAACATTTTGTTTGGTGACTATTGGTTGCACTTTAGTAATGAATACTAAAATTTTGCAACATTAAGTACACAGTCCTCTTCAAAATTAACTTCAGGGAAAAATCCTGTTCACAACTTGTAAAACAATTCTTCCTCAATGTTTATCTCAGCATAAACCACACAGCCATTGAGCAAGGCAAGTTTGTTTACTTCAAACTCCAGCAGGTGTTTAGAATTCAGATTCTGATCTATCTTCCCCCTCTGTAAATATAGCATGACAGTTTTCAAGCAGCTGTTATTTTAAGAACACTGATACACAATTATTTACTAAGAAATATATTAAATCTGGTACACAATTCTTTAGTAAGAAAATGCTCAAATTTAAAGTTGGAAATTCCAGTATTGATTTAGCTCATTCTTGTTTTGAAGTGAAGGACAGAGGCACGTGACATTTTATATACCATTCACTGGCATTATATCTCATGTCTACAAAATATCTTGTGTATTACCATGTCTGTTGTAGATTTTTGATACAGTTCCTGGTTGTTGCAAATAAAAATGTAAATACAGCTCTTATGTATTACAGTACCTGTTTCATAAGAGTTGATGATCCTTATTAATTTTGAGGTCACACAGTCAAAGGTCAGGGGTGAAACTAATTCAAATGTAAGAAAATATTGTCCACCCTATATCTTGAGAATTATTACGGCCTCTACTCGATAGACATCAAACTTAATACCCTGGTAACCCCAAAGAATAGATTACCTCCTATAAATTTTAAGATCATAAGGTCAAAAGTCAGAGTTCAACTACTCAGGATATAAGAAAATTTTGTTCAATATTTTGAGAACCCTTTGCTTGATAGATATTTCAAATACAATGTACATGTACAGCTTCAGATTCAAAGATGTACTTTAAAGCCAGGAAGTAATTTTGTGAGAGAAATTCATTACACAGATGTTAACGACAAACTAACAACTCAACTTTATGACAAGCAGGATGGCTT
Organism: Ostrea denselamellosa; assembly: GCA_024699665.1. Classification (NCBI taxonomy): domain Eukaryota; kingdom Metazoa; phylum Mollusca; class Bivalvia; order Ostreida; family Ostreidae; genus Ostrea; species Ostrea denselamellosa. Next base: position 7,981,442 of record JAMZEH010000016.1, on the reverse strand, counting down.
CAGCTTCTCTATTGTCAACATTCCATATTTATGAAGCAGTGTTCCATTATCACCAGCACACGGTGTTTATGTCTCTCAACTGATTCAATACACAAGAGCTTGTTCTGTGTATGATCAGTTTTTAAATTGAGGCAGGCTGCTGACAAATAAGTTGATGTTACAGGGGTTTGAATAGTCTAATTTAAAGTCAGTGTTTCTGAATTTCTGTGGTCATTTGATATAATGATCTAGTTTGCCAATGCAACCTGTCATTGGGTCAAATGCTGTCTGATGTGTTTTATACCAATTGTTAGACCATTTTTTACAAACTGATTTTGACTACAGATTACTCTGTTTACTTGATAAAGATATAGGGCTCATGACGGGTGTTGCCAGTCAACAGGGGATGTTCATTCCTTCCAAGCACCTGACCCCCACCTCTTTTATTACCTCTTTTATATTCGGGGGGCCTCCGTGGCCGAGTGCTTAGAGCATCAGGCTCAAAATCACAAAGCCTCTCACCTCTGTCGGCACGTGTTCGAATCTCGGACGCGGCGTTATGTGAGCAAGTTTGCCAGTTTACTTGCGGAAGGTCGGTGGTCTCTTCCCAGGTACATTGTATCTGGGTTCTCTCCTCCACCAATAAAAACTGGACGCCACCAGATAACTGAAAAATTGTTGAGTGTGGCGGAAAGCAATGAATAATCAATCAATCAATCTTTTATATTCAAGGGTTTCATGTTTGCCCAATCCTTAATTTTGTATACCTTTAGTATAGGTGTTATGATTTTGATTACTGGTCATCATCTTTTCATTAAGAGAGATACAATTTATCTGCAATCTTCAAGTGTTTAATTGCAAACAGTACAATATACATATGTGCAGAAACTTAAGGGAGAATGTCAGTATTTGAAAAATGTGATGCACAGGTGTGATTGGATGATTAAAAAGTGAGAAAAGGGACATTGTGGACAGCCTGGATAATTTCTTTAACTTCTTTAACATATTTTAAAGGTATTTGTTATATTAAATAGTATTTTTGTTTTGAAGTAGGAAACCAGACTAAAGCTTTATCAGTATGATAAACTATATAAAATGGTAATTTCTGAAAATTTTGACAAATTATCAATTGGTATTAACAAAGAATTGGTCTATTCTATGAAAGAGGAAAACTGTGATTTCTCATGCATTTTTATGAAGGATCGATGTTTATGGTGCATGTGTGCAAGTGCGTGGGAAAAGTATTATAAATAACATCATGGAAGAAGAGAATTTGTTTACCATATGTAGTTGTATAAAAAGTAACTTATGTTAAATATAAAAGTGAACTCCCCCCTTGTTGCTCAAAGGGGTTCTCTCTACTCTGTTTCTGTCGGACTGTCTTTTATCACTGAATGTGTTCCACCAACAGCCTGTTGGCCATCCAATTTGAGTCAAATTGTGTCATTTTATGAAACTTTAGCTCGATAAAAAAAATCTCAATACTTTTGTTCATATAAAAATATCCAATTAAATATGGCATATATAGCTCTAAAAGATGAATGATATGTATTAAAGTCTTGTGGATTGAAATGCAGAATATATACAAAAAGATTTTGAAATGGAAAACTTAAAATTTACCTTATTTAGGGAAAAATTCAGTTTAATAGAAAGTAAACTATAAAGAAAAAAATTGAAATGCCTGCTAGACTTGAATCCAGCATCTGTAAATCTGCAGCCTCACATGTTAACCCGCTGAACTATCCGACTCAGTGATGAGATTTACCAGTAATTAAAGGGAGAAGGAGAGAATTTGCCATTATAACAATGTGCTCTTCCTCTTTAAGATTTTCATAATGCAATAATTTGATTTTACTTGTAACGCACAATTTGATTGGTTCCTTTGACTTTTATTGTTTACACAAAGTTGCCATTTAGTCCTTCTATATTATGTCCTAGGAATGATATCACAATACATTTGACTGTTCTGTTCACATTTTGTTGCTACAGTAATATTTGTCTGCGTCATATAAAATTCATATTTCCTTTTTAATATTTATCAAATAAGATCAAATGCAATTTGGAAATTAAATTACTTTCATCCCTTAACTGAAGGAAAAACTTCTTTTGTTTTAGATTGGTTTTTTGGATACAAAATCAAGAACAAGAATGAATGTGGAATCTTCCCGAAGTCTTACATTTATGTGCGGGAGGCTGTGGTTGCAAAATTTGGGTAAGTTAAAATTGTTTCTGATTTAGTAAATGAGGTTTGATATTAAAGCTGACATGAGGTTATAAATATCCTATAATTTATTTTTATGCATTTCTGTAACAGTCAACTTCCTCTGCCATATTTCTTTAAGATAGCAAATCTTTAGGAAAACCATGTCCATTCTATTGTGTTTGTTACACTGGATTAATTGTTTGGTCCAGAGCCCGCAAAAAAATGCATATTGTCTCCAATAAATTTTTATGTCACTTGCATAGATCTCGTTTTGTTTGTATGGTGCTTTATATCCAATTTTAGAATTTTTCATGAGAGTAGAGTCGTCACCAGCTTTAGGTGACAGGTGGGGTATCGACATCTCTTCTCAAAGTTAGAATGAATATTGGACCCATTCCCAATGACAAAAAGTGACCCATTTCCGAAATTGTTTGAGCAAAATTTCCCAAATGAAAATATTGTACAATGTAAATTGTCTGGTAAAAAAAAAAAACTGAAAACTGAAGAAATATGAATAAAACAATGTTTGTTTTAGTATTCTTGTTTTAAATTTTATTTGAATGGAAAAGACAATAGTGACTCAATTTTCCCAATTTATCACAAAACAACAGTGATTTTCTAAATCAAAGGGAACCCAGTTCCAGTACCAAAAGTGCAGTGACAGCCCTGGGTGAAATGTTACAAGCTGACCTTTAATGAAAGGTACTGGAAGCTGTCACAGTGGTAATCAGGGTTCTTCATTATACCAACAACTACCATGACAGGAGACCTCAGTTTTTAAAGTCAGACCCATGACTTTTGTATGCCAACTCTCAGATATGCACCCAAATGCATGCTGCTTATTGGATATAAATAGATAAAAATAATCATTTGATAGATATAGAATTGCAGAAAAACTTAGTGTCCACATATCTAGCACATAAGCTGACTGCATTGTTATAATGGGGTGGAGGCATATACCCATACTGAAATTTTCTGGTCCCTGGATCAGGAGATCACACCCCAGGATTGGGCTATATGGATTATTTTGTTTAAAAAAAAATGTCATTGGATTTTAAAAAATCTTCTGGACTCCTGAGCATGCTGTATGTATACTTACTTTAACATATTCAAAACTCGGGGCAGTGGGGGAGAACTATTTGGTGTAATCATGATTTAGCACATTTCATGTTTAATAATGGATGAATGGAGTATTTTATTTTTAGTTCAGCCATAGATTAGTGCTCTTGCTTCCCTGCCAAAAGTGCTATATTTTGAATTTTGATGAAATAAGTACATTTTGTACAATACTGCAAACAAATCAAGTTTATAGTTACAACCCATACAAGTTACAATGGAATCAGGTCTACCTTTGTTCCTCCCTCCCACTATGCATTTGGAGTGACAGCTTTGTTGTATTAAAGAAACTTCGAGGACTCATATGTACAGTGGCTTATGGTCAGATGACATGTGAGGATTGATCACAAAATCTACAGTTCTTTGGGTTGGAAAGATGCTTTTACTGCATTATCAATACACATCACTACCTCTCTACATATGAGGAACTTGTGTATGGTACTTAGGAGACCATTAAGGCTCATGGGTCTCTTGCTCCATGGACCAATAAATCATTAATTCGCCTGAGGTGGAGGTAAAGCGAACTTCTCTTAGAAGGAGGGGCCTCCGTGGCTGAGTGGTTAGGGCATCGGGCTCAAAATCACAAAGCCTCTCACCTCTGTCGGCGCGTGTTCGAATCTCGGCTGCGGGATTATGTGAGCAAGTTTGCCAGTTTACTTGCGGAAGGTCGGTGGTCTCTTCCCAGGTACATTGTATCTGGGTTCTCTCCTCCACCAGCAAAAACTGGACACCACCAGATAACTGAAAAATTGTTGAGTGTGGCGGAAAGCAATAAATAATCAATCAAATTAATCTTATAACGATTTGTACATTTGCCATCATTGTTTTTGTGGTAAATTTTTCATGTTTTCAACTTCTTTTCAAGAACCATAATACTATTTTCAACCAAACTTGCCAGAAAAAACTCCTTTGGTAAAAAGGGTTCAAGTTTGCTCAAATGAGGGGAGATAATTAAAAAATACTGAAGTTAGCTTAGAGTTTTTAAAAAGTATATAATGTATAGTGGGTGTTCTCTGTGATCCGATCCCAAAAAAGTAGCAAATTATATTCTGCATTACCAATTTCTGCAGTTGCATTATATCTGTCTATATTTATATGTATGAATATATTTTTTGCAAGTGTGTAATTTTTGTGGATTTTTCCTATCCACAAAATTCCACAGAAAGTGGATAATTGCAGAAAATACACATTATACAACATGCATGTATCTCAAGAACTACTGAACTGAAAAACAAAATTTGTATTTGATACTTTTCTTTTATGATGAAGATTTCAAGTTTGTTCAACCCATATGACCAGGGTGGGGTCACATTTGGAATTTTAAAGTTTTAAGTGGATATGTATGTATATATATATATATATATATATATATATATATATATATATACATACATACACACACACACACACACACAGTGTCCAGTATAAGATATTCAAAGAGATTTAAAATAAAAAAAAACCAAAACACACACAAAGGTAAATTATAATGCAAGCTCTTTCATTTAATAAGAATTTTTAAATGAAAGTGCTTGCATTATAATTTACCTTTGTGTGTGTGTTTTGTTTGTTTGTTTATATATATATATATATATATATATATATATATATATATATATAAAATAAAAATATCACAAAGCCGATTGAGTATATACTCGACTAGTTTCTGCTGTTCTTCAGGAGTATACTGCTACTTGTGTAGATTTTCTATTCTTATTTCTGGATTTTATATATATATATAAGGAAGTTCTTTAAAAATCTTCAGAACATGTAAGCATGCTCGTGTAGTCTAGATTTGAGTATATATTCAGATCATCACCTGCAGGGCCACAGTGAGGCCACAATAGTATATAATTTTTGTTTTAGAAACCCTCCTCAAATTAGTTATCAAATCAATGAGCATTGATGCACATCTAGTGGAGATTGTTTGCACCATAACCCCAGAAAACGATGGGGCCACAATAGAGGTTTAAACCTTGATTTAGAAGCATATAGAAAATTTTTTTAAAGAATCTTTTTCTTAAGAACAGAAAGGGTCTCATCTGTCAATATACTATTCTCATGCAGCAGCATAGCAAAGATTCAGTTTCATTCATACCATATTCACCTGGACTTGAAAGATTTATGCTCCTATACTACTTTATATTTTTGTATGTAATGAATTTTTAAATTGAATTATAATGCTGTGGATTGGATTCAAGATTGCTATGGGAATCTTACAGAATATTAGTAACATAACTGTATGACCTTGCAAAGGATGTCGTACATAATCATGAACCTATTTGCTTTTGTTTTTTGCATGAAATAGTTCCTTGGAACGTGTGACATCCACAGAGTCTCCCATAGCTCAGGAAATCAACACAGTCCTTCGAGAATGGTACAACATATGGAAACAGTTTTACCTGGTATGTACAGATTGGTTTTGCAATGTCATGTGTAGATAACACCATGTCAAAAAATGTTATCACTTGCATTATATTTTAATCTTTAAAAAATAATTTTCTCACTAAGTAAGGTGACGAATTTTTATTCATACTTGTCTGTTATTTCATGCTCATGAGATCAAAGGTTGGAAGAATACTTGGTCAGTCTGTCCTTCTGTCTGTGCCAATCAACGCAATTATTACCTTAAATATGACTTTTTCGGTCATTTAAGTCACTTAGCTGACCTACTGCTTTGATGAGCAAGGATGCTTTTACTACAATTTCTGGCCCCAGGGAAAGGGATCCTCATGCCAGGATTGATTTTGATGCTTCTATAGAGAAAATGCATTATTTCTTTTTTATTCTTTGTTAAAAATACATTTTCTTTAATGTCTGGATATCAAACAATCAAAATGAGTGTATAGCAGTGATAAGAAAAAAAACTGCAACCAAAATAATGAAATTCATAGGTCGGGGGTTTTGTGCTTTATAGTTCATAAAATGAAAATGCACTGTCTTTTAAAAATAGATATCTTTAGAATTAAGAAATTCATGGCCCCTGGGTCAGGGTTATGATGTTAGGTCAAGGCCTCATGGTGAAAATACTACATTATGTTTTTGTAACAATTGTATTCTAACTACATGAATACCAAACAATCAGGCTGATTATACAGTAATATAATAAAAAGAGAAATCTGTTTCAAAATTGTAAAATTCATGGCCCCTAGGTCAGGGGCTCTGGTGTGAGGGTAAGGTTTTATGGCTCATGTATTGAAAATTGGTACTTTTTTAAGGTGTCGAGCTTGCTGCCGAGAGTCTTCTAGTGATCATGTAGATTTTGCCTCTACACTGCCTTTCATCTCAATGGGTGAATCAAACAGTGCCTAATAGTATTGAACGTTTCTTTCAATTCAAGACTATAAAACATTGAATTTAATTGATATTTGAAAGGCACAATACCATTTCCATTGTTGATGTCATTGTTTATTATTGTATTTTTGTTAAATAACAATTGTTTGGCAAGAATAGTTTATTATTTGCAGATGGATTTACTATGAAACAGATTTTCCCAAGAAATTTGTGTCGCACGATATCATTTAGTACTTACAAAATAACTTGCTCAAATTTGGTTTTCATTTATACCTGTAGTCTCGTAGTTTCACCAAGAACCCTTATTTCAGATCAGTAGAAACAGATAAATACTAAATTGTGCAATGTCACAGTTCAGTTGCTATTCCAAAAACGCAAATACTATTTTCGCTTCTTTTTTTCCCCCAGGTTAGGTAGCATTCATTGGGAATTGAATCTTGTTGAGATTTCCAATAATCTTTCTACATATTACGTTGAACTTTTGAATTGTTTGACATTATTGAAAACAGAGAGTTAATACAGTATAATTGTTATATCATACATGAACAGAAGATATAACTTCTATAAACAAGTAGTCTCACTCTGAAGCAGTTATATTCTTTTCAGCAATTTTCATCTGCAATTTCAATTTATTTATTATAGCCTTTGTAAAATAACTAGTCTTGAGGGGATATTATCTAGCAAGAGGAGGGTATATGTATGAACTTGTTAGGATAAGTAACTTCAGCCCAAGCTCTCTTCTTTATTTCTTTTTATGTAAATAAACACAGTTTGGTGACATTTTACAAACGATTGTAATGCTTTATTTATGTACTTAAACATGAGGAAATGTCTCCTGTGGCACTCAAACATTTCTTGTATTACTTGCTCTAATTTACCTGCCCTCTGAATTTGAGAACCCTATAATGTATATGATATTGCACTCGACACCTTTGTGGCCTTTCAGGCCTTTGATTTTTTTTAACTCTGTGAATGGATCTGGTGGTGGGGCAAAATTTTATGGCTCATGTAAGGAAAAGATGTTATTTATTCTTTAATCTTCTTGTCTCTTGAATATCAAATTACTGAACTAAGTATATAATATGAATGATGAGAAAGTGCTTTAGTAGAATGTGAAAATCATCATTCCTAGATTTTGGTATCATATGCTAGTGTTTTTTTAAAAAATAATTAGTCCCTTCTAGCAGCTATCTTTTAGTTGTCGAATTTTGTATATTTTCTTACTCTGAAATTTAAATAGATTCTTATATAAAATAAGTAATTTTAATTTTCAGTTAAATTCCCACTTAAATTTGCCAAATTGAAAGTGCAAAATCTAATTGGTGCAGTTTAATGAAATTTGTAAAACCGAATCTACACAATGATTTACAAATTACTCAGTTCATTTATTTTTTCCCAGAATTTGTGCATGATATTTGAATGGAATCCTTGTTTTCAGGAGCGGAATGAGGAGCTGGAGAAAGTACAGGGAATGATGCTGGAATTAATGGACTGGAGAAAGAAGATCATGTCGAGAAAACTCACCAATGTAAGAACAGTTGTTATAGCAACACAATTAACAGGGGTGTGATTTTTCCTCTTTTCAGAGGAAATCGTCCAATTGGCTCAATTTTTGAAAAAATGAAACACTCTGGGTTTGATGTAAAGTGACAGAAAAGGATAGTTTCCTGGAAGGGTGAAGTGTTTTCCTCCCATTTTGACCAGTTTTCCTCTGATTTCTGAGGAAATCAATCACATTCCTGATTAATCCTGAGTTGCAGCAACTACTTGCCTAACAAAGTTTTTGAGAACTGTTGATTCAAAGGCTTTGTTCATTAAGATTTAAAAAGTTTGTATTGTAAAATTATATCCCAAGTAAATCATATAATCAGAATTAGTATCTTTCATATAATGTGATATGTATATGATATGATACATGCATGATACAACAGGATTTACTCATGAAAGGATATATGATACACGCAAGGCAGAATTTGTGGGTACTGAAAGTTATCAGCACTGTTGCTAGAAACCAATCATCTTTTTTTTATGACCATTTTTCTTTAGTCCATTGTGTTTTATGTTTGAGAAAATGCTACGTTATAGCATATGTATCAGTATCCAAAGCTCATTTTAATGCAGTCTGAGTCACTGTTATAATTTTTTGGGGAAAATCAGAGAAGAATATGTAGATTCCTTATTTTATGTGAGTACTTAATATTGCAAAATTACTTGTACATGCCAAATCGCGAGAACAAAAATTCATGAATGCTCTGTTGATCAAGAGTTTTTATGTGTATTTTAGTAACATAAAAATAAAAGTGAATTTTTGTATTTTGTGAGTGACGTTTGTCGTGAAATTACGTGATAATAAAATTTTCACGTATAATTAGAAATTTACAGTAGACTGATAGTGGGAAGTTGTGTTATTAGAAAGACAATGAATTGCAGTAAAACACGCTTATAGTGAAGTCTTGGGGACAAACAATTTTGATTCATTATACACATAATTCACTACATCCATTAGTTGAATTAAGGGTCTGCCAACCATATTATTTTTTACTGTAAGGAAAAAAATATATTAAAATGCAAATTTTTTCCCCTAGCCAACAGTAATAGAAATAAATGCAATTATAAAAATTCAAAACAACTGCAACCTACATGAAAATATGAATAACATATCGATAAATTAATTTAATTCACAAATTTGCTGTACTTTCGCTTTAAATATAGATTGGGTTAGGGATGCATTTTCCCCCATCACATATGCCATTGATTTCAAGTTTGTCTAACAATTCAATGATGTGTTATACTTTCACATAAATTTCTGTGAATTGTTTCAGTGACAGTGAATGTCATTCAAGTGTCTGAAAAAGTGTTGTTCAGTTTCAAGGGTGATAGATAAATATAGATCTGACATGATCTAAGTTAGAGTTGACTCGAGAAAGATGTTCGATGGCTGTACTGTCCTCATTTATATATAAGAACAGATTATGTGATGGAAATTCCATAATGTAAAAGTATAAACCTTGAAATTATGAACAAGAAACCCCGGTTGGCCATAGACATAGAAACCATTAATTCACCAGTGGCATGTGTCTAATACAAAATTTAAAAAAATGAAACTAAATATAAAAGAGCTATTTTGGTTTTCAATTTTCAGAGATGCTTCAAACGTTTTTGTTTTTTTCATTTCGACCAACCAGCCCAATTTTTAAAAAATCTGTAATCAAATTAATAAAATAAGTTCACCAAAGTTCATAATATGTTTTAAAACTTCAGTGAAAATCACTTCACTGTGAGCATGAATTCATTATAACCATGTTAGACCGGTCACAGTAGCTCAGTGGTTAGAGGATTTGCTTTGTAACCGGGAGATTGTGAGTTTGAGCCCCGCTTGTGCCATGGCCGTGTCAAACCTAAGACATAAAAATAGGTAGTGATTGCTCCTTTACCAAACGCTTGGCATTTAGAAGTGAGAATCACAGGTCTTTTGGATATGACATTAAAAACGGAGGTCCCGTGTCACTGTAGGTGTTGGCACATCAAAGAACCTTTACTGCTACGGATCTGAGCGTTAAGCATAGGTCTAAATTTGTGGTACTTCACCTACAGCTGGTGACCTCCCAATATGAGTGAAAAATTCTCAACAGGACATAAAACAACTAAACAAACAAACTGTAACCATGTTTTACTGTAAGCATGAATTCATTTTAAGTGTGTTTACTGTATTGCGTTTTACTGTAAGTGTGAATTCATTATTAAGCGTGTTCACTGTATCCATGTTTTAGTGTGAGTGTGAATTCATTATATAAGTGTGTTCTCTGTAACTGTATTTTACTGCAAGTGTGAATTCATTATTAGTGTGTTTTACTGTAAGCATAAATTCTTTATAAGTGTCTTTACTGTAACTTTGTTTTATTGTAAGTATGAAATTCATTATAAGTGTGTTCACTGTAACTGTGTTTTACTGTAAGCATGAATTCATTATAAGCATGTTCATTGCAATTGTGTTTTACTGTAATCACATGGGTAGAATTGTGAGGTATGTAAATGCATCTTGTCAGAATTGTATTTCTGTGATATCTTCCGTTTAGGAAGAAGTCAAAGATCTTCAACAAAAAGTATCATCTAGGATAGACTTTGGGAATGCGTAAGTACTTGACTTGATTTCTATAGTATTCATGATGAAAACTGTTGTCTTTTATGCATCCTGTAAGACCTATTTGATCTTGGTTAATAAAGACCTCATATTTGGTTAGTTGAAAGGTCAAGATCAGAAGTTGACTCAAAACTGGAACTTGCAGCTGTTGGAAGCACAGTTTAAATTGCTTATGACCTGAAGGTGTTTCAAGGTGTAGACCCAGGTCATTGTGATAAAAAAGAGAGAACAGTAATGAATGGGGTGAAACTTATGATGTCTCTGTATTTGTAGGATGTTGGGTCTAGACCTTGTAGTGAGAGATGAACAAGGAAACATCCTCAATCCTGACGACACCAGCGTTATTGAGCTTTATAAACATGTAGGTTTTTCATTTTGTTCATTCATTGCTTTGACTGCACGGTTTCTTCAGTGGCTCTGTGTTGAGTGATATGCACAGGTAACCAGAGGCAGAAATATACACTTGTACACCCTGTGATTGTCTTTTGATTGATTATTAAAGACTAAAGAAGGCATATATTTAGGTTTATAAATCTAAATAAATCATTAATTTTGCAAAATCTTGTGACATCACATGAGGGTGGAATTACTTAAATGTATATTTCCTGTACGGTTCCGTGATAGAATCAAAAGCAGTTCCAAGTCTACTCTTTTAAAGTTAGTCTTTATGTACTTCACTGAATGGGCAGAAGTATTGTAGCATGTGATTTTTTCCCCCTACTTTTATTTGTAAAACACAATTTGATTAGTTTATTTGACTTTATCAACGTTCATTATATTTTAAAAGTTCCAATGACATTGCGTATTAGTAATGACAATACATTTGGCTCCTCTGTGTCCATTTTATTGTTACAATAGCTCAGCTATTGCAAAATGTTATGTTGCAGAAACGATAATTAAAAATAGTTCATATAACTTTAAATTAGAAAGCAAAACAAGTAAACATACCTACTTTGTTTCTAATACTCAAATAATGGATTCCATAAATTGATTACTTTTAATTCCGTAGTCCAGTTTTGATGAGCTCAATTATTACAAAATGTTCCAATAGGGTAACAAAAGACTGCATATATTAGGATTGTTCATTTGAATAGGCAAAAAAGTTTGAATTACTTTTTTATTCCCCTGTCTTTGGACAGGATGTATTGTGGCACAGCAATGTCTGCCTGATAGGGATTTTCTGTTTCTGCCACTTACTAAGCTGAAACTGCTTTGTTGCTTGTTTGTAAGTCATTCTACATCATGCTGTAATTTTAATCAATTGCAACCTCGTGCTGGAGTTTTGACCCTTATTTGATAATGTTACATGGAAAATACATGATTTGTCTATCTAACTCCTCCCACAGTTTTCAGGTGAGAGCTGTCTTAATTTACAGAGTGTTTGTATGGGTATTGATGGTTGGTTGGTTATATAATGTTTACCATCTTGCTTGAGAATTTATTACTCATATTTGGAGATGTCATCATTGCTGTTGAAGGGCTGCAAAATTTTTGCTTATGCAAAAGCAGGGAGGGGTCTTTATTGTACCACACTTACCGTGACATGGGGCATCAATTTTGTGATCTCATCCAAAGACCCCCTCTTATGACAAGCAAGGGATACTGAGGACTTACAATGTATTCTAACCCAGATCCCCATGAAAATTATGGGTATTGAAAATATGCATGATGCAAAGATTTTGATTTTCTTCCATTGTTGAATTTCGTCAGTTTTGAGGAAATATTTCATAAGGAGTACATGATTTATCTGTCAATGCCTTCCACAGTTTTCAAGTGAAGACCTGTGATTTTCTTCAATTTTTGAGAAAAGTAAATGTTGTTGAATTTAGTAAGTTTTGAGGAAATATAACACAGAGAGTACATAGTTTGTCACTGTCTTGCTCCTTTCATAGTTTTCAAGCTAAGGCTTTTGTAAACAACATTAAGATGTAATTTCCTCATTTTCTTTAATGTTTGAAAAAAATAATTCAGGTTGGTAAACTTAGACAGATTTGGGGAAATATTTGGGAAAATGGTTTGTTTATTTACTTCCTATCTCAGTTGCCATTGGTCTTTGTCCGTTGTCATGCACTGTATATCACCTGTTAATAATTTTACATTTTTAACGTCTTCTTGAAAACTCCAAGGCCAATTGTTACTATTTTTGGTGTGAAGCATCTCTAGGCTAAGAGGAATGTAAAATTGTGAAATTTACAATCATAGCTTCAGGGCCTCATGGGTGGAACAAAGACAGTAAAAAAGAAAAAGAAAAAAAAAAAAAGAAAGCCAAATTTTAAAAAATCTCCTTTTCTACTCCTACACATGTTGGGGGGAAAACTAAAATGCATGGTTATGGTGTCCATGGAGCCCTCTATGAAAACTTTGAAATTCAGGCCTTAGGACTGAGCCAATATGGCCATATAGTGAAAATATATTAAATCTTAGAAAATCTTCTTTTCTACTTCCATATACATTTGAGAAAGAATATATGTATAATATAAATGATGTCCATGATGCCCTCACCCTAAATTGAGAAATTCATGGCTCCTGGGCCAGGGGTTCAGGCCCTAGGGCAAGGCCAATATGGCCATATACTGAAAATGTATTTTAAAAAATCTTTTATACCCTCAGATATTTTTTAGTAAAATGAAATGTATGATTATGATGTCCACAAAGCTCTCAACCTAAATTGTGAAATTCATGACTCCTGGGTCAACTGGGATTCAGACCCAAGGGTGAGGCCAATGCAGCAGTATAGTAAAAAATGTATTGAATCTTAGAAAAGCTTCTTTTCTACTCCCATATATATTTGATGAAACCCAAATGCATGATTATAATGTCCATGAAGCTTTCTACCAATATTGTGAAATGTGTGGCTCCTGGTTCAGGGGTCCAAGAAAAAGAAATGCAAAAGAAAGTATATGCAGCTGATATTACCTTAGGTGAAGTTTTACAACATGTGGCTTAAGAAAGCTTGTGATGGGTGTATTATGTAGCATTTCCAGTACTCTTGTTAAATGGGGTGTAAAAAAAAACAAAAAACAGGAAGTACAATTGTGATTGCCACAATCTTTCTTTCTGTCAATCAGATGTTAAGATGTCTGATAAAAATTAAACATTTGCAAGCCACAGAGTAATTATTTTAAAGGAAAATCATCTTGTACAAGTTTAAACTTGATAGAAAACAAATGGAAAGTTTCAGTACTAATCCATATGAAAAATGCCAAAATACAATAACTCTGAAATAGAATTATACCATGTTACATACCAGAACATCTACAATTTGTCAATATTCAAATCTTGTTTAGCTTGAAGTTTATATTAAACCATGGGATCAGGCGAAGTCAACAATAAAGGGTCTTTCCTGTAGTGGTTTGGTCTGTATGGACCGTGGATATTTTCCTGGATAACTCAGTGGTTAGAGCACCTGATTAGTAATGTAGAGGACCTGAGTTTGATTCCTTGTCCAACCATTAATTTTCTCCTTTCCTGTTACATTTGGTGCTGTTGACCATTCCTGGACTTTGCAAGGGTAAAAGAATCTGGTTTATGTGTCTTTAAATTAAGAAGGGAAGAAAGTAGTGGTTTGAGCTATATGGACCATGGAGATGAGCCTGAATAGCTCAGTGTTTAGAGCAACTGACTAGTAATGCAGGGGTTCCAAATTGATTCCTTGTCTAGCCATATATTTTCTCCTGGTTACATTTGGTGCTGTTGACTACTCGTGGAAAGTATATTACACACTGCTCATGTGTAGACTGGAGAAGTAGTTAAAAGTCTAGACTGAAGAAGTTGTTAAAAATCATAAAAAAGACAGCCAGTAGGACTGTACTAGGAAGAGGAATCTTATAAAATGATTTTCTCAAGAACCTTAAATCTATAAATTGTCAAATCAATATACAAATATCCTCATGTAGTGTAGATGCAAGTTTTTCAATCATGACCACAGGTGCAACCTTAGTAAAGCTACAACTGGATGTGAAATTTTGCATGGGAATGTGTAAGAACAAAAGGAAATAATCTTTCAAGTTTTCTCAAGGTCAAGGGTACAAATTATCAAAATTAACTGATCTATCGTAAAATCATTTAAGTTTGTAAACTTTATGACTCCAGAGTTAAGGCTTGGCCACAATAAAGAATGAAAGTTTGCATACAAATTTCATCTCTCAAATTCTTTTTGAAGAACTGCAATTCCATAGTTTGTTGAAGTGAAATGCCAACATCCTTATGTTTGTGTAAATTCAAATATTTCACATATTCAGACTAGCATAACCCAGGTTTTAGATGTATAAATATGAACAAGGTGACTCTGATGAGCATTGTAGCCCTCGGGTCTTTCGATTTTATAGCATGAAACAGCATCAGACAGAATAAGAATGGAACAAAATACAGTGTCAAAGGAGAGAGATATCTCAATCACTGGGCCACAGACATTCAACCTTTTTGTCCAGCTTCGGAATTTCGTTTGTCGCATTGGGGAGGATGCGGATATACTCATGAGCTTGTATGATGCCAAGTTTAGCAAGTTCATCAGGTGAGATAGGGTTAAAGTTCAGAAATATTGATATTTTACTTAATTTTACACATAGTCCTTGATTACCAATGATCTTTTGTTTGTTTATTTTGTATTTGTTTTGTGTTTCATTTGAAGATTTTTCACTGTATAGATGTCACTAGCTTTAGGTGAAGTGCCACAAATTTTGACCCATGCATGACAGTTGATGTCCACAGCAGAAAGGGTTCTTTATCATGCCAACATGTTGTATGTCTTCATTTTGACTCAATCTTAGGACCAAGGTGATTTGCCCTATCTCAAAGTCACTTATTAAAAAATTTGATTTTTATGGGCCATTTATTAATGGAACAATATCAAAAGTTAAAGCTTGGCCCAAATTCAAAGTTTATTATGGAATTAAATCATTTCACAATATTCTACTAGTGTTGTATGTGATGCTCAAGTGACCATTAAGAATGAAGGTTACACCAGAGAAATTAGATATGGATGAAAAGTAGAGGATATGTACAACGTTATTTTGAATTTGAAAACTTTTCTATTTACATCATTTACTCAAAACATATAGTTTTAGTAAAAAATTTAAAACCCCTGCTGGACTCAAACCCATAGTCTACTGATCAGCAGTCAACATGCTAACATACTGAGCTACTCAGCTAGGCAATTATATCTAAACAGAGTAGAGAAGTATTGCTGATATTTAAATTTTCATTCATGTTTTAAAATGAAGTTGACTATTATGACATCATAGTATACCTCCTTAAACTCGAGCACCTAATCATTTACTAGAGTAATTTCACTGTGAGCACTGTGGCCCACGGGCCTTTTGTTAATACTCATAATATTGTAGTATGTTATACAGATGTTTGTAACATACACAATTTGGAAAGAAGGGGAATATTTTCTCTCTGACTTAAGAAGATACACATGATATTTTGTTTTTCAGTGAGAACTATATTGTTCATTGGAGTAAAGATGGTGTTCCAAAGGATATAGAAATGCTCAATAACTTCAGGGTTGTGTTCACTGTAAGTATTGAACTTCAAGCTTCCATCATGAAATTGAGAATTTTAATTTTTAGATTGCAGGGATAATTTGAACAGAGCCATTGTCATACCCATGAAGAAACTGGTGTTGTCCATGGATTTCAAGTTATCTTATCAAAGTCTTCATATGTTTCAAAATTTTTCACATTTCCATCTACTTTTCTAGAATTAGAGGGTCAATTTCAACCAAACCACAAAGCATCTATGGATAGAGCAGATTCAAGCTTAAATGAAAGTCCATGCAGCCCTTCAAAGCGTCAAATAGGAAAGGGGTGGGTGGGGGTTACTTAAACAAAGAGAAAATTTAAAAAAGTTTAAAAATTTTAAGAGCCATTGTTCTAAGAAACATTGCATAAAAACCACAAGGAGTAGCTTTTGCCAGCATTCAATGGTTATCTCAGGAGTGATGATGAGGATGTTAAGAATTTAAAATATATTCAAAAGATAGTTTTGTGACATATCTTTGGAAAACTGAAATTTACAGAATGGTCACCCCATAGTAGGGCCAGCCTTGGTGTAGTCAAAACTAAAAGTATTTAAAAATTTCATTAAAATGATCTTGACAAATAACGTTAGTCATTCCAGGACTAAAATAGTTTCTGATGATATTTTGCTAAAAAAATTTTGATGAGTAAAGGTCAAACAGACTTATTTCCATTGGTAGCATTTGGAATTGCTCCATTTTTCTTTTTTGTCATAATATCCTTCTATCTCTCACACTATATCTGAAATGTTGGATGACTTGCCCCTTTCTTAGAATTTAACCACAATCATTATGATGATGTATTGTTCATTCTTAATTAAAAGTTGTTCAGTAATAATTGTTGGTCTGGTGTATGAAACATCTGAACAATCAGTGGACTAGAGATTTTAAGTTCAGCGCTAATGACTGTAAGTGAGCATTGTGGCCCATAGGGCCTCTTGTTTTTGTTCTTGTAATAGAACGAATTTGTTGCAATTAATTTTTTTTTCTATCTAGGATTTAGGTTCGAGAGATCGCAACAGAGAGAAAGTCTTTCTAGTCTTCCAGATCATTAGAATAGGTACAGTATATTATCTTCAGTTTCACCATGAAAAATAGAGGGATTTATTTTGATTTAACAGAGGGTCGATGTCTTCTTACCTTATCTATATTTGAATGTTATTGAGTCTTATGGAGAATCAATATATGTATACAAGTATGTATGTTTTAAGTCCATACAGCCACATATATAAAGAAAGCTGTTCAAAGCTCACCCATAACAATTAATCACACTGATGTGGTATAAATTTTATGAGGTATGTGTGGTATAATACTGATGTGGTATAAATTTTATGAGGTATGTATGGTATAATACTGATGTGGTATAAATTTATGTGAGGTATGTGTGGTATAATACTGATGTGGTATAAATTTATGTGAGGTATGTGTGGTATAATACTGATGTGGTATAAATTTTATGAGGTATGTGTGGTATAATACTGATGTGGTATAAATTTTATGAGGTATGTGTGGTATAATACTGATGTGGTATAAATTTTATGAGGTATGTGTGGTATAATACTGATGTGGTATAAATTTTATGAGGTATGTGTGGTATGATACTGATGTGGTATAAATTTATGTGAGGTATGTGTGGTATAATACTGATGTGGTATAAATTTTATGAGGTATGTGTGGTATAAATTTTATGAGGTATGTGTGGGATGATGTTTATGAGGTATGTGTGGTATAAATTTTATGAGGTATGTGTGGGATGATGTTTATGAGGTATGTGTGGTATAAATTTTATGAGGTATGTGTGGTATGATGTTGATGTGGTATAAATGTTATGTGAGGTATTCGTGGTATTAAACTGATGTGGTTAAAATTTTAAAAAAGCAGTGTGATGATTTTATGTACAGGTGTGATGGATTCCAAAGACTTGGAAGATAAAAAACAAACCCGTGGACTTCGCCGTCCATTTGGAGTGGCAGCTATTGATATTACGGAATACATGAGTGGGATGAAGTATGATGCTGAAGAAGACAAGCAAATCTTCATCCCTTTTCAGCCGTATGTGTTCACCTTTATTTTTTTTTAGTTCAGCTGAGTTATAAAAAAGTTTGGGTTGATATCAATACATGTATTGGCAAGGACCAAATTTAGCTCCAAGGCAGAATATATTCAGATCAAGTTTAATTTTACTGTGTACAATCTCATTTATTGCTACATTGGTATGATGAAAGAAGTTATTTAATACTGTTGATTACTAATTGTATGTAAGGAATGTATTATTGCATAAATTTGTGAGAAGCATCACTAGCAAAATAATATGACTTGCTTTTATTTTTATATTGCTAATGTACATGTAAAAACTCTCGTTGAACAGACCACTTGTGAATTCATGTTCTTGCAATTTGACGGCTACAAGTCATTTTGTGTTATTATGTACTCGCGTAAAATAAGGAATCTAGTCGTATATTATCTTTAAACCTGAAAAGTTATCAAATATACAAAATCAGTGTTGTATTGTGGTTTCTGCTTATTAGGTTTGGATTTTCACCTGAATTGGGTCACCTGAATCATTTAGATGACCAACAGTCCTAGCCAGACATAACCAGCAAAAACAAATGCATTGTAGACTATGCTTCTGCTTTGTGTCTGCTGTAGCTCAGACACATAAAGTAGCACAGAAAGCACTAATATGAACAAAATTATAAATGTTGATCAGGATTCAGAATATAATAACCATTAGCTCTCTCTAGCTACTATGAAAAGAGTATTAAGCACGAATAAGTTGTCTGAATAAAATTTGAATTCAACAACAGATTTTTGAATCTGTGAACTATTTACACACATGTGTTTGCTGTTTTTTAACTTCTAAGAAACTGCAAGGCAAATTTTCACCAACATTGCTGTGGAACATCTCATGCAGTAAGGAAACAAACTTTGTATTTTCCCCGTCCTTTGAGGGCTCAAAGGGTAGTACAAAATCTTAAATTTTTTTAAAATATTTAAAAGTTATCTTTTCTATTCCTGAACAATCTAGGAAACAAACTATGTGCATAGTTACATTATTAAGCAGAAAAATCACTACTGGCAATATGAAAGTTGTGGCCCCTTGGTCAGGGGCTGAAGTGCTAAAGTTTGTCTAAAAATCTTTACAAATCTTCCCCACTACTCCAGATCATCTAGGAAACCAGCTTTGTGTGTATGTTAAGCATGATAAAAACATTATTAAATTAGCGAAAAAAGTGTTAGGAGTTCAGTCTCCAAGGACAGGCAATGTTACTGGACATTAATTTCTCAGGAACTGAAGGTCACTCATGTCAAAGTCATTATTGATGAAAAAATGTTTAACAAATATCTTAATCCTTTTCTAAATAATGTGTGTTGATATACTGTTTATTGATTGGTATTTTCAAATATATTCATGTTTTCATATGTTTAAATTGCATATCAAATAGTCATTTTGTCTGGTTTGTTTTTAGTCTGAAGTGAAAGTATGAAAGTTACATTTAAATTTACTTTAAAATATATTTTCATTGTAGTTGTGAGTTACATTTAAATTTACTTTAAATATATTTTCATTGTAGTTGTGGAGAAAAAGAATTCATGGATGGTCTGATCAAAAAGGTTGTAGTTGCCAAGGAAATTAACCATAAAGGGCAAGGTCTCTGGGTTTCTCTGAAAGTGCTTCAAGGAGATGTCAAACAGGTTTGTGTTAACATTGAATGCTTGATTATTTAACAGTAAACCTTGTCAAATCTGGACGTTCTGCATTCCGGTATGTTACGTTTTCTGGCAAAATATTTTACTCCTTAAAATTTTCTGTATCAAGTTTGCATGGTAATATTTTCTATTCCATACAATGGCCATGTTGGAAGGAGAAATATGTTAACTTTAAAACAGACCTTGTAATATACCCCCCCCCCTTTTTTTGTTGTTGTAATTTACAAGATAGGATGCAAATGAGTTGTATCTAAAATGTCACAAATAGTAATATTTTATTGAGGAAAATCATGTATGACCTTAACTAGCTCCACTTATATTGAAATCAGTTGTGAAATACTGCTTACTTTGAGATAAGAATAATTCCTCAACATTTTCTTGTTTGCTTTGCATTAATATATTGGTTTATTGAAATAGCTTTTAATGAAATAAGAATTACTCAGAAGTAAATTATCAGTCCACTGAACTGATAATGACTTGTTTTTGTAATAGTTACATTGAAGTACCATACATCAGTCATCAGCCGTTCATTTGTACTTTATTTCCTCCCAGAGGAGATTAACATAGTATATACAATAGAAGAAACTATATATAACACAAGCTGCAATCGTGCAGGGAGATAGGTGTCCCAAGACTAGTTTTATACCTGAGGTATGTTGACTGCAGATTTTCATTTTAACAACTTAAGACCCATTTTGTAACCATGGGGTTACTGAAAAAGTAGGCAGGGCCTAATCCAGATAGATATTATTTGCCTAGAGTGGCCAGGGCCTACTTAGGTGCTTGTTGTTGTACACAAAGAAGTACATAGGAATTAGAATATGTTAGAAATCTACCTGTCTATTATTTAGAAATAAGAATAAAAATATATTATTTTCTTTAAATCATATAATTTAATCTGAAAGTATTGCTTATTTTATTGATTTTACCTATAATTAGTTATGAAGAATTCTCTGAAACCTAAGTTTGCCTCTGAGTACAGTCTCTTTACACCAAACTATAGTTTTTATACAATCACTGCAAAACATGCCCCTGTGTATGGCTGTCCATTAGGATTTGGCAACTACAATATAATCTGTATACACAGTAGAAGTATATATGAATATTTGTACAAACCTCTGTAACTAATGTTATTGTTACTGTATTAGTCCTTGTACATGAAAATATAGTCCATTTACACAATAACTTGTATGCTTATTGTAGGTGAAAGAGGATTACCCACATCTGGTGGGCCCAAATACTTGCGTCTCTAGAAAACTGGGCTTTCCCGATGTCATTATGCCAGGTCAGATTTTTTTCATGTTTTAAGAAGAAAATTTGTTTCATTTTAATTGTCTGGAATGTTAAAAAATTTTTTCTTGTCTTAGTTTGGATTTTCTCAAATGTTGTAATTGAATACATGCTCTTATTATAAGACTGTAAAATATTAAATCTGTATTCAAATTTTGGCCCAGGAAAGGGAGGTAAGAAAGAGAATTTGTGTTGTTACATGCATCCATGTTTTTGACTTATGAATTACTGTAAATGTATTAAAGTTTGTTTATTTTCATTTTGTTTTGAATTGAATTTCATTATTTTTGTGTCTTGCAAAAAAAAAAAAAAAAAAAAAAAAATAGATAAAAAAAAAAAAATTGAATCCAACATGAATTTTATAAATCCAAAAACTCTGTAATTTTATTTTAGCAATTCATTTCATTGGTCATTTATTTTTAAATCACACATTTCATTGGTTGTTTATATGTCACCATTATGCTTTGTATGTGTAAATATAGAGCTGTTATACTTTGTGGAAGATATAATCATAAAATTACTCAGATGTAAATAAAATATATGTGCAATTCTTCCTATATACATGTAAGGGTTTCCTGTGTGATAATCAGGCGACTGTTAAGGCCCATGGGCTTGTTGTTCATGTTAAAGATATAAAAACATGTCAAAACTGGAAATCAACACTGTAAGGTTAACCATTTAAAGAGTAGTCCACAGATTAATACCCTTAAAGTTACTAGCTACTCACAATTCAACATAACTCAACAAGCACTGTTTAAGCAAGTAGGATGTTTTGCAACTATTCATTGGGTGTGGAAGTACATGCTAAAACAGAAGTAAAATGGTTTTTCAAGAATCTTACAAAACCCAAGATGTTGACAAGCACTGTTTAAGCAAGTAGGATGTTTTGCAACTATTCATTGGGTGTGGAAGTACATGCTAAAACAGAAGTAAAATGGTTTTTCAAGAATCTTACAAAACCCAAGATGTTGACAGTGGTGTGGTTAGAGATGAGGAAGTTAAAGATAATTTGTAAATTGTTAATAATAAGCTCAAATAAGAAATGCTTCTGGATAAAATTGTAGATGCTATTTGAGCTTTAGCAATGAAACTTCACATGAGTATCATTAATTTTCAACAATCTTTCTCTTTACTTCTGGACATCAAGTAGTCAAACTGTTTGCATGATTATTATAAGCAATGAGTTGTAAAATTCATGATCCCTGGATTTGGGGTTCAGGCCTCAGGGTAGGGTTATTGAAAATGCATTATATCTTAGGAAAACTTCTTTAATTCTGCACATTAAAAGGAAGCAAATTGTTTGTATGATTATAATAAGCATTTGATTATCTACTAAAATTGTGAAAGTTTAGAGTTCAGCCTCCAGAACTAATCTAATAGAGATCTAATACCCCCCCCCCCCCCCCCCCCCCCCCTCCTCCTTTCAAATTTCTAAGCACTGAAAGTGCAAATATTGGGAAGAGTGTGATAAATACTTTTTAAGGCTGGCATATGAAAACTATATTTTATTATATTTTGATGGGGTGACTTTGACATTTTAATCTCACAAACAATATGGTTACTCTTTTGGTCATAAACACTTTTCCTGTTATTGTTAGAGGTCGGATCTACCAATGATCTGGAAGCCATTTTTTACAATATGTGACTTCAAAGTGTGACACTTTGACATAAAACATTGTCATTGAGACTCCTCAGATGAAGTTTCTTATGGTATTTCCAATGTAATCTGCAGTATTCTTTTCAGTGTTTGACCCTTGACCTTTTGATCTCAAATCGTTGGATGCATATAATTAAGTCTATGTAGTAGATGATGATTATTTGGGAAACCAAAGTGTTGCAGATAGAAAGGCAAAGGAATAAATGGAGAACCAGACACACAGTGAATGAAATTAATATCCCATGTTTTGCTAAAGTTGGGGATATCAACAAAACACATAATATTTATTTGTAATTTGGTGACAGTGTTATTGAGTCTGTCTTTTTTGTACATTGTTCTTTATGATGTGAATGTATAGGTAGGCTTCTCAACTCTGAAGTATCTTCATCCACAGGTGATGTACGTAATGACATTTATGTCACAATCAAAGGTGGAGAATTTACTCGTGGACCAGCGAAAACAGCTGACAAAAACGTAGAAGTGACTATGGTGGTATGCAACAACAAAGGAGAAATTCTTCAGGTATTTATGATTGACTGTTAAAAGCAAAAGCTCTGTGGTGTTCTAGTGTTGTAGCTGCGGAGCACGGCAGACACGTATATAGGGATCACTTTGTCAGCAGCGTCCATCTGTCTAAACTTTTACGAAAATGCAATTTATTAGAGTACTTGTATATTACACTACCTTGTTCATAATGCTTGAATTGTTTGGTTATTGATTATTTAGACCTCATTGCCACCTAGCCAACGCTTTTTAAAATTTCTATAGAAAGTACAGAAAGTTGGCTAAATGGGAAGACATGGCTAAACAGTGCCTTTTATATTATGTTCAGAACCAATGTTGAAACCCGCAGCTTTTCTCTCCATTACACTATGTATGTAGGTAGTGTAACTGAGACAAAACCTATGGGTTCCAACAATGGTCCAGAATATGGCACATGTACAGTCTTTCGTAACCTTTAGTAAGATAAAAGCCCTGGTAATCATTTACGTAAGTATATAGATTTAAGTGAATTGGTGTATTTGCGTAAATATTGTTAATTTTTGTTAGTTTGCGTGAGCTGAAGGCGTAAGTCTGCTTTTCTTGATAAAACTGTCTGTCATCAGTGTCATAATTGTATTTGTTGTGAAGTTTCACATTTTCCATTTCTTTAAAGCAGTGGGGCCAATTTCAACCAAACTTGCCACAAAGCATCGTATGGTCCATTGTTGGAAATTCATTTTTGATTTTCCTTCTCTTACCTCCCTTGTGTTTACATAATTTTATAGAAGCAGTCAATTAATTTTATATCATCTTTGATTTATGTTTCTGGATTTAAGAAAAAAAAAAAGATTTTCTTTTTTCTTTTCAATTCAACTTGTTTTTTGTTTTGAGATAATATATTGGGTATCCAAATTTCTTCATAAAAACAAAGAACATGTGATCAGTTAATTTTTTTTTGTTAAGATTTATCATAATTTGATTTTCTCAAGACTACTGTTACTGCTCAAATTTTGGAAACTTTGTAACTGTCTGTATATATAGCTGTAGAGTTTTATTTTCATTTGGGGATCCGGGTTGTTAGAATAGATCCTCAGTACCCCTTGCTTGTCGTAAGAGGCAACTAAATGGGGCGGTCCTTCGGAGGAGACCGCAAAAACCGCTCCCTGCTCAAAGGCCATAAGCGCCGAGCATAGGCCTAAATTTTGCAGCCCTTCACCGGCAATGGTGACGTCTCCATATGAGTGAAAAATTCTCGAGCGGAACGTAAAACAAGATATAATCAATCAATCATTTTGTAAATTGCAGAACGTGATAAGCCATGGCTGTGGAGGAGAAATGATGTCACACTACAAATCTCTCATCTACTATCACGAGGACAAACCAAAGTGGCAGGAAACAGTCAAGGTGATGTTATCGTGTGTAGCTGATCAAGTATTAATTATCACATTTCATTGTTTCAATTTTAGAATAATTTCAAACCTTTTGCTCCTTCAGGTTGCGATATCTACCGAGGAAGAATTCAAAGGATTGCATCTTAAGTTCACTTTCAAACACAGATCAACAAGTGATGGTAAAATATTGTAAAGCTTGTGTATCATATAGTGGCTTTCCTGTGCACAGAATGTTAAAAACTCTTTCTGCATATGAGCTTTTCCTGCCAATATCTTTGTATCTGTCAATGAAAGAGAATGTTTAGAAAGCTTCTCCTGAGAAATGGGAAAATACAGATTGAAGTTTAGGTTGTGTGCACTGAAGCTATTTAAAATGAATATCCTTATATGACATTAAGATGGCTGGTCTTTGGAAGTCTTGATTTCTTAAACCAAGAATTTGTACTGTATCCCATGACATTTTCAGTGTTGATACCTCATAGGATTTCGTGAACTTTCAATATCCAGGAAATCCCATAAAGTCTTGGAAATCTCAGGAATTCTCGAGGTGTACATTATAGACAAGATGATATGCTGCATAAATGGATATAGTTTTAAGATTCTCCTACAATTTTCTTTTTTAAAGTTTCTAGCTCTGAGTCTTGAGGTTTTTCATATCTATTATTCAGTAATATTTACACCAATAAGCAAACTTCAAACAGCTAAAGACCTGATGAATCCTTTGAAGGGAAAACAACCATTCTTACAATCAAATTTTAAACACAACACCCCCCCCCCCCCCCTAGTTTTTATTGGAGTATGCAGGACTTAAAATTAAGTGAATAGATCATGAATTTTATTTTCATTATGCTTCCATGGAGAAAAAAAAATCATTTTAAACATAAATTTAAAGTCTTTTTTGACATTGAATTGACTAAGACATGACGATGTTAACTCTTTACACTTGGTTTTCAGCAAAAGACAGATCCGAGAGACCATTCGCAATGTCATTCATCAAGTTGATGAACAAAAATTCAACGACCTTGTCAGACACTGACCACAACCTTCTAGTCTATAAGGTAGGAATACTTCCATGATAAACTGAATGTGTTCTCTTGTAAAATTACCACAATGTTTGCCAGCGTCTTATTCATTGGGTTGCTTGCTTCTTGAGATTTTTAACTGTTTAAGTTCTCTGAATGTAATGCCTTTTAGGTCACCTGAGTATATACTATCAGGGGTCACTTATTGCGATCTGTTTTTGTCTGGCAGTGTGTAGTGTCCTTCATGCAATATCAGCTTCAACATCTTCTCAGATAGTACTGGGCAAATGTTTTAATAAATTTTGGTGTATAGTGTTTGTTGGGTAAAGGCAACAACAATTTCAAATTTTGTGGTCCATGGGTCCCTGTGGGTTAAGGGACAGAGCCAAAACCTTAAAAAAAGTGAAATCTTGAAAAATCTCTATGAAATATAGGAAACACACTGTGAGCATCATAGGCTGCTTCCCATCGTTGGATACCCACTGGTGATCTCGTCTCCAGTAGAAGATGAGATCACCTGTGGGTATCCGACGATGGCTTCTTCCAAAACTTTGAAATCCTTGGTCCCTGGGTCTGCAGACTTTCTGGTACTAGGTATTTAGAAAAACTTCAATAAAAAGTATCAGGAAATCTTGCACAATAAAAGCTGTAATGAAAAATGTATCTCAATAAATTGAACAAACCATATTAATCCAGCCTGGAAACAATATGTTTCATCAAATCAACTGATGTTTTTTCCTTCCATCTTCCATCTTAGCCAAGGTTTTCAATTTGCTGATCTTTTCTTCACACTTGGCAGATTTAGCCAGAATTTGGATGCCTTCATTAATTGAATTTTAACAACTGTAAAAACTGATTTAGCAAATTTTCAGTTCAGAGATTTTTTTTAAGTGAAGTATTACTCTTTACTGGTTTCTATATGCCTGCCTAAGATGGATAGTTTGTTGATCATGCCCAACCATCTGACCATCTGTCCTGCTTTGTGTCCGGCTCATAACATAAATACTGTGAGACCTAGAATCAGCAAACTTTGTCAGCTGATACATCTTGGGTAGAGGGTGGGGTCGCACTTTAAAGTTAGGTCACTGTGGCCTTTGATTAAGATGATATGGCCAAACAATTTTTTATTAAATGTAGCTACATAACAATTAATATGAATAATTATTTTGTGTCTAACATAAGTGATATAAATATATGAAGTATATGTATATTATTGTATTGCAAAATTTGCAAAGATTTAACAAGCACATCACACACCAGATAGGGGAATTGTCTCATGGGAATAATGATCTAAGCCATGGTGTTTCAAGGAGTTTTGATTAGAGGCAAACCTGTCTCTCCAATTAAAATTCCATTTGTCCCTTGAAAGTAATGATCAACTGGACATGCAAAGGTCATTTTGATAAGAGCTAAATTGCATCCGTCCAGTCCATTTCTTTGTACATCCCAAAATAAGTAATTCATTCCATGTGAAAGAAATTATCTAAATTTATGTAATAAAATGAAAATATGTTTTGAAATATTTTTGTAGTTATTTGAACAATTCAAGAGATATATTTACAAGTCAGTTGCAATGTGCAATAGACACATTACATGGAATATTCTTGATTTTACCTCAGAACTTGAAGCAAAGGTACTGGTGCAATCTTTTTTTTCTTTTCTTTTTTTGACAGTTCACAACATTTATTCGTCTATCATTGTCAGGATTTTTACGAACCCTTACAAACACACCTGACAAGTGGGGTACAGGGTGTATTAACACCTTTCACTCACACATACACTCAATAGACACACATAGAGGGAGAAGAGAGACAGTTAGGAAAGGAATAAAATACTCTGGCTGATCATATTTATAATTCAGAGAAAAAGAAAAAAAAGTATTCATAATGCTAATAAGAATAAAAGGAGCACAATTTACATAACGGGTTGTTGTACGGGATATAAGTTATAATAGTATTGATAGAATTCTTGGCACCAATTAAGGTTGACATGATTTTGTGTCCTGCACTTTCGTCTGTTTATAATAAATAAACATCTGATGTGCCATGATGGTGCATTTTATTCCAATATTTTGCACTTCATTGGCACATTTAATTTTGGTCGTTGATTAATGTAATATGTATTTTGTATGGGGATTTTGTTTTGATATATGGGGATTCTTGTTTTGATATAAGGGGATTTTTGTGAATGAAGTTTCTTTTACATTGTAAAAGCATCCTCATGTAGTGTAAATTCAGGTTTTTTATTCCATCACCCAAGGTCAAGGGTATGCCCAGAATGATGTATGATTATGTAGGGAGAATCTTGCACTCAAAAAACACTAGGGTATATTTTTTTTCAACATGCAGAGAATCCTCATATCATATAGATTCTGTTTTAGATTGTCTAAGTCCCTTGAATGACATATTGCATCTTTTTTTGTTTTCATTATTTAAGAAATGAATTTAATTTTTGAAAATTAATGAGGGTATGAACTGCACTGTGTAATGCCACTTGCATGAAGTGTGTTAGTGCTTCATGAAAAGTACACCAGCATGAAGTTTTGCAGTTGATACCCTCATGTATTTGCAAAAATAGAGTTTATTTTCATATTTACATTCTACTTTCATCTCTGTCAGAATTCCCAGATGTTAAAATAGATGTACTATGTTTATCAAGATTCATTTGTGCATTGTTCACATTCATGAGGAAATGGCTCTCTTTACAATTTGTAAAGATATCAAAGGCAAGAACATTGGAAATATAAACATTATGCGTTAACATTTTCAATATTGTCAGATACTACCTTGTAAATTTTTATCAAATTTTGGTTTATAACATCTGTGAGGTATAGACAACAGAATTTGTAAATTTCTTGACCCCCTGGGGGCTGAGGATTAGAACAGCCTAAATCTCAGAAAATGAATCCAATCTTTACAAACTGAATCTTCTTTACTTCTGAACATTTAGTGTGCATATTCATGATGAGGAAGGAGGCCTCTTTCAAAATTGTGAAACTCATAGCCCCTGATTCAGAGTTTCTGATCATAGGAAGTATCTATGGCCGTCATTTTATTTTGGAGAAAGAAATTAAAGAAATAAGCATCAATTTAGATGATATATAACTTATGACAGCCAGCGGAAAATTTGACAGATACACAATTAACATGCATAACTTGTAAATTATTGTTGTGTGATACTCGGGTGAACTGTTCGGCCCATGTTTTGTTGGTTTTTTTTTACTTTTATGGAATTAAAGTTTTACAGAGTTTTAGTGCCTGAAACTTATGCATCTATCTTTTGAGTGTTGTGGCCCTTGGTTGAGTGTTGTGGCCCATTGGCCTCTTATTTTGTTTTAATTTTTGAAGGAATACAATAGTGCAGACTTGAAAAGTTCTAAAAAAATGAAGGTAATGTACAATGTTGATATTAACCCACTGTCGACAGGAGCTACCACCAACATATACATTCTCACATGCGCAATACTAAGACCACGTAATCATTAACAGCTTCATCATTGCAGGAATCTGTTGCATTCATTTTTACAGGGCTTTTCTACATGAAGTTGCTCAGACTTTGGGATTTTTTTGTTCAGGCTTGGATTTCTCAAAAAAATCTTGAACTTAAGTTTTCTTTTATTTTAGCAGTGAGTATGAGTAATATCGCAGACTTTAGTCCAAGTTTTGACTTCAGTTTTGTTTTTTGAGAAATCCAGGCTGGAATTGCTCAGGTGACATTTTGCAATGTGTTTTTGTGTGTTGTAGTGCCTATTGTCTATTTACACATATAAATGTAGTTTACAACTTTATGCAAAATGCTAGTTAAATTAGTGCGCCTACATCTGCGCTTCCATTTAGTGGCACATTAGAGTTTATCCTTTATTAAAACTGCAATCAAATGGAGTAAAAACTGTAATGATGATTAGAGAAACTGCAACCAAAATTATCAAATTTATGACATCTGGGTCAGGGGTCTTTGAACAAAGGGTGAAATGTGGCTTATATTTAATGTTGGTGCTTTCTTTCTTTTAAAATATTTTTCTTTCCTCCGGATTGAATGCGTCTTGATATAAAGCAGGGAAGTTTACAAATATTGTGGAATTCCTGATTCCTGGGTCAGGGAATACGGTGCTGTGGTGGGGCTCTGTAGGTCATATAATGGAAAAATCTCAAGCTTTTAAAATATCCGAGAGCATAGTCATGATACACACGGAAGTGTAAAGATTGATAAACACATGGTCAGTGAATCAGAGATTGAAGTCTAAGGATATGATTGTATGAATTATATAAAATGTAAAATTTCCTGAATATCTAGTACATACTCAAATGGCTGCTTAGTTAGTTGGTGGCTTCTACTAAAATCATGAGATTTATGGTCCTCCCATGAATCAAGAGTCCATACTTTAAGATGGCTTCATGAAGTGAAAATGAGTCAAATTTGTAATATTCTTCCTATTTATTCCTGAATTTATTGGAAAGAAATTAAGTTTGTAGCAACAGTGTCTGCAAAAATAGTTTTAATTATTACATGTTTAAAGGGATCACCTTGTTTGTAGAAATTAGCTATAAGGAGCATTGAGACCAAAATTGTCCTTCATGACCCCCAAGGTCAAGGCTTGAGAGAGAGAAATTGTTTCAAATCTTTTGAAATCCTTTTTACTCTTGAACTTATAACATAAATTTAGGTACAAACTTATAATGAGCATGGAGATCTTAACCAAATTTATGAATATTATGGACTCCAGTTCAGGGTTCATATGATAATTTAATGTTAATCACTGAGTTCATTGTCAATGATTTGATAACATGCTGTGATATTTTCAATCAACTCTAAAGTTTAACCATGTGCAACGGAAATGAAAATCTTTCTGTCGCTGTGGCCATTAATAAATTGTTTACATGTATGCAAATTCAACAATATTTGGCTAACAAAATCCAAATCACACTTGCTTATTAATATTAAGTAATACTGTATAATTATTTTTATTTCTGTTATTGATTAATAATAATTAATTCAGATATATCACTAACTAGTCAAATATAGATTTTTTTGTTTTTAGTCTGTATCATTGACTTTATTTTCAAATGAAGTATATTAGATTTCTGGCACCATTTTAACATTGCACACTGGTGTGTCTTTTATAGATTTTAGAAGACTTGAAGAAATGAAGAGTCCTTTTGTTAATGTTTAACTTGTGTCACAGTTTTGTTTACAGAGTACAAATCCAGTCCTGATCTGATGAAAAGATTGTAAATGAATCATTTTTGAATTTCATTTTGTGAATAGATTCTTCCTTGAACATTGTCACTTGACTCAGATGACATATTGTAATCAGTGTAAATGGCAGCCAATCTATTAATATTTTACCATTCTTGATTTTTTAGAAACCGTGTGGCCAAAGTTAAAACAAATTTGGTAAATAGTATCTTTGAGAAGGGGGTGGGGGTGGGGGGGGGTAAAATTTTCACATTCCATGAGCCTTAGTGGTCATGTCAACACCCCTAAAACTGATGTAATCTTTGAAAACATGTGTATGTAGTTGCAGTGGGTGTCTCAAACAAAAAAAATAAATAAATAAACAAACAAAATACTTTGAAATTGTTACCTCTTGGTTAGGGGTTCAAACCTAAGGGTGGGGTTATTGGTTTGTGTATAAAAAGGGTCATATTCTAAAAATAAATTCTTAAAAGCTTCTTTACTCCAGAACAAAGTGGAGGCCTATCAGACTTTGTAAAATTTGTAAGGGCCTTTGTTTCGATGCTGGAACTGATTTGTATGACTCATGAAGTAAGGATGGGGAAAATTAGTGCCAGTAAATGCAAAAATTTGAGTGTATTATCACCCTGATCTTTAGGAGTAAAAATGTAAAATCGTGTGTGAGAAAGTTTTCCAAGTGCAAGCTATTGAAAAGTTTCACAAGCAAATGTCTCTTGATCAGGGGGAGGAGAGGCCACCAAATGTAAAATTTGATTGGAAAAAATAAGGGGTATCATAATCTTAAAAGAACTACTACTCCCAGTTCTTGGAGAGAAAATTGACTTTTGCACTAGCAACAAATCAATATAGTACTCAGGTGACTGACTATTCAGTGGAAATCTCATTTAATGAAAATTAATTTTGCAGATTTCAGAGAAGAAGGAAGATCGGGACAAATTTTCTCCATACCTGGATTTGCCATCAACGAGAGATAAACTTAATGAAGATCAGAGTATGCAGCCAAACTCCAAAGTGACCCTTTTCTCGGGACCATTTACTCTCAGTTCAAAGGACAGCTTTATAATTGGTTCATTTGTGTGTTCAACAAAACTCACTCACAATGGTTAATATTTAATGGAAATTTTTCAGTATAAAGCAATTAGATTGTATGTTGAAATTAAGAGAAAAAGGTAGGATGAAGGTTCCTTTTAACATTCCTTTTGATTGATTGGTTGATATTGTTTATGTCCTGTTTGAGAAATTTTCACTTGTATGGAGATGTCACCATTGTTGGTAAAAGGCTGCAAAATTTAATCCCATGCTCGGTGCTTATGGCCTTTGAGCAGGGAGGGATCTTTATCATGCCACACATTCTGTGACATAAAGCCTCAATTTTTGCAGTCTCATCCAAAGGACCGCCCCATTTAGTCACCCATTACAACAAGCAAGGGGTATGGAAGGTCTTTTCTAACCTGGATCTGCATGGGACTCTTTCCTATACAATATGTACTATAGTTTCAGATTTAATAAAAAAAAAAAAAGGGTGCATTTGAATTTACAATAGTGTAAAAAGTTTACAACTCACTTTGAAAAAATTCTGCAATTTGAATTTTTGCTCAAAGCACATTGGAATATCTTAAAAATATGTGTAAACTGCATTTAATTTAATAGTATGCATTTAAAATTGATTGCTTTTTGCTTTTGGAGATTTCAGTCTGCAGTTTGATAACAGATAATGCCCAAAATCTAATCAACATCCATGAAGACCATTTAAACTTAGTCATACCTCATGTAATTCATTTGCTAACTAAACTTTGCATTGACCTGAGTTTAATTAGTTTGGTTATTGCACCTGTGTTCATCCATTGTCATGTGTTGTCCATTATGCATTTTTATATTTGACATTTTCAATTTCTACTCAGATAGTACCCAGGCTATAGCATTACTGGATAAAGGAACAAAAATTGTGAATGTAGTGACTCCGCTTCTCAGAGGGGGCTGGGGGGGGGGGGGTGTTAGGGCAAAACCTCAAAAAAATTATGCAATCTTTAGAAATCATCTTTGCTCTCAGACATCAAGCAGGTAAACTGTGTTTTTAAGCATGATGTGCCAGGAGGTCTGCATCACAACTGTGAAATTTATAGTCCCTGGGGTTAGGGATTTTACTTTGAAGATGGAGGTCTGTAACCGTACATTATTTCTTGAAAACTCTTTACTCCTGGACATCAAACAGCCAGTCTAAGTAGATAATGAGAGAATAATTTTTCAGTGCAAAGGTAGACTCTTATTATTCACATTGTGAAATGGCATTATTTCTTAAAAACCTATTGTGCCCCCATATCTTATAAACAAGATAAATCAGGTGGACACTACAGCCCATAGGCCTCTTGTTTGAATTATGTCAGTTAGCTTGGACTGTAACATTATCTATAATAATGTTATGTTGTAGTTGTTTTGCTTGGTCTCCTCCAATGGCAGGACATCATGACTGACACTGCAAAGCTTCGAGACCATCTGGAAAAACTCATGAAAGTAGATGGAGAGGAAATTGTGAAGGTATTTATGATAACTACTATGAAGCCATTTAAGCATCTGGTTCCAGTGAACTTTACAGAATAATCCAGTTCAGATGATTTTATGTCCTTCATAAACTGGCAACCTTGACAAAGCTCCCGATTTATGATATGGAGGAAGTGATCCTCAAATCATACAAAATTCATAGACCTGTTGTAACACAGTCATAGGAGATAGCAGGGATCCTAAGATCCACCTTAAATTATCATTAAAAGCTTTTGAATTTAATAATTTTTACATGTTATTTCAAAACAATGGCGGAATTGAAAAATTACAATCTTTTACATTGTGGACTTTTTTCTTCTGCAAGTGTAGTGCAGTTCCACTAATTGCACTTTACCCCATGACGAGTGGGAGATTTGAAATTCATAACAAAACAATCAGAGCTGAATAAAAATTTTCATAATGTAAATATAAGCAATAAATTCTTATTTTTTGGAAAACATTGATTCATAAATGACATGGTGTATGCAAACAAATTTTCATAACACACTAACGTGCGTTATTCAGTTTGTATGTACACACCGTGTCATTTATGAATCAACATTTTCTAAAAAATAAGAATTCATTGCTTAAATATATCATTCTCTAAGTACTGAATTCTAAGTTGAATATTGTTCAAACTTGGTACGTGTATATTGGGTAGCAAAAGTCTACACAATTTGACTTAACTTTACTAAACAAGCAACTGCAATGACGGAAATAAATTAATTTGTATTATTTAAATGATTAATGAAATCATTCTGTAAATCAAAGGAACTATTTTGTCTTACAATTTAAAAAAAATAAACCTTTTTGGAAGGGCTTGGCCATGAAAGAGCACTGAATCATCAAGAACAAACCAAGCAATATTTGATAGTTTCAAACTGTTACCATTGATAACCGAGTTCTATCATCCACTGTCTCAGCTTGCATTTATCAGTTTATAAACATAATTTTTATGTCTTCCAAATAGAAGTAAGATAATGAAATATTTAGTTGCAAAAAAATAATACCAAATGATCCTGATCTGTACAATGATAATCAAGCTTCTTGGCATCAAACACATTGTAGGGACTGTGGAATGAATTTATGAATGAATAAACATTAGTTTTTATTTGTTTTAGTTCCTACAAGATTTGCTGGATTCTTTATTCAGCATTCTGATGCAGAATACCATTTCGGACGTTTACGACAATTTGGTGTTCGATGCCCTGGTAAGGACTGATTCAGTTGTAATTTGTATAGTCATAATACAGAGAATCATAATTATTATAATGAAAACATTTTATTGTATTTTTAGAATTTTTCAGTGTTCATGTAAGACTTTCTTGGGGAGATGTGTATTTTATATATGTTTAAAAACACCTTTTAATCAAGAATATAAAATGTCTTGCACTTGGCTTTTTTACTTCTCAAAGTTGGAAAGCTCATGTGTACAAATGTATTTCAGGTCCATATAATTAGTTTGATCTCGGACAGAAAATACCACCAATTCCGACCAGTTCTTGATGCTTATGTTGAAAGTTCTTTCAGTTTTGCTATGGCTTATCAGTAAGTTGAAATTATCATTGTTTGAAATAAAACTAAATTTTTGAGAACTCCAGAAAATTCTTTATCCATTGATATATTTGCTTGGTGTAAATGCAGCAAGGCCTTGATGGGGCAAAAAAGCCTTGATTGGGCAAGAAAAGCCTTTATGGGGCAAAAAAAAAGCCTTGATTGGGCAAGAAAAACCTTGATGGGCTGATCGGGCAAGAAAAGTCTTGATGGACTGATGGGGCAAGAAAAGCTGTGATGGGGCAAGAAAAGCCTTGATGGACTGATGGGGCAAGGAAAGCCGTGCTGGGGCAAAAACTGCAATTCAATGTTTTATATACTGCAGTATGAGAAAATTTGGCACATTACTAAATTTCGTTCCTTTAGCAAGAAAGCATTCATACTCATATGAATTTTTTACTAACTTTTGGCTATACTAGTGGAGCTTGTTGACAGGATGTCTATTATAATGGGTGATCATGTGTCTCTGATTCAGATTCAGGAAACTAAATGAAGTACTAGTGTGAACATTCAAATCCCATTTTGTGTCACATTCTTAGATGAGCAAAGCTTTTATCATCAGAAGCTGAATATAGTACATAACATATTTCATATTTTATGCAAGTATTCTTTTTATTCATTTTAACCCATGAGAAGCTTCTTTCACAAAATCAAATTGTTTGTTTTATCTGTGTATGATTAATCTATCATGATAAGTAGACTGAAGCCCTTGAGAAGATATTTTGCTCGGTAGATCTGCCGCAGTGACATTGAAATGCTCTCATTTGACAGGAAGTTAATGATTATTTTACGAGACTATGTAGACAAAGCCATGGAAACCAATCAGAAAATTTTGAAGAGTGCCATGAAGTCCCTCGAGTATCTGCTGAAGTTTATTGTTCAGTCACGGAATCACTTTGCAAGGTAAATAGTAAATCTCATATGAATATTCTTAAAGAAATGATCAGTGCTAATTAGGACATGATTGGCCTACACCTTAGCACTTGGAGGTATTAATATTAATTTTTAAAGGGTCTAATGTGAAGGGAGTTAAATTTTACTGTGAGAGATCAAGAGTTTTGAAGGATCTGGATTTCAGAATATGAGAGGAATGAGATTTAAGTAGAAGAAAATACTTGGATTGGGAGATGATTTTGAGAGGTCAGAGGTCAAGTCGTCAAGTCTTGTAGATGTCTTCACAAAATTGTCCCTTCACACTAGATCACAAGAACTTTAAAATGGTCAATTGTCCTTGAAATTCTTACAAAAATCCTAGATTCGTGTTTCTTAGTTTCCGAATATGTTGTAGATTAAATGATGGCAGAGGAAAGCAGTCATTTGAATTACAGCTCAAACAGCTTATCAAGTCCATCAGCAACATGATGTTGTATACCAGTGATAATACACTGGTAGCTCAGGTGAGTGTGTGATAATACACTGGTAGCTCAGGTGAGTGTGTGATAATACACTGGTAGCTCAGGTGAGTGTGTGATAATACACTAGTAGCTCAGGTGAGTGTGTGATAATACACTGGTAGCTCAGGTGAGTGTGTGTTAATACACTGGTAGCTCAGGTGAGTGTGTGATAATACACTGGTAGCTCAGGTGAGTGTGTGTTAATACACTGGTAGCTCAGGTGAGTGTGTGATAATACACTGGTAGCTCAGGTGAGTGTGTGATAATACACTGGTAGCTCAGGTGAGTGTGTGATAATACACTGGTAGCTCAGGTGAGTGTGTGAAGTCTTATATATGAATAATATTAATACAATATACCAATCTACATAATAACATGCTATTGGATAAAATGTCATCCTAAGGCACTGAAAAACCCTAATAAATGACATAATTGACTGTAGATGGAAATGAATTATGGTGTATTTGAAATTGAAATGATCAATCTGAAATCCGTATGTGACTTTTTCCTTGTGTTACAGGGATCAGCTTTGAAATATATATGTGCCACAATACCAGACATCTTGAAGGTGTTTGATGCTGTTGAACTAAGGTAGGGCAATCTTATTAAGTCACCAGAATCACTCAGGTGGCATATTATAATTGTTATCTTTCCTTGACGGTTAGTGTTGCCTATACTAAACTTTTGAACATTTTGATTTCTCAATGCATGATCCATGTTCACCAAAATTGCTGTGTAGCATCCTTTGGGTAGGGACACAAAACGTCTTGAATTTCCTGGTCATGTCCCCTTTTGAGCCCTAGAGATGGGCTAAAATCTCAAGAAATAGCACATTCTGTTGTACTACTGGGCATCAAGCACAAAAACTGTATGTGTGATTACAATGATCTTCAACCAAAATTGTGACATTCATATCAAGGGTTCAGGCCTCAGTAGAGGGCTGTAAGGTTCATTTAGTAAAACTGCATTAAATGTTTAAAAATCGTCTCTATACCTGCACATCTAGGAAACAAATTTGTTACCTTACACAGATATCAAGTATGGTGACCCCCCCACCCCCCCCCCCCCCCCCCCCCCCAAGTTGTAAAATTCATATCCCTTAGGTGTTCAGGCACCAGGAAATTCCTTGATAAAAGAGCATTTATTCTTTAAAAATCATCTTCCCTACTTCTGGCATTTAGTATAAATTTTGTGCACAGTTATGATTAGCATGGATGCCT
Source organism: Ostrea denselamellosa (assembly GCA_024699665.1). Lineage (NCBI taxonomy): Eukaryota > Metazoa > Mollusca > Bivalvia > Ostreida > Ostreidae > Ostrea > Ostrea denselamellosa. The sequence goes on along the minus strand of JAMZEH010000016.1, from coordinate 7,943,735 downwards.
TTAGCCAGATTGGGGGGGGGGGGGTATATTTCAACTGGGATTCCTGCCAATCTGTGTCCCAGAGTACACCTGGGACAACATAAAGAAATACATGTGAATAGGATATATTCTTTTTTAATATTCTCAAGAATCACATGGACATATGTCAAAGATATGCAAGCTTTTCCTTATATTCAAAATTCATAACATGGTCAGGTTGGACCAAATTTACTGTAGTTTTCAGCACTGGGTTAAAGATTTTAAAGTTGTATACATATCCAAGAAACTATTTAAAACTTTGTAATACACATTCATGGGTGATACATTTTTGAATTTACACAACCACTCATGATTAAGTGCTGCATGTGACCTATGTATTTATGGTTGAATGACTATGTGATACTTTTAGCAGCAGACTCAGTACCTCAAAATCAATATATAACTTCTTTGCATGCATGTCGTGCAAAGCCAGGTATCTGTGGATGCACACCTATGTTCCTGATTCAAATGTCACTGCTGAACAAATAGCTTAATTTTTTGGCAGCAGGTCTTTGTAACTTGCATGTGTGATGCATTGATGGATACATGTAATTCATTCATGATTAGGAAGATGTATCCAACTTTTTTTCTGGATGCATGCCCAAGGTGAATTTCTTAGGCAGGTTCATACCTCAGTAACATGTCACACTTATAATTGTTTTGCAATATCCAGTATTCATTTTGCAATATCCAGTAATCATTTTGCAATATTCAGTAATTGTTTTGCAATATTCAGTAATCATTTTGCAATATTCAGTAGTCATTTTGCAATATTCAGTAATCATTTTGCAACATTCAGTAGTCATTTTGCAATATCCAGTAATCATTTTGCAATATTCAGTAATTGTTTTGCAATATTCAGTAATCATTTTGCAATATTCAGTAGTCATTTTGCAATATTCAGTAATCATTTTGCAACATTCAGTAGTCATTTTGCAATATCCAGTAATCATTTTGCAATATTCAGTATTCATTTTGCAATATTCAGTAATCATTTTGCAACATTCAGTAGACTATTAGGTCCATGGGCCTCTTGTCTCTTTCTACACATGTGAATACTTTGTGTTATATGTGATATATTGTGCAATTTTCATTTCAGTCATTTAATGGTAGAGTTTATTAACAATGTGCCAAAAGAGAGACTGACCAAACAGAAATTGAAATGTATTGATGACCTTGTACATAGTAAATTATTTAGACCACCAGGTTAGTATTAAAGTTTTTTTTAAAGAGGTTAAGGTAAAATATGTATAATTATGCATTTGTAAAAAGAAATGGCTGATGTGTAGCAAGAGTATATCAAAGCTCAGAAAGGAAGATTTCTGTTTGTGTGTTGTTTTACATCCCATTTGAGAATTTGTAACTGGTGTAGAGATGTCACAAGCTGTAGGTTATTTGTAATATCAAATCCACAGCATCGTCAGCTAAGTTTAGTCAGAGAACATGGGCCCATTGGAAATTATTCAAGCCATTCAACTTGGACTGATCCTTCCTTCACCTTGTCCAAACTGGTCATTTCAAATGCACATCTACAGTACAATGTGATAGTTAACAAGTTTATAATGAATTCATGCTTACAGTGAAGTAATTTTCATTCTCTGTAGTTTTAAAACATGTTATAAACTTATTGGATGTAACAGATTAGATTTATAATGAATCAAAATTGTTCATCCCCAGCACTTTATTAAGTGTGATGTACTGTAGATACAAACATGCTCTGAATCTCTCAGTCACAAAATTTTGAACTGCATGTTCGAGCTACACAATATCATCTAGGTACAATGTTTCAGTGTTAAAACTCTGAAATTTTAGTATAATGTACAGTCTTCTTTATTCCAAGGCATCTGGTATGCTGTAGATTCTTTACACGAATACTTGATATCGCGAAATGACTTATACATGTCAAATTGCGAGAACATAAAGTCACGAGTGCTTTGTTAAGACTTTTTAAATGTATTTTAGCAACATTAAAAGAAAAGTGAGTAATTTTATTTAGCTAGTGATGCTTCTCGTGAAATATGCGACGTTGAATTCCACACATATCTTTAGGAATTTACAGCAAAAGGTAAATTTATATAGAGCTTGAAAGCATCTACTGAATTTTGAAATTCATGGCCCCAGGGCAAAGCATTGAACGTCTTCTTTACTCTTGCAAGTCTAGGAAATAAATAAGGTGTATAGTTGTATTGAGCATAGAGTCCACTATTTGAGAAATTTGTGGCCCCAAGGTCATGAGTGCAGACTCCAGGGCTGGGCTATTTGGATAAAACAGTGAAAATGGATGAAATGTTTAAAGCTCTTCTCTGTTTCAGAACATATAAACAAAACTAAGCTAGTGATATTGAGCATGGAGGTCTTGATTAAAATTGCAAAAATTCTTGCCTATTGGTCAGGAGTTTGAGCTTCTGGGTGGGACTATATGGATCATATTATAGTAAAACTACATTAAATAGTTAAAAATCCTCGGTATTTGAAACATCTAGGAGACAAACTAAATACATGACCATATTTAACAAAGTGGCCTCTACCAAATTCACGAAATTCATGACACCTTGTGGAGTTCAAATGATCAACTCCAGGGCAAGGTTATTAGGATTCAAGGCAAGGTTATTAGGATTCAAGGCAAGGTTATTAGGATCATTTAGTAAAAATGCAGTTATTGTATGAAATTTGCAAGGTATATGTGGATCACCTTGTCTGTATAACCATCCTATGGAGAAGTTTAATTACTTGCTGAAGCTGAATTTATTTTAACTTACTCCAATGGTGAATAATACATGGGTCAAGAATCGTCATCAGTCTAGTGATTTTTAGGTCAAGGGTAAAAGCAAACTGGACATTGATATAGGAAAACTGTATTTACTCTTGAAGTGATTTTCCTTCACACCTGGGTCACCATACATAAACCTTCACACCTGGGATCACCCTACATAAACCTTCACACCTGGTGGTCACCCTACATAAACCTTCACACCTGGAGTCACCCTACATAAACCTTCACACCTGGGGTAACCCTACATAAACCTTAACACCTGGGATCACCCTACATAAACCTTCACACCTGGAAGTCACCCTACATAAACCTTCACACCTGGAGTCACCCTACACAAACCTTCACACCTGGAAGTCACCCTACATAAACCTTCACACCTGGAGTCACCCTACACAAACCTTCACACCTGGAGTCACCCTACATAAACCTTCACACCTGGGATCACCCTACATAAACCTTCACACCTGGAAGTCACCCTACATAAACCTTCACACCTGGGGTTACCCTACTTAAACCATCACACCTGGGGTCACCCTACATAAACCTTCACACCTGGAAGTCACCCTACATAAACCTTCACACCTGGGGTCACCCTACATAAACCTTCACACCTGGGGTCACCCTACATAAACCTTCACACCTGGGGTCACCCTACTTAAACCATCACACCTGGGGTCACCCTACATAAACCTTCACACCTGAGAGTCACCCTACATAAACCTTCACATCTGGGGTCACTCTACATAAACCTTCACACCTGGGGTCACCCTACATAAACCTTCACACCTGGGGTCACCCTACATAAACCTTCACATCTGGGGTCACCCTACATAAACCTTCACACCTGAGAGTCACCCTACATAAACCTTCACATCTGGGGTCACCCTACATAAACCTTCACACCTGGGGTCACCCTACATAAACCTTCACATCTGGGGTCACCCTACATAAACCTTCACACCTTGTTATTGAGGAATGTATAAAGGTAACTTGACCTGAAAATGTGTGGCAGATGGCAATAGGCAAGTTTGGCATTATATTGGGTTTTTCAGTGTATATGGAAATCCATTTTACACATTTCAGTGGTGATATACAGGGGTGGTGACATAATGAGGTGACACTGTACTTTGCTTGTTACCACACCACTTTCTGAGTAATTGAATGAAGTCATAAATGGAAGTGAATAATTTACAATGAAAAAAATGATCCTCGATAAAAATTAGTAAATTTACAATGTATTTAATTATGCAAACGGGGCCTCCGTGGCCGAGTGGTTAGAGCATCGGACTCAAAATCACAAGGCCTCTTGCCTCTGTCGGCGCGTGTTCGAATCTCGGCCGCAGCATTATGTGAGCAAGTTTGCCAGTTTACTTGTGGAAGGTCGGTGGTCTCTTCCCAGGTACATTGTATCTGGGTTCTCTCCTCCACCAACAAAAACTGGACGCCACCAAATAACTGAAAAATTGTTGAGTGTGGCAGAAAGCAATAAATAATAATAATATATAATAATTATGCAAACATCCTAATTAAGTGAAGATGCAATTTTCTTTGATTTTGCGTAAGAACAATGGTTAGCTGTGCTTGTAGGTGATGAATTAAACTTCTGATTTTTGCAGAGTGCCGACTGATTCTCCTCCCAATGATGCTGCAGCACACACGGACGTTGATGGAGCAGGGAGAAGAAGTAGAGGATTGTATTGAAGTTTTATCTGACGTTTTAAATCTCACATTCCCAAGAGATACAGTAAGCTATATATGAATACATATCAGGAAGCTGAAATTAAAAAGTTGAATAAAAATTTCTTTGCTTCATGAATTGGGATACAGTAAAAAATGGTTACTGTAACAATGAACATGCTTATAATGAATTCACACTTACAGTGAAGTGATTTCATTCATTGTAGTTTTAAAATGTTATGAACTTACTGGATATAATGAATTTTGTTTTTGATAATTAAAAAATCATTCATTCTAACACTTCATTATAAGTGTATTTTACAGTATTAAAGACAGAAATGTATTTCAGTAGATGCTTTTTCTAGAAGTTTAATTTCAAAGAAACATGTAATATTTATAAATCATCTTGATAATGCATTATGTCAAATTTAATATCGTCAAAGTCTGTTATGCTAATAAATCTATCAAAGGACAATGTAACAAGGCTCCGGAAACGGTCATATTTGCTGGACATGACCAAAATTTTGGTCAAAATGACTGAAACAAAATGTCGAAAATCGGACAAAAAAATTTTTTTGTAGGTAAATAGACCAAACCTAGATAGAGGTAAAAGTTTGTTTGTTTTTACAGTAATAAAATGTGATTATACACTAAAACAATCAACTGTGGTCAAGGATGTCAATTATCTGATTATGGCTTGTTATTGAATGATTGAACCCATACAGGTGAATGATTAGTGTACACTCTTACTACCTGTTGTCTGTTCACTGACCCTTTATATTGTGTACACAACAATGTCAATCAATATTGATCTTGCACATTCCACATCTATTCCAACAATTACGCACAATATACACAAGTGTAATTGAATGAAACAAATAAAGAACAAAATTAAACTCTCAATTTTATTTGAATCCATCTACAGTACATGTTTTCCTCTCAGTTCATTCAAACGATCTATAAATAACCACATTAATGTTTTACAGAGTCTGAGTGTATAGGTAAGGGGCTCTTTTGGGATAAATGTAACAAATGTGTCATTTTGAATATTGGAGAATTGTACGAAAAATAATCTCAGTGTAAGAAAAAGTCGATCTTTTTAAATTTATCTAAGTGTACTATAAATATTCTTCTTACTGACAACTTTCTTTACTGCATAAAAATACGTTCAGTTTAAAAAAAGTGTGTATAGCTGTAGTCATTGTGTGCGACTAAGAGATTAAAAACACCATTATGACTGAAAAAAAAAGTATCAACAAAATATTTGTTATGTAATTTAGTTTCCATTTATTATTAGTTATTTAACTTTATTCCTGTTATGCTGTATTTAAAGTAGTTTAGTAATTCGTCAGTTAATCAGAATTGAATAACTTTCAGTTTTTCCGTTGAGGATTTTACTGGGTTTTTTTTTTTGTAAATACACAACACATGATAACAATGGTTAGTCGCAACATCAGGGTATGGAGACATCAAAAGTAGGGATAAGTGGTCTTATTACTCTTATACATTATGAAAAATCCTTCTCCATGCGTTGGTAGACCTTGTCAGTTTCCTGAATGGTCCAGCTGACATGCATTTTTGAGGGTTCATGAAAATGACCGAAATCAGTCGGAGACTTTTCCAGAGCCTTGCAGTGTAAGTTTTTAGTTCACCTGAGCCAAAGACTTGTGTGAGCTTTCTGATCAAATTATTCTATTGTGTGTTGTCATCTTTGTTTTGTTAACTTTTCAATTATCCTTTTGAAGTAAAATTATGCATTTACATCTTTAATATGTTATACCATACTTAGAATAGTAGGTGTATGGCATAAAAAAACTAAATTTGGGTGCAAAGTTCCTCAGGAATGAAAACCAGATGAAAAAAATTCTGAGTTAATTGGTGCCCCTTCTAACTTCAGTATAGCTGCTGGAGACCTGTTGTGAATAGCATCACTCAACCCAGAACACTGTCAGTGTGGCACCTTGTTTTTTTCTTCTATTTTTTCAAAGAAAGACAAATTATGCAAAACCAGAATGCCCATGCACAAATGATGGATCAGATACCATTACATGATGGAATGTCTGGCTGTGAAACACTTATTTCGATATTCAATCAATAAAATAATGGGTTTTTTTTATACAGGGCAAAAATCTAACTATTCTTATGCATAAATATGTTGTCTATTTTAACATTTCTGTGGCAATTACATTTAATCATAAGATCGTAATTTACTCAAGCAATACCTTATATCAAATAACTTATTTTTTATCTTTAGGCCTAGGGGCCTCTTATTGAAGATAACTACATTGCTTGTTTAGAATTGATGCAGATATGATTTTTATGTCTTCAAATAAGGCTTCATCTTGTGATGAGGAAGTGTATTCTATTCTCAACAGAGTTATCAGACTTCTCATGATGAGGATGTTTCATTGATTGCTGGGATGAGCTTAAGAACGGTCATACAGGCCTGCATTAGGCTGGATAAAAGTTCAAAAGAAGCTGTAAGTAATATCACCTGGCGTCGCTTCAACTTTCTTAATCCAATAGATTCTATCTTGTCTGGCTATATGCCTTCTATGTTTTCATAACCACCACCCCCATAAAAAACACCCAGAGTGTTGGAGGGGGAGGGGGGAGGTTATACTGGAATCACCTTGTGCATCTGTCTGTCTCTGTCCATCCATAGAAATGATTTGTCCAGAGTATATCTTTAACACCAATGAACTGATTTAATTAAAACTTTGTGTATATCTTATATGAATAATGAAGTTGTTCACCTTCTATTTTGATTTGAGATTTTTAGCATTCAAGGATTTTATTTTTTGGTAGGGGTGTGTTTGTGTTATGTTGTTACTTTGCAGAGTATATGTTGAAAACTATTTTTCTTAAATAAGCACAGATTAACTATTTTCCACCATCCAATTTGCCCTGCCTGGTGAGTGTGGGTGGATGGGGTATTAGTCCCATTAGGACAGTTTTAGTGTCAACTTCTTCTTCACAGTCATATTGGCCATTTTCATGCCTTTCAATGAACTCAGGAGACTGAGATTAGTTTTTGTTGTCAGCGTGTATGTAACATTGTAGCATTTTTAGTCAGAGAGCATCAAAATTCTGCATCATGTAATATTAAAGCTTTACATACTCTTGGAATGCTTCTTGTATTCAGGAAGTCAATATTCATGTAGAGTCATGCTTCTAGTATTCAGGAAGTCAATATTCACATAGGGTCATGCTTCTTGTATTCAGGATGTCAATATTCACTTAGGACCATTCTTCTTGTATTCAGGAAGTCAATATTCATGTAGGGTCATGCTTCTTGTATTCAGGAAGTCAATATTCATGTAGGGTCACACTTCTTGTATTCAGGAAGTCAATATTCACATAGGGTCATGCTTCTTGTATTCAGGATGTCAATATTCACTTAGGGCCATTCTTCTTGTATTCAGGAAGTCAATATTCATGTAGGGTCACGCTTCTTGTATTCAGGAAGTCAATATTCACGTAGGGTCACGCTTCTTGTATTCAGGAAGTCAATATTCACGTAGGGTCACGCTTCTTGTATTCAGGAAGTCAATATTCACGTAGGGTCACGCTTCTTGTATTCAGGAAGTCAATATTCACGTAGGGTCACGCTTCTTGTATTCAGGAAGTCAATATTCACGTAGGGTCACGCTTCTTGTTTTCAGGAAGTCAATATTCACGTAGGGTCACGCTTCTTGTATTAAGGAAGTCAATATTCACGTAGGGTCACGCTTCTTGTATTCAGGAAGTCAATATTCATGTAGGGTCACGCTTCTTGTATTCAGGAAGTCAATATTCACATAGGGTCATAACTTTGTGGGTAGAGCGCTTGCTTCCCTACAAGGAGACCCGATGTTTGAGTCTTTATCTTGTCTGCATTTGTATAGCAGTTTATGCATAACTATACTCAACAAAATAAGTTAAGGACCACATTTTTAGATAAAAATTTTAAAAAATGTAGAAAAAATCTAATGCAGAGTTTTGTAGGTATTGGCTTTCCTTATATTCAAAATTGATTCAATGCAGTGCACCTTTTTGTTGTAAACAGACTTTAAATGGAATCGAGTCTGTAGTGATAAAAAGGCGCTTTTTGGTAGTTTTGAGAGTATTGAGTGAGTACTGAATTTTCAAGAAGTAGTCAGGAATGAGTGATTAATTGATATCAGTTAGTGCATGAACATTTTTTGACATTTTAATCACCTTACAATGCCAATGCGAAGACATTTAACAGTAGAGGAAGCTTCGAGAGCCATTGGCCATCTGCAAACAGGACTTTCGCAATGTCAGGTTGGTCTACAATTTAATGTTAGCCATACAGTAAATGGATGGTTGTGGACACATTACCAGCAGACTCAATGTTAAACGTAGACCAAAAAGTGGCCGACTTAGAAGTACTACAGCTCGCCAAGACCGTCAAATTACCCTGCTATCAAAACGGAACCATATGTCGTCTGCTGTAACACTGAACAGAGACTTTAGTGCTGTTTCCAGTGTGCAGATTTCCACACAAACACTTAGAAATTGACTTCATGCTTCTGGTTTACATGCAAAAAGACCAGCTGTTAGACCTCCGTTGACCGCGCACAAATGTAATCGCCGTCTTCAGTTTGGAAGGCTTCATTTTAATTGGGGTGTCCTCCGTATTAGGCCTATTCTTTTTACTGATGAATCCCGCTTCTGTTTAGACCTCAATGATGGTTGAAGAGTTTGGCGACAGAAGAACGAACGCTTTAAGGACTGCTGTATTGTAAAACATGATCGATTTGGAGGCAGGTCAGATATGGTTTGGGCTGGCATTTGCTATGACGGATGTACAGACCTCTATGTTGTGAGGAACGTAGCACTGACTGGTGTGTGATATCTTGATGAAATCCTTGCCCCGATCGTTTGACCTTTTGGGGGTGCAATAGGTGACAATTTCCTACTGATGGACGATAATGCAATGCCCCATTGTGCTGGAGTGTTCACCGAGTATCTGCAACAGGAAACTATTGAGCGCATGGAATGGCCAGCGAAGTCCCCTGACCTTAATCGTATAGAACATGCTTGGGACATTCGTCAGCGTAGGATTATGGCCCAACAACACAATCCAAACACTCTACAACAGCTTGAAAATGCACTTGTTCAGGAGTGGTCCTTGACTCCACTAGCTGAATTCCGCAAACTTATTCACAGCTTCCCAAATCGTTGCAGAGCGGTTATTCGTATACGAGGTGGTCATACCCACTACTAAGTCTTAAAAGGAAAGGGCATTCAGATGATTCAATCGAATTTTTTCACTGTTTTTTGACATTCTTCGAAAGTTGGATTTTTCGGCTGTTGATTCAACTTGGGAAGAAAATCATTGTTTTGAAATGAATTTCTTCAAAACAGTATTCTTTAGTTAATGATGATCATGTCTTTCAAATTAACTTGATGAATATTTGTTATGATTTCTAGATATAAAAATAAATTGCTATTTTTCTGGTGATCCTTAACTTTTTTTGTTGAGTATATTTTGTTGTTGATAAAGTGTGTATGTGTGTGTGTGTTCTTCTTTATGTCTGTATTTATATAACAGTGTACCTATGTCGTTGTAGATTAAGTGTATGTGTGTTCTGCTATATTTTATTGTTGTAGATTAAGTGTGTGTGTGTTCTACTGAGCATGCTCCGTCAGATGAAGGAGATTCACTTCTCACAGTACATGGATATGGAGGAGTTCGCTTTTCCGATAGATCTGAGGGACTTTCTCATGGAAATTCTCATGCTTTTCCTGGACCTAGTGTCAAACAGTGTCTTCCCAGATGACTGGATGGAAATGATTATGTTAGGAAACAGGTAACTGTTAGAGCTGTGTCTCCCCAGAATGCCCCCCCCCCCCCCCCCCCTCCCCCTTGGACTCTGTCCTGGATCCTGTTTTGACCTTATTGGCCTCCAAAACCAAAGTTGTTTTTTTTTGGTACTCTCTTAGAAAAACCTCATGGAAGGGCCGGGATATGTACTTTTCTTACTTAACATCTAAACATCCACTGTATTGTGTTCCCTCAACTGAAGTCGGGGGGGGGGGGTGCATTCTCACAGAGGCATGGTTCATTTGACTAGCTCAGTCCTCCAAATGTTTTGTAAATATGTCTTGTTTTCACAAGTTAACTTTTGTCCAAGTTCTTAGAGTCCAATATCAGTATATTAATGGAATTAAACTGTACTATTCATATCAATGTGTGTCAGCAGTAGCAAAATACAATGTGTTCAATTAAAAAAATGTTGATTATCATTGAAGTAATGAAAGCAAAGCTTAGAAGTATTTTATTTAAATGCAAAACAGAGGAATGAATTAATGTATGCACATATATATTGTATATGATATATATATATATATATATATATATTTTTTAGCATCATACTACGTGCCTTGCAAATATTTGCCAGAGTTATACATGAAAGATTCACTCAGGAGTTTGAACAAGAGGTTTGTGTAACTTGTCTTATTCCAGTCCCTGGACAAGAGGTTTGTGTAACTTGTCTTAGTCCAGTCTCTGGACAAGAGGTTTGCGTAACTTGTCTTATTCCAGTCCCTGGACAAGAGGTTTGTGTAACTTGTCTTATTCCAGTCCCTGAACAAGAGGTTTGTGTAACTTGTCTTAGTCCAGTCCCTGAACAAGAGGTTTGTGTAACTTGTCTTATTCCAGTCCCTGAACAAGAGGTTTGTGTAACTTGTCTTATTCCAGTCCCAGAACAAGAGGTTTGTGTAACTTGTCTTAGTCCAGTCCCAGAACAAGAGGTTTGTGTAACTTGTCTTATTCCAGTCCCTGGACAAGAGGTTTGTGTAACTTGTCTTATTCCAGTCCCAGAACAAGAGGTTTGTGTAACTTGTCTTATTCCAGTCCCTGAACAAGAGGTTTGTGTAACTTGTCTTAGTCCAGTCCCAGAACAAGAGGTTTGTGTAACTTGTCTTATTCCAGTCCCTGGACAAGAGGTTTGTGTAACTTGTCTTATTCCAGTCCCTGAACAAGAGGTTTGTGTAACTTGTCTTAATCCAGTCCCTGAACAAGAGGTTTGTGTAACTTGTCTTATTCCAGTCCCTGAACAAGAGGTTTTTGTAACTTGTCTTAGCCCAGTCCCTGAACAAGAGGTTTGTGTAACTTGTCTAGTCCAGTCCCTGAAGGAAAGTGATTTTCTAAAGGAATTTTGCCATCTAATCACCCTCTATACACTAAAGGAAAATCAAAATAATGGTTGCAGTGAAATAACTGAAGTTAAGTATAAGAATTCCACATTGGCGTAGTATTTTCCTCAAAGGGTACAGACCTTTTTATTCCAGTATAAAATTCCTAAGACTACCCCTATACTAAGATAGAAAAGAAGATGTAATGTTTGTATAGAACAGAACAATTTTTAATTAAAATGGCAAATGTTAATTGCTAATATTGTGGTGGATTGAAAGAATTAAGGCATAAAATTAGTATATATTATTTATTGATAAACTTTACAACATCATTGTTTGGTACATCCAAGGGTAGATCACTCTAAGCACAAGAAGTGCACAAATGATATTCTATATTTCATCAGGGGAATTAATTTAATTGGTTTTGGACTTGGTTACATTCCCAGGTAACATCTGGTAAATACATATACCTGTATACAGTAGGTCATACAAAATTGATAACAGCTAGACTAGATTTAAGTAACTAGGTCAAGACTAGCAACAGGTTTACTTTTAGAAATTGGTTATTAAACAAGTAAAAACCAAACTTTTATGGTACACTGTAGAGTGCCAAATTTTGCTTCCGGTTCAGGAGTTGACCTGCTTTTAATTGATTAGTGATCACCTGTCTTGTATTTGATATATGTAGTCATTTTATTACGACTTTCGTGTACTTTAACCAAGATCATACTACTGAGATAATGTATATATTGGTGAGAGTTTTAGACCACTTAATGTATTCAGTATCGGGGTAATGCAGGCAAGAAATGTGGATTTTGTGGCCCTTGACCAAGAGACCAGGTCAAAATCCTAGAAAATTATGCAAGCTTTAAAAATATTCTGATGATGGGGACATCTAGCTGACAAACTGTGTGTATTGTCATGATGAACAAGGAGGAATAATCTATCAGAATTGTGAAATTCGTAACTCCAAGGCTATGGTGATTGGAATAGACTCTATGGTTTGACATGTAGTGAAAATGCACTATTTCTCTAAAAATCATTTGCCACCAAGACACCAAGCAACCAATATCAATACATACATGTAACAGAAGCTTTTGCCAAAAGTGTGAAATTCATGGCCCTTAGATCAGGGTACTTGTGCTAGTGCAAGATTTAATCACTCATTTAGGAGCCCACCAGTCATTTCCTGAAAATGACTGTTTGAACTACTGAGACCCCTCTCACCCCCCCCCCCCCCACCCCACCCCACCACCCCCCCCCCCCCCCCCCCCCCAAAAAAAATGGTCTAGCCAATTCTTTAGGAAATTTACATAGGATGTCGATTTTCACAGGGACTGGACTATAAATAATTTTTAGTTCACCTTTGGTTCAGGCGAGCTTTTCTGTTTGAATTTTTTTTTTGATTTCCCATCTTTTGTGCCTTTTGTAAAAACTATCATAAGCTTTTTCACAAGCAGTATTATACTTGCATTTTCCAGCTATGGGGATTTTTCTTCAAGTGCTCCATATCGTTCCTCACTCAGAAATCACTACAGCTAGAACATTTCACCAGCTCCAAAAGGACCAAGATAGTGTGCAGGTGAAATTTCAGGTTCCAACTGTTGTCAAGTGTTTCAGTATCCTGATTATTTGTTTGTATTACATGTAGTAACTGATTTCCATTTTCAGGTATCGAGACATGAGGAGGGAAGCTGGTTTTGAGATCAGGCAGATGTGGTTCCACTTAGGTAAGAATGCATGTGTAGATGTTTTATGACATAAATTCAAACATTTGATATTTTCTATAGAACATTTTGTTTGCCAACCATGAGGAGAGAAGTGCAAGGTTTACAATTGGAAGGAATTTTAAGCATCGTATATAAAAGATTTCAAATCGTAAATTAAAAGAGGGAAGGGGGGGGGGGGCATTATCAGGACCCTGTTTTATAGAAGATTTCCTATAGTCCATTCCATATGCCTTGCCCATCCATGTAATATATAGCTTATTTATTTTTACTTTGCTTATGAGGAATTCTGGAAAGCTCATACAGCTCATAAGGCTCATATGATTAATTTCTTATATAAAGTTGACTCACCTGAGCTGAAACCTCAGTTGAGATTCTCTTATCAAAATTTGTTTGTTGTCTGTCTGTAAACTTTTCACATTTTGAACTTCTCAAGAATCACCAACCAGTTTCAACCAAACGTGATACAAAGCATCCATGGATGAATTAGACTGTTGAAATGAAGGATCATATACCCTTCCAAGGGCAGATAATTAGGAAATACTGTAAATCACAATTTATTTGTGAGAACATTATTTATGCATAACATCATGAGAATAGCCATTTGCAGGGATTTAGTCTATGAATAAAACTCTTATGTATATAAGATTTAAGTAATTATAGATAATTAGGCCTATTTGCAAACGTTTTGTCTTGTGAATGAATAAATCATTTTATCCACGCAAAAATAAGGTCTTGCAAAATAAAAGTGATCTACAATTGTAGTGAAAACTGGTTCAGGTATTTTAAAAATGTCTTTGTTTCAAGAACCCCTGAACCAGAAAATCCATATCTTGCATACAGATTCTTTTAATATTTAGTGCTGATTCAAGTTTGTTCAAATTATAATCCCGGGCTCCAGTGTGGGGCCACAATGGGATTTTAAATTTATATAAGAATACTGGAAAAATTCTTTTTAAAACCACCACAAGGATACAGATTGTCAAATTAATGTTTGGGCATTGTCGGGTATTGTAGATTCAAATTTGTACACATCAGGACCACCTTAATGTTGCTACAGGTGGGGTTCAAAATTTTACACAGGATACAAAAATCATTTTAAATATCTGAAGAGTCATTGGGATTTAGTTTGTCAAATGAAGATGCAAACATCCTTATTCGGTGTAAAATTTAGACTGAAAGTAACATCTCTCTGAAGGAGAAACTGGTATGATAGATTTATGGGTGTTGGAAAAAATAGATCAGATCTCTTTAAAAGGGATTTTAACTGAATTCCTGTATGTCCTCATCATCAGAAGTGGGGCTTTTGGAAATGTGCATATTTAAATCATATTTAGTAGGCACTAGGAAGTGTTTTCTCCAGAGAAAATGATTACTGCCTTAGTTACAGAAAATTACATTGTGTATTAAGATCTTTACAGTGTTGCAGAAAATCTATTAGCAAGATCTTTACAGTGTTACAGACAATTTATTAACAGATCTTTACAGTGTTACAGACAATTTATTAACAGATCTTTACAGTGTTACAGACAATTTATTAACAAGATCTTTACAGTGTTACAGACAATCTATTAACAGATCTTTACAGTGTTACAGACAATCTATTAACAGATCTTTACAGTGTTACAGACAATCTATTAACAGATCTTTACAGTGTTACAGATAATTACAACATATATTAACAAGATCATTACAATTTTACAGGGCCACAGAAAATTCACTTCATTCCTGATTTGGTTGGTGTTATTTTGGAAATGACCTTAATACCAGAAACAGGTAAAAGAAAAAGTAAAGTTAAAAGACCCTGTGCTAAAAGCTCACTTGAGCTCTTCTGATCAAAGTTTGTCCAAGGTTCATTTGTCTGTTATCTTCCTGTAAATTTGTCACATATCAGCTTATCTAGAACTACTTGACCAATTTCAAATGTTCTTACCAGCATGCATTCTTGGGCGAAGAGGATAAAAATTTGTTTGAATGAGGAGTCCCAGGGGGAGGAAGTTAGTAGTATGTTAAAAATGGATGGATTAACATATTTTCTCACAAACCTATATTTTATCTTCACCTTTTTATTTGAAAGACAATGCAAATTACCTTACTTATAGCCCTTTTTCCATATTAGAAGCAAATAAACAAAACCTTGCATGAAAGTTTGGCTTCATTTGAGATGGAGAGTGAATGCAAATTCTTTAAAAACTACTTCTCAAGAACCACAAAAGTTACAATACTCAACCATCTTCTTGTAATATAGATTCCAGTGTGTTTACTCCATCATCCCCACAATCGCATGACCGCAAGTTAAGGAAATTCTTTTAAAAGTGCAATTGATCAAATCAGTATGCAAGTATCCTCATATAGTGTAGGATCATGTTTGTTCACACCGTCATCACTATATTCAAGGTGGGTCTAGACAAAGAGATTTATGTAAATATAGATAATCTTTGAAAATCTCAATGACCACCTGGGCTTAATTATGTCAATTATCAATCAATTGTATGTCATGTAGATTTGTTCATACCATGCTCTACATGATCAGGGTAGCACCATCATTTGGATATAATTTTTATATGGGAGAAATGCAACTGAGCCTCAAATGTGTGGTTTATGGCTCCATTTACTAGATGCAATTTCCTTTGAAATTTACTAGGGGTTAAAAGTATTTTGACTGAAGGACTTAACTGTGAGTAAATCAGAGGTCAATAAACAAAAGAAGCAAGATATTTCATTTCACAATGGAGGATTTTCATAAATTGTTACGACTGATATTTACTCACGTATGCATGTAAATAGGAATCTGTTATATGTGTTCTTTGTACTGCATCAAAAGAAAAACAAAAACAAACAAACCCTTGATAAATGTGCAATTCCTCCCAAAACCTTTACTATGTAATCTCTTATCTACAGAACTACCTTTACTATGTAATCTCTTATCTACAGAACTACCTTTACTATGTAATCTCTTATCTACAGAACTACCTTTACTATGTAATCTCTTATCTACAGAACTACCTTTACTATGTAATCTCTTATCTACAGAACTACCTTTACTATGTAATCTCTTATCTACAGAACTAAGGAAAGCAACTATGCCTATTTTTTTCGACATGATGGTGTGTGAGTATATGCAGATTGAGCCTGCCACTAGGAAGATAAAAGGCAACTTTAATCTGGTAGAACATGAACTGATCATGTGCCTGGATGCTTTAGTGGAGGGAGGCCAAGGTGATGAAGAATACAAGGATCTCTTCTGTGAAACGTAAGTCCATATCTGTGGATCTGAAGACCTTCCTGTGTGGTGATATGGTTCATAGCTCAATTGTTCTACTGTTTTGTATTCTCAGTTTGATCTGCTGTTGCAGATGGAACACTGTTGTGATGATTTCACCTACCTGAATTTTAATGTGAACATTTTGTCTGTTTTGTGCACACATTGTGTGGCACTAGGATTTTGAATCAAACCTGAGATTGTGAAGCAAGCACCTAACCACAAAGGCTATCATGAATTGTAATGGAGAAAAATTAGTTCATGCACTACATGCTAATGAGCACACATCTGTATTCTACTCATTTCTGAGTTCAAGTCCCAATCATTAAAAATGATTGTTTAAGCTACAACTCTCTTATCAAGAGGCATAAGAAAAGCTATATATCGAACATTTTTTTGTAACCAAAGAGTTTGTCATGATTTTTACTTGAAGTTTATATATTTGGACAAGTCAAGGTTAAAAAAGGTTATAACTTTATAGTGATTCATACTAAGCAGAGAAATTGTTTATGATCATTGTGTCATGACCTTGGATCTTTGTTAATTAATCAAAGTTGAGATAACTGGTAAACATGTTAGCAATATTAATTTTGTATCAGGCTAGAACTTTACAGTGGAAGGACTACTGAACACATGTTTAGTGTTAAAATTATGAAAAAGACATTTACCTCAATCCAAATCATTTTTGTCCAAGCCATGATTTTATGATAGAAAAAAACATTTGATGAGATGATCATCCAATTCATTTTTTTATCTTGTAAACTGTTCTCAGAGTCTGAGAAATGCACCCATTGCATCATCAGCCTTTCTGAACATGATTTCCCTCTCTTCCATTAAATTGCTCTCGGAGTCTGAGAAACTCACCATCAGCCTTTCTGAACACGATTTCCCTCTCTTCCATGAAATTGAAGACTTGCTTGTAACATGTATTGAAATGTTTCCAGTTTTGTACTTGTTCTGCAGATTGTACAAACTGTGTAGTAATCACAGCACTCTGAAGGATCAGGGACTGCGCTTTGTGAACACTGTGAAGGAGTTGCTGCAACATTTACTGGAGTACAGAAAAATCATCCAGAGTGAGGTCAAAGAGCTTAGGATGAGCTGTATTGTCAACCTTCTGGTAGGTATTTGGGATCAATGGGAGTTATCGTCAATGTTTCAACTTACAAGTTGTTTAAGACCAGAATTATTGTGTATGTTTTGGTAATTTATAGGGTCTGGAGGGCAGACTGTGTGGCTCATATAACTTTTATTTTTGGAAACCATGTGATCAGAATTTATTAATTTCCTGCTTCAGAATAGTTATTTGATAATTTGCCTAATTTAAATATTGATTTAAACTAGTACCAAGCTGAAAGTTTTTCTGACAGAAAATATATTATTTCTTCTTGACCCATCAACAACAAACAACCAAATCAAATGCGGAGTAATAATGAGGACAGAAGCCTCAACCAAAATTTTGAAATTTGCAAAGGGAGAGGGACTCCGGTGCTATGTTTGGTGTTATGGCTGACCAGGGATGAATATGCAGTATTACTTCTTTCAGACTTGTCTTGACTCACTGAACAGAGCTAAAGTAATGATCAAAACTGTAAAATTCATGCCTTAATGTAGACCTATACTTGCTCTATGTCACAAGCAAAAAGTAAATTCGGAACCGTATTACTGTTTTTTGAAATGCAATATTTTTAACTATATTATTAAAGCAATATAAGCTGCCAAAATTGCAATTTTTTATAGTGGCATTAAAAGAGGTTAAATGAACGTTGATATGATTGAAAAAAAGAACTGCATCGAATTTCCTCTCTTATGCATCGTTTACACACCTTTTCGTGATGAAAAATATATTCCTCGACATTCCGTTTGACCCTAACAATGGCAGCTGATTAATCGTCGGCGACAATCCCGAAGATAACCGATGTTGACACGAATGATTCTGATGCTGATCGGGGTGGATCGGGTTGTATCCGGGTCATTAAAATATGGACGGCGAGGCGAGATAAAATTCTAGTTACCATCATTATTTTGGCATTGTTAACGATGTTATATGTTTTTAAGTTATGATAGTATGTTTTTTAGTTATGATAGTTTTAAAGGATCGCTCGAAACATTACGCAAAATTCCAAAGTCGGCTTTCTCCCTCGCTTTGAACCTTTCGTGTCAGACATCTTTCGTGCTTACTGGAAATATTGCGCTTGTGCATTTGATTTTGCCGAATGAGTTCAACTTTAGGTCATTGCATACGGAAATAATGTCGGGAAAATTAAGGTACGGGAAGACCCAATTTCAACTGTCGAACATTTTTGCATTTAATGCAAAAAATACAACATGTCAAAAGTTTAATCGATAAAATCAGGTATTAGAAGGTAGATGTTTACAAAATTTTCGATTAAATTTTAGGACCCCAAAATAACAATTTTGACAGCTTATATTGCTTTAATAATAAAATCTTATAGAAATGAAGGAGATGTACATTTTCATTAATGTCGGCTATATGTTGATGGGGTGTTTACTTTCGAGAAGAATAAAGATAAAAATAGCATGTCAACATATGTATTTTTCAATGTCTTTCTATTACTGGAAGATATATGTATATTATAAAGGCACTTTTGTCATGATTGAGTCCATTTAAGTCCACGGATAAATCTACCTTAAGTCAGGGTTTCTGGTACTAGAAGTGACTTTATAGTTTATGTAGTGATAACACTGTCCAGACATGGTGAATACGATACTTTTCAGGTATCAAAATCATCATATTATCTGAGAAAATGTTAATAATTGTGTAATATAATTGAATATTTTAATGAAAGTGTACAAAACAACACCTGGTTGGCTATCTTTGTGTACAGGTAGTGTGCAATATCTAGTCAAAAGTGATTAGAGATGTAGGTTTTCATTGGACAACCAAAAATTGTAACCAATCAGATGATCACGCTTTGTGGGCTTTTTTGGCCCCATTTATTAGATGGTCAAGCTTTGTTGGCCCCATTTATTAGATGGTCAAGCTTTGTTGGTCCCTTTTATTGGATGGTCGAGATTTGTGGGCTTTGTTGGCCCCATTTATTAGATGACCAAGCTTTGTTGGCCCCATTTATTAGATGGTCAAGCTTTGTTGGCCCCATTTATTAGATGGTCAAGCTTTGTTGGCCCCATTTATCAGATGGTCAAGCTGAGTGGGCTTTGTCACCAGCATTTTTCAGGTGATTTAGCTGTGCAGGCTTTTTCTGGCCCATTTTCAGATGATCATTTGTCTGCTGTGACATTTATCAAGTGATTAAAGCCTTGTGGACTTTGCCTGTGTTTGCCACTTGTCATGGAATCTACCCTTCATCCCCAAAATATGTCAAATGCTAATATTATTTTGATGCATTGCTGGTATATAATTTAATATTTCAACTCAAAACTCCCTTTATTCAAAACTACATGTCATAAGGAAAGCTCTTTACAACTCACTGTTAAACCATACTGTACAATAGCCTTCCAAAAAATCATTGAAAATGCTTTTGGAGAATCATCATGGCTATCTTGGTAGCACACATGCTTGTCACCTTTTAATAGTATAATAAAACATGATTACAGTGAAGTGCTGGAAATAAACAATTTTGATCTGTTCTTTACATGTTTAAAATCTAAGGGAATGAAAATAACTACACTGTAAGTGTGAATTCATTATAAATGTGTTCACTGTAACTGTGCTTTACTGTAAGTGTGAATTCATTATAAATGTGTTCACTGTAACTGTGCTTTACTGTAAGTGTGAATTCATTATAAATGTGTTCACTGTAACTGTGTTTTACTGTAAGTGTGAATTCATTATAAATGTGTTCACTGTCACTGTGTTTTACTGTAAGTGTGAATTCATTATAAGTGTGTTCACTGTAACTGTGTTTTACTGTAAGTGTGAATTCATTATAAATGTGTTCACTGTAACTGTGCTTTACTGTAGTGAGTTCTATGATTGATATGTATTTGCAGATTAAATGATATAAATGTGCTGTGTTGTGTTTTTCAGAATTTCTACCATGACATTGAAAGACAGGAGATGTACATTCGATATCTGTACAAACTTTGTGACCTTCACATGAAATGTGATAACTATACCGAAGCAGCAAACACACTCAAACTCCATGTTGATCTTCTCAAGGTAAGGTTCATAAAGAGGTCATATGGCAGACAGGCCCAGCTTAGTGTATGAGATATAGTAACTTGTCGGTGCAAGTGTGCATCCATGAAAGCGTTTTGTATGCCTTTTAAAGAGTACTATTTTATATGTATATTTCATACTTGCTGCTGTGAGAGTCGAGGATCTCTATTTATCTTGGTCCAGGATAATTGCTGATTTACTGAAACAATGTTAACCATAGAAATATTAATTTTCAGATTTTGGTCTCATTCTCTCTACAGTGATAATAGTGTATAGGTGGAATTTTTAGTGAGACACAAATTTAACAATTTTTCCATAGAAATGGGTATATATATTTGTATATTCAGTGGAAGCTAATTTTAATGATTTTATAATTCCAAGAAAGTTAACTATTACCTCTGATATTGAATAAATTGTTAGCAATGTACAATTTCAATGATCTCATCATTCTTACCAATAATGCCAAAATTAAATCCTTGTTAAAAGTTCTGCTTATACGATAGAAAAAAGAAAATTCCATTTTATCTGTGTCAAAAGTTTATAGGTCAAGGTTACAGTTAGTTAGATCAAGGTTACAGTTTGTAATGGTACGTTTCACTGTTATGGGCATCATGTACTTGCTACAGAATTGCCAGACACAAACTCACAGAAAGCAAACCAAACTTTGCATTCTGTGTCTTTTAGAGCAGAGGCAAAACAGACTTCGGACCATTCTGGGTTCAGGCAGTAAGGATCATGACCTTGTAGTGAAAATGCATTTATATTGTAGATGTCTTCTTTATGAAGTCTGAACGTCTAGTGCACAGACAGGGTACCAATAATGAGCATGAGGCTTCTACCAAAATTGTAAAATTCCTAACCTCTGGTATAATAGTTCAGGCCTCAAGGTTGATCTCGTTGGTTAATTTGCTGCTATGTGTAATAAACTATTTCTCTGATTAGATTTTAAAGTTGAGTAATGTTTTAAATGACTAGCTAACATCAGTAATAAAATTAAGTAAAATCTTATAGGGTCACTCGGTATAAGGTTGTTATTATGGGGATATTGATTTTAGAGGAAAACATGCTTTTGGTGAGTGTAATGGGCTTCTGGAGCTCATGTTACGCCCACTTATGTTTAGTGGGGTGTGTACTAGAATATTGCAATGTCTCTTTGCCTGTCCATTAATCTGTAATACAATTGATACTTTACACAAGTTTACCTAATGAAGTTGTATCTCCTCACTTAGTAGTGAGGTTATAACTGGCACCCATATGCTAAGGTTTTATCATTTACTTTTGAAAGGTGACACTGGTAAGTTTTATCGCCACATTTAGATTCACACTTTTTCTTTCCACATTTTCATGATAAAAGTGAGACATGCTGTGGTTTTTTAATAGAATTCTTCCTGTTTGTTATTTTTTTATCACATGTCAAATAGTCGTTATAACGATCTAGTTTGCCAATACAATCTGTCATTTGGTCAAATGCTGTCAGACATGTTTCATACCATTGTGAGGCCGTTCTTGGCACACTGATTCTAACTGTGGATTACTCTGTTTTCCTGATTAAGATATTAGGCTTAGGGCAGGTGTAACCAGTCGACAGGGAATGCTTACTCCTCCTAGGCACCTGATCCCATCTCAGGTATATCCAGGGGTCTGTGTTTGCCCAACTCTCTAATTTGTATTCCGTATAGGACTTAAGATTTTGATCATTGGTCATTATCTTCACCTTTTCACAAGGTATTTTAAGTCAATAAATACATCAGTAGGCTTCTGGTAATAATATGGTGCCCTCTGTAGTCTTGTCTCAGAATTGTATGTATTGCATTTGTTGGTATTTTCTGTTGACAGTGGACAGATGATAGACTGGACCCCATGCTACACAGCACCTGGTACCCAAATGCACGCACACACAGAGAACTCAAGGAAAATCTCTATTATGACATCATCTCTTTCTTTGATAAGGGAAAGGTAAGAATTCATATACGTACATATGAAATTGTTATC
This sequence comes from Ostrea denselamellosa, assembly GCA_024699665.1. Taxonomy (NCBI): domain Eukaryota; kingdom Metazoa; phylum Mollusca; class Bivalvia; order Ostreida; family Ostreidae; genus Ostrea; species Ostrea denselamellosa. The sequence goes on along the minus strand of JAMZEH010000016.1, from coordinate 7,920,996 downwards.
AGGAAAATCTCTTTTCCTTATATGTTAAAATTCAAGGAAAATAATGTTTACCAAGTGGGATCATGAAGTATTTCTTGAAATATGCTTTCGATAACTCTTTCATTACATGGGTACTGAACAAATTATTCATGTGATGTTTTGTCATCTGACCTGGGACATACACTTGATTTTTTCGCATTTGGAATGCAGTGATGCACAAATATCGTGATGCACTACATACAGTCCCTGAAACATTCTACTTTACCATTTTTCCGTTCACTCATTGTGCATTCACCTTTTGCTCAGCTTGCAGTCACCATTCGTTCAGCGTGCGCTCTCTGTTCAGTTTTGCAGTCACAAATTGTTCAACATTCAATCAGAGTGTTCACCGTTCACAAAGCATTCACCATGTGTTCACTGTTCATTCATCATTCAGTCTTTTGCATTTTCATTCGAAACATCAATGTGAAAGGAGCAATGTTCTTTGCAAGGAGAAAATGAAAAAAGAACATGTACAAAAGTAACTATACTACTCAAAGTTTGATAAGGATCATATTTTTCAGCACTTGTAAAACTTTCAACAAAGGTGAATGACAACCAACACAGAGTGATTTATGTTCAGAAATGTTTACTTCAAGAAATTGTGACAGAAAAATTTGGCAAACATGACATTTCATCGCATACTCCTAAGGTAAAGGGAGAGTACCCTGAAAAGCATGGTAATTTCATGATCACGGAATTGTTTAAACTCTGCACATTCCATTTCACACTGCACAAACAAGTGTCAATAGCGGGTATGGCCTCCGTTAGCTCCAATGACAGCTTGGCAACGTCGTCTCATGCTTCCAACGAGGTTTTGAATGGACGCAAGAGAGATATTGTTCCATTCTTGGATCAGAACATTTTCAAGTTCCTGGAGGGTGGCTGGTTGTACAGGACGACGTGAAATCGCTACCTGAAGCATATTCCAGACATGCTCGATAAGGTTGAGGTCTGGAGAACGAGCTGGCCAGTCCATACGAACAATTGTCTCACGTTCCAGGTACTCGTCCACCACCCTAGCACGATGTGGACGTGCATTATCGTCCATGAGGATGAAGTCAGGACCAACAGCACCAGCATATGGTCTCACGTACACATCCAGGACTTCATCCCTGTAGCGCACTCCGGTCATCGTGCCTCGCCTTAGGACATGGAGATCAGTTTGTCCAGCTCGACTGATTCCTCCCCAAATCATCAACGACCCACCACCATATCTGTCATGTTCAGCAACATTAGCGTCCTGATATCGTTCTCCTGCCCTTCTCCACACTCGTGCACGACGATCTGTGAAGTCAACACAAAACCTCGACTCGTCTGTGAAAAGTACAGGGGTCCAGTCAGCAACCCTCCAATTCACATGAGCCCTGGCCCAATTCAAACGATCTTGTCTATGTCGCTGAGTAAGAGGGATGCGAATACAGGCTCTCCGGGAACGAAGACCACCTTAATGAAGACGATTACGCACAGTTTGCGTGGAAATGTTAACTCCAGTTGCATTCAGAAGATCATTTCTAAGCGCAGTCGCCGTTGCAAACCGATGACGTCGTGCTGAAATCAAGAGAAAACGGTCATCTTGCTGCGTGGTGGACCTTTCTCTGCCGCCTCCATGTCGATGAGAAGCTGAACCATGAGCTTGATACCGGTTCCAAGCTCTGCAAACAACGCTCTGACTGACACCCAATAGCTCTGCAACGTGACGTTGTCTTGCACCATTTTCGAGCATTCCTATGCATCTGGCCAATTCTTCAATAGTCAAACGACGTCTTTGACGTTTTGGAGGCATTTTCATAGAGTAACAATGACTTAAACGAGGTCAGATGTAAAGACAATGGCCAAATTCAAATCAACGACAAGCACTCAGAAATGTGAATAATGTGGGTACCATGCTTCACGTGCTACTCATGATCACTGCAGCATGCATTTCCCTACCTAACCTATGTTTTGAGGCTCAAGAGGGGTCAGTCCAACACTATGATGAAATTTGCGTGTCTTATCAATTCATATATTGATTTTATAATGTAAGAACTATATGATCCTTATCAAACTTTGAGTAGTATATTAAACATACATGTAGATGGAATTAATTGTTGATGTAATGCTGTATAACAGTTTTTTTAGTAGGGTGCTAATTTTGGCTTATTTTAGCAGTTTGATAGTAGTCTGCTAAAATTTTAATTGCTAAATTCGTACCTTTAAGTATAGTACTGAATGCAAGAAAGGTAACTTTGATCATTCTTTAGCGAGACAGGGATTACAAATGTACTGAAAACTCATCTTGAAGATGAACTTCCCCTGTCTACACTTACCAAAAATTGATGCCACATTAAACCCTGCTGATGATATCAGGGTTACTCAAGATCTGAACTTTTATTATATTGAAATATCATTATAATTTCTTGTATTGTGTTTCTCTACATATCTATAGTAAACGGAACACTCTCCTATTAAGGAGGTAAAAATCAGGTACTGTATGAAATGCTTTGAAAATCTGTGTCTGCCAGAAAAAATTCCACCAAAATTATTGGCACACCTGTGACCAGGCAAAATGCCAAATTTTACAGCCGCTAAAAAAAACCACTATACGGTATGTCACATCACTGAATACTTTCTCAAAACAAAATGATAACATTCTTGGATCAGGATGCCATAAATCTTCCATAAATGTTTTCTGGTCAAAATATTGCTAAAAACAAACACTTTTGACAAATATTGCAACATTATTTTATAATGACATTTTCTTAAGTGAATAAACAATCAAATTGCATTAAGTTATGAAATTTTTACAGTGTATTCTAGAGTACTCCAAAGTACGCTAGGCTACTCTGTTTAGTAGTATCCTGAAGAATTCTAAATATGATACCAAACATGCATTTTTTTAAACTTTTATATGTACACATATATCTCTGTATGTAATACTACACACAATGTACATATGAAAGTTGCTTTTATTTGTGTATGATTGCTGCATGCATTGATGTAAAATTTACGATTATTTCATGAAAAATATACATTTAGTACTTCTACAAAATGTAGTATGCTTTGTTTGGACGGAATATATTCAGAACTGTAAAACATGCAGTTTCCATATTTTGTGTTATTCTATTATTTATTCATTGAATAAATATACATATCATTTTTCTTACTTAATTATGAAATAAGTATATTCCAAGGGAAAAATCCAATACATTCTGAATAACCAGATCATCTTGGATTCACCATGTGCCCACTGTTCACTTTGCAACCAGCATTTGCTCACCATTCAGCATTTGCTCACCATTCAGCATTTGCTCACCATTCAGAGTTTGCTCACCATTCAGCGTTTGCTCACCATTCAGCATTTGCTCACCATTCAGAGTTTGCTCACCATTCAGCGTTTGCTCACCATTCAGCATTTGCTCACCATTCAGCATTTGCTCACCATTCAGCGTTTGTTCACCATTCAGAGTTTGCTCACCATTCAGCATTTGCTCACCATTCAGCGTTTGTTCACCATTCAGAGTTTGCTCACCATTCAGCGTTTGCTCACCATTCAGCGTTTGCTCACCATTCAGCATTTGCTCACCATTCAGCATTTGCTCACCATTCAGCGTTTGTTCACCATTCAGCGTTTGCTCACCATTCAGCGTTTGCTCACCATTCAGCATTTGCTCACCATTCAGCGTTTGCTCACCATTCAGTTTTTGCTCACCATTCAGCATTTGCTCACCATTCAGCGTTTGCTCACCATTCAGCATTTGCTCACCATTCAGTGTTTGCTCACCATTCAGCATTTGCTCACCATTCAGTGTTTGCTCACCATTCAGTTTTTGCTCACCATTCAGCATTTGCTCACCATTCAGTTTTTGCTCACCATTCAGCGTTTGCTCACCATTCAGCGTTTGCTCACCATCCAGAGTTTGCTCACCATTCAGCGTTTGCTCACCATTCAGCGTTTGCTCACCATTCAGCGTTTGCTCACCATTCAGCGTTTGCTTACCATCCAGAGTTTGCTCACCATTCAGCGTTTGCTCACCATTCAGCGTTTGCTCACCATTCAGCGTTTGCTCACCATTCAGCATTTGCTCACCATTCAGCGTTTGCTCACCATTCAGCATTTGCTCACCATTCAGCGTTTGCTCACCATTCAGCATTTGCTCACCATTCAGCGTTTGCTCACCATTCAGCGTTTGCTCACCATTCAGTGTTTGCTCTGTGTTTGTTCACCATGTGTTCACCATTTGCTCACCATGCATTCACCGTTGACTCACTTTGCATTCACTCTTCGCTTACTGTGGGTTCGCTGTTCAAGTGGGACAGTAGAACATTTCAGGGAATGTACATCGTGGTATTCATCATACAATACAGTTGTACAACAATAAATGTCAGTTTACATTGGTACATGCACAACAAATATGTTGCATTTTTATCAGTTTATCATCAAAGCAATGTGTGCATGCAGTAGCCTTTCAAACTTCTTTTGTAATCGAAGATTTGAGGGCATAAAGTGTTTGGTCTCTCTTCTGTCTGCAAAAACTGTAACCTTGGCTATAATTTTTGCATACTTAATACAAGGGGTTTCATATTTCACATGCGTATTCCTTGTGATAAGACTTTTCATTTGGTACCAGAATTACTTTGTTGAGGGTGTCCGTGTTTCACAAACCCATACTGTTGTTATCACAGAGTGTATTTTTATGCCCTCCTTGAAATAGGAGGCATATTGGTTTGCACCATTCAGTTGATCAGTCAGTTGGTAAACCAAGTGTTGTCCATTCAATATCTTAAGAACTCTTTGCTTGAGAGACATCAAACTTGGCACACTGATTCTACCAAAGAATGAGAAGATTCCTATTGATTTTGAAATCACAAGGTCAAATGTCAAGGGTCAAACTGGACATAGTAAAAAAGCGCTTGCTCAATATCTTGATAATCCTTTGCTTTCCTGTCAAGAAGTAGATGTCCCCTATCGATTTTGAAGTTACAAGATTAAGCAATGCAGTAAAATATTGTTTGCTCAATATCTTAAGAACCCTTTGCTTGACAATGTCAAATTTGGAAGACTGGTTCTATGACCCCTATTGATTATGAGATCAAAGATCAGGGGTCAAACTGGATATAGTTAGATATTTTTGTTCAGTATCTTGATCCCTTTGTTGAAAGACATCAAGCTTGATAAACTGGTACATTCTAAGGAAAAGATGACCTCTGTTAATTTTGAGGTCACAAGGTCAAAAGAAAGTGTCAGACTACTCTGACATAAGAAGATAATGTCCACTCATTATCTTGAGAACACTGCTTGACAGACATCAATCCTTGTACCCTGGTACCCCCTAAAGAGTATATGGCCCCATTGGTTTTCAAGTCACCAACATCATATGTCATGACACAAATAACGAGTTATTTGGAAATGTCTGCTCAGTATCTTGAGACATCAGACTTGGTATTCTGGTTCCCATTGACTAGTAAACGATAACCAATTGCTTTCACTGTCATTAGACATTCGAAATTTAAAAGTTGATCTGTTTTCCAATATTGCCATGTGGGGGGACTCATGTATATGCTTCTAAAACATTTATTTGATAGCTAATGGCAAAATTAGATTCAGTTTCACTCCAAATACATTTTCCTTACATTCCTGTAAATTTTTGTTTCAGATGTGGGAAAAAGGTATAGAACTAACCAAAGAACTAGTCCACCTCTATGAGGAGGAGCTGTTTGACTATGAAAGGCTTAGTGTTATCCTGGTAAGTTATTCAGGGAGCCCTTGCAGTCTTTACAATTTCCTTCATAATGATGCCTTTGGATGCCTACCATGATTTGCTTGGAGACACCTTTGGACGCCTTCAAGACTTTTCTCTTTTGATCACATACTCTAAAACAAGTCAAAGTCAACACATGATTTAAAATTATTGTTTCCTTTCTATATATTGAGTTACAGAAAGTTTAAGACATTATTTATTTTATAATTACTGATACAAATTGAAGAGAAAAGTCAACACAAGATGGAAGTGGCCATTTTTATTTCTTTGCCAGTATTTACATAACTGCATTCAAATTTCGCTTCACATAAGCAAATGCATGTTAAAAAATACTAAGTCATATAAGAGGAAATATACTGTCAATGGAAATTATGAAGTAAATTTGCAGATTACCAGGTTACAGATGGCCAATCTGTTAAAGATGACGAGGTAAAGCTGAAATAGTCATGTTTCATCTTCATGTTGTGTATTACCAAATAGTTGATGATTTCATTAAGTATTGCGAATCGTACATCGACTTCTAAAGGGTATATACTGTAAGTGTTTAATAAAGTATACCTCGAATAAACATCTGTACCCCAACTAATTTATGTAAAAGAAAGTCATTTCTTCATGGAGATCGCCATACTGACGAGGGCATACCTAATTGAAGACCTATAGGTAACTGAAGACCTATGGAAGACCGACAAAAATATGGGCTATATATATCAAAACTAATATGACTTTCTAATTAAGCATGTTTAAAATATATAATAAACACACAAAAAATTGATAAAAATAAGTTTTAAAGTGTATTTTTAAAGCTCAGCATGAAGACTTTTTTCACGTACAAGACCAAAACGAAAACTCACATATATCATACCTGTACCTACTAATCGGCTGTTCAATTTTTAATCATTTCTTTTTTTATTTTGTTTTTCTTTGTAACAAAGTCAGAAAAAAAATGTTTTTAAATTTTATATTAAACTGTTAACAGCTGATTTGTATGTATGATATGTTTACGCGAGTTATCGTTCTTGTGCTAGGTCTTCAAAGTGAAAAAAGTTCCTCACACTGAGCTTTAAACTACACTTTAAAACTTATTTTAATCAAACTTTATAGTGTTCATTAGGTATTTAATTCATGCTGAATTAGAAAATTAAATTAGTTTTGATGTATGTAACCTGCATTTTTGTAGGTCTTCTGTAGGTCTTCAATTACCTGTTGGTCTTCAATTAGGCAGGCCGTATGGACAATACATTATTTACATCACATGTTCACAGTGCACATGTCTTTAGAAAGGCATGGATTGCAAGAAAACTAAAATGACATATCGGTTTTGAAACGATACCTAGATATTCTCTTTGAAATATGTTTCACAATAAATATAAATCATTTGTTGTTTTCAATCATTTCTAGTAGTTGATGTAGTATGGCTTTTCTATAATGAAATATAAAAAGGAAATATATTGATGAAAGCCATGCCTATTTCTTTCAGCAAAACAGTACCAAAATATTTTTGCATAATTTTCTAATTCAGTTACATTTGGTTGATTGATTGATTGATTGTTGTTTTCCGCCACATTCAACAATTTTTCAGTTATCTGGTGGCATCCAGTTTTATTGGTGGAGGAGAGAACCCAGATACAATGTACCTGGGAAGACACCACCAACCTTCCGAAAGTAAACTGGCAAACTTTTTCACATATATTGGTGCGAGCAAGATTCGAACCCGCGCCGACTAGAGGTGAGAGGCCTTGTGGTTTTGAGCGCAATGCTCTAACCACTCGGCCACGGAGGCCCCTTTGTTACATTTGGAAAACAAATGGAAGAATATATGTAATTTTGTTATTCAAAATTGTTCCATACATATGTTTAAATTTTTTAAAAGGCTCATTTTCACCCACAATACACTTCATAACTTTACTGCACTTGGAAGCTTCATAATTATGAACACCATGCCAACCATGGATTTTAACACAAATTTCATCTTTTTGGGGGTTTTCCATGCAGGATTACAATGATTTAAGTGTTGAAAGTCTGGATTTTGGCTCTCCCAGTTCAGTAGGAACATCAGATTTATTAGTCAACAGTGAGTCACATATTGGCAGCCCTGAAGAGAGAGAGCCAAATTCTGATATTGATGAGGACTATCTCTCTGGTCAAATTTACATGGAAGCTTTCTGACATAGTGCAAGTTTGTTAAAATCATGGTCCCCAGAGGTAGGGTGGGGCCACAATAGGGGATCAAATTTTACATGAAAAAATATAGGAAAAATTCTTTAAAAATCTTCCCAAGAACCACTGAATCAGAAAAGTTCAAATTTACATGGCACCTTTCTGATACTGTATAACAGGTATTTTCTGCAGACGGAAATCTTTATGATTTGATTCCTGAAAGGAAGCAAATTATATTCTGTGTTTCCAAGTTCTGTGGTTACTTTATATCTACCTATACATATATGTATCGATATATTTTTTGCCATTGTAATTTTTGTGGATTTTTCCTATGAACAAAATTCCTGCAAAAAATGAATAACTGCAAAATCTGACATTATACGGTAGTGCAGGTTCATTTTGTTAAAAAAAATCATGGCCCAGGTGGGTAGGGTGGGGCCACTACAGGGGATCAAAGTTTTACATGCAAATATATAGAGAAAATCTTAAAATATAGGTCAGGGTGACTCAGGTGAATGCTATGGCCCATGGGCCTCATGTTTGAAAATTGAGAGTGCTTATTAATTGTTTCAAGGCACTCATATATATATATATATATATATATATATATATATATATATATACATACACATACATGTGTACACACACACACACACAGTGGATAAGATATTCAACTTTTACATATATATTTTTACAGAAAAGACAGGCTGAGCTGTTTGCCTGTATCATAAGAGAACTGCGCCCTGATCCGGAGTACTTCAGAGTGGGGTACTATGGCCTAGGATTTCCTTCCTTCTTGCAGGTTTGTATTGTATCACTTTGGAAACACAAGCAAAGAGATTTGAATTAAAAATGCCAATGAACCAAAAATCAGAGCAGAATTTCACCTTTCTAGTTTATTTGGATCTGGAAACTTTTGTGACAGTAATGGGGTCTTTTGATCAAAATTTGTCCTCTGCTGACGATTTCCATACACCTCTCAGAAACTGCTTGGTCATTTTCAACCAAACTTGACTTAAAAGATGAAGGAGATTCAATTTTGTTCAAATGATATGTCACACCATTTTCAAAGGTGGGATAATTAAGAATCATGGGGGGGGGGGGGGAGGGGGGGGGGGATACGTTTTAAGAATCTTTTCCAAACTGTTGGATTGTTTTCAGCCAAACTTGGCAAATTATGAAAAAAGTGGATGTTATTACATTTTAAAATGTGGTCCAAACTTGGCACAGCATCTGTAGATAAAGGGTTTTTAAGTTTGTTTAAGTAATAACCATCTGCATTTTTAAGGGGGGGGGGGGTATTTAGGAAATAATCAAAATAAAGTGGGCTTATTTGAATAGCTTCTGAACCACTGATCTTGGACTTGGAATAAGGGTACAAAGGGGAGCTGAAACTTTGCTAGGAATATGTATGAAAACATTTTTATTGATTAATCTCTGGAAGAGTAGGAAACATGATGAGGGTAACCAAAATTTCTTAAACTTGTATTTAAAAAAAAATCTCATCAACATTATCTCATCATCTTTACTTTAATATGCCCTGAAACTGATGTTTTATACTTATTTAGCATATGTATTGTATCTTATGTTTATATAATTTCATTTCAATGTTTTATTTAATTGTTTTATGTACTGTAAAGCACCTTTGAGCATACAAATGTATGAAAAGATTGATTGATTATATATAGTTTAACGTCCCGCTCAAGAATCTTTCACTCATATGGAGACGTCACCATTGCTGGTGAAGGGCTGCAAATTTAGGCCTATGCTCGGCACTTATGGCCTTTGAGCAGGGAGGGATCTTTTATGTGCCACACCTGCTGTGACACAGGACCTCGGTTTTTGCAGTCTCATTCGAAGGACCACCCCATTTAGTCGCCTCTTACGACAAGCAAGGGGTACTGAGGATCTATTCTAACAACCCGGATTCCCACAGGGATGTATGAAAAGGGTGCTATATAGATATGGTATTATTATATAACGTATACTAATTATAATGGGCAATATTTTTCTTTCGTAAAAATTTCAAATTAAAACTGTGTCTATTGAATCTGCAAAATGAAACCAATTGATACAAATACTGTAGGTTCTGTTATCTGAACTGAAGCTCAGAATGGATAATAAGGGACAAAATGTTTGTAGCTGCAGAACTGTAGGTCTGTGAAAATTTTTTTTAGGATAGACAAGAGAACAATAGATCACAGACATTAGAAATACTTAAAATTTACAGTAAACCATAACGATCTTATATAACTGTAAACGATATTTTTTCTGCAACACTTATTCAAATAAACCTATATGTTCAAATATGTATTAAAGCCCGATTTTAACTGCAATCTCATTGCTTCAGTAAAATCTGTCTGTTTATATAGCCATGTTAGGTTTGCTGATCAATTCAAATCTCGTAGATTTCCATATGTTTCAATACTTAGGCATAAACAACCATCAATGTTAAATATTTTCAGTGAATTGTTTTTCATGAAATTTATCCCAGTTTGGTCAAAAAGTAGGCTTACTTTGCAGAGTAGTAATATCTTTTCTTCATGGCTGGAAATTCTGACAGAAATGAAAGTAGAATGTAAATACAAGAAAAAAAAATTATTGTATATCCCAGCATGAAGCATTGCAGTCTATACCCTCATGTATTTTCAAAAATTTTGTTTCTTAAATGAGCTCAGGAAAGGATTATTGCCTTGAGGTTAATTTTTGTGGTTTTTTTACTTTATGATTCATGAATTTTAGTAAATATAATGTTGAATATGCTGTATGTGTACTTATTTTAGCAGGATTCAAATTTAGTGGCTTTGATGGGGAAGCGAGAGCATTAATTTATAGTTTTACTAAAATATAAATTCTCTATTTTTCCATTGCCATGCACAGAAGAAGCAATAAATCATGATTATGTCAAGTAGTGTATCAGCCCTGACTGGCAAAACTTTAGAAACACTAAAATAAGTATACATAGTACAGTATAGTGGTACTATTTTGTACAAATCTCGGTTTTAATGTGGTCTGTTGAAATTATTAGTCCTGTCAGGCCAATTGTAGTGTGTTATGGTAACGTAACTTGTACACAGTTTTGGTATACCTGTTCACAATTTTCATATACATGTTGACCTTGTACACCGAGTTGATATTTGTGCTAACCTTGTACACAGTGTTGATATTTGTGTTAACCTTGTACACAGTATTGATATTTGTGTTAACCTTGTACAGTGTTGATATTTGTGTTAACCTTGTACAGTGTTGATATTTGTGTTAACCTTGTACACAGTATTGATATTTGTGTTAACCTTGTACACAGTATTGATATATGTGTTAACCTTGTACACAGTGTTGATATTTGTGTTAACCTTGTACACAGTATTGATATTTGTGTTAACTTTGTACACAGTATTGATATTTGTGTTAACCTTGTACACAGTATTGATATTTGTGTTAACCTTGTACACAGTATTGATATTTGTGCTAACCTTGTACACAGTGTTGATATTTGTGTTAACCTTGTACACAGTATTAATATTTGTGTTAACCTTGTACACAGTGTTGATATTTGTGTTAACCTTGTACACAGTATTGATATTTGTGTTAACCTTGTACACAGTATTAATATTTGTGTTAACCTTGTACACAGTGTTGATATTTGTGTTAACCTTGTACACAGTATTGATATTTGTGTTAACCTTGTACACAGTATTAATATTTGTGTTAACCTTGTACACAGTATTGATATTTGTGTTAACCTTGTACAGTGTTGATATTTGTATTAACCTTGTACATAATTTTCCTATAATGTGCATGTTTTGTAGAATAAGGTGTACATCTACAGAGGCAAGGAATATGAGAGACTTACAGATTTCAACTTGCGTATGCAAACCTTGTTTCCAAATGCAGAGGTAAATGAGTTGCTTATTAAGTTATGATAATGATATTAATTGTAGACAAGGCTGTTCTGAATTCATATCATGATTTACATTGGATCGAATGTCAAAAATCAAAGAAAGATGGGTCAATAAAAGATTAAACCAAATATTTCAATTGGAAAACTGAAATTCATTAATAGTCTTTCTTTTTTCTTTGCGGTGTTTTTTCCCCCCCACAATCCAGGCTTGTATCCTTTCCCAGTCAAGCACACAGTAGCTGTAGAACTGTAGCTCTCTGGAAAAAAAGTGAGATAGACCAGAGAGCTACAGATCTACATGTTATAAAAAATAAATTCCCTTTATTGTGCAACTTTTTCTGCACATGATTCAGAACAGATATCATATTTTTACATAGCAGTTTCAAGATCTTAATTTCAAAGAATTCCTAACATAATGCTGTATTTTTACTTTGCAGTTTCAAGATTTTGACATGACAGCATAACAGTTGCATATTTATATTTAAGAATTCATATGAAATTACTAGAGATAACATATCAGTGAATGAATGATATAAATTGATGCTGTTTTTTGTGTTTTTTACAGCTGCTGAAGTCCTTGTCGCCACCTAGCAATGATGTGAAGGCTTCTGACAAGCAGTGTATCCTTTTGTTTTTCTAGACTTCACAGTTTTAAGTTCCATTGCTATACCTTCTTTTTCTGAAGGAAATATGGGTGTATTGTTAGTGTCATTGACCTTCTGTCCATTTGTCTGTCCCTCTGTCTGCCAGTCACATTGTCTTCTTATCATTAAAACTTATCTTGTTATTCTCACTTGTTAAGAGAACATCCTTGTTTCTAGACCACAACTGGTAAGAAAGAGACACTCGATATAAGCTGATATTTAGCAGAAAGGCTGCTTATGACTAGACACTGTGCTCTGAACTAATGTCTTTTGGTCAACTTCAGAAGCACTGATTAATAGACCAATCAAAATAAATATAACCGGGACAAAATTGCCACAGAATATATTTTTATCACATATCAATATACATGATGATACATACAATTTATAAAAATTCTAAAGAAATCAACAGAGGAGAAAATAGAAAATGTCGTGTTTTGATTTACCGCAAGTTTGATAAAGCAGTGGCCACTCTATGGAACAGTCTTCCATGTAAAATCAGGAAGATTTCAAAAAGATTTAAAAACCCATCTCTTTCGTCAGGCTTTTAATGTGTGATCTTTTTGATTTGACATATTTTATAATCAATATTTTATGCAACATGCTGAAGAACGGTATCCAAAAAAAAATAAAAATTTCTAGCACATATTTTTATGATTTTTTTTTATAATATGAATTAATTTCTTATTTTCTCTAGCTTATTTCTTTCATAGTTTCAATTGTTCATTGTGCAATATTGATATCTGGCATTATTAAGTATTTTATGTATTCTCTATAATTTTGATTTACATTTTAGTAAAGTGCTTCAGAGTATATTTAGATAAGGTGCTATATAAGTGCATTATTATTATTATTATGCCAAACAAATTCGTTGTTGCAATTACAGGCTTCTATAGACACCATTAACTTGTCTACCGCACCGACAGTTCATAAAAAGTTATTTGAAGTTTATATATGTACTGTACTTACTGATGTAGCTATTAAAAAACATTTAATGAGCCTCACTTCTAATGACTGAGATTTGCTCTCATTGCACCAATAATTGTGATATGATACACATGTAACCAGTAAGACCTCTTGTTGAATTTAGATCAATAAAATTCTTGAGAATTAACATAGCTTATATATATTAAAGAGAAAAGACCCAGAGATTTTAGACTACATTTATAATGTCACTTTTTATTTATCTCACATCAAGTTTTATGTGTGTGTGGGTTTATTGTAGATTTTTACACATGGCTGACTTTTAGCTTTTCCAAACCAATTTTTTAAATGATGATGGAGTGTCTGTGAAGATTTTTTATGCGGATTTTTCTGTAGATTCTGTTAGTGCTATTTACATTTGCAACACAGAAAGATATTAAAATGCTATAGTAGGTCTTAGCTTTGAGTTTGCCAATGATGGTAAGACTTGCTGTATAACTAGCTCTCTGGAGGAAATTGGATTAAACCAGAGAGCTTCCGATTCACCCATAATAAAAACCTTCATTGTAGAGCACAACAGAACAATATCTGAAAGTCTTTGCAGGGAAAGGGGAAACCAGGGAAAGGGGAAATCCTAATGATAAAAAAAAAAAATATCACAAAGTGAAATTATTTTATGGCAATTAATAAAGGGAAAGTTTCAGAAAGTTCACATGTCATCCCCTGCTCATCAATTGCTCAGCGCTGTGTTCATACATGCCAACTTTTAAAAATTTACCTGGGGGATTTGCATGTGACGACCTTTTCCAAAACTCTAAATTTCCCTACATGCTTAAAATCTGGAAAATCTCGCTTAAATTGGCAATATGTGAGTTTTGTTTTCATTCATGTTGGGCTCTGTTGCTGTTCACTCTGCTTTCACATTTTGTTCATAGTTGAAAGCTTTCATTTGGTATTTTCTCTATTGTTCTTGTATTTTCTCTGATCTTTCATTATTTTCTCAGCGACTGTTCATCTGTTCAGGGAAGTACATGTCCTTAGCACTGTGACAGCAGGTGACAGTAGAATCATGATATTTATATCCTAAATGATGGTCATTTATTTTTTTTCCTTAACACATTCAAGATTTACAAATAAATGCTGTTACTCCAGTATTGCAATTACATGAAAGATTTCATAATAAGTGTGTCGATGAAAAGATCCTGAAGTAAGTATTTGTTGTACTTTTAAGTCATCAGAGTCTCTCAGGTGACTGATTTTTACCTGTGCATGTTGGGGCTCATTGGTTTAAAACATGACAATGGCTGATAGTCCATCTCTTGTATAATGACAAGAGAGTGCAATAGTATGTAGAAAGACAGCTTTACTTACGTACAGCTTACTCCACTTATACAGAATTCTGTTATTTTGAAATCCTGCTTATTTTGAAGGGACAATAATTCTCCCAAAGTATTTCTCTTTTTATGTCCCTGTAATTGCAGATTTGGGAGCATATAGTTTTCAGTATGTCCATCTGTCTGTTTGCCTGTAGAAACTTTAATGTATGCCATCACTTTTGAATGGTTAGTGATAGGGCTTTCTCATTTGACTTGTGTATTCCTTGTGACAAGACCATTACTTTTCTGATATATGGGGATATCAGGGTTTCAAAACACATTTGTTCTTTGCTTTGAAATTGTTTGCATTGATTTATTGCTTAATTTAAAATAAATTAACAATATGTTTAACTGATAATAAGTTATTGTTATGAAATTTACATTTAAGTCCTCTAATATCCAAATCTTGCTGTAGAATTTTTTAAATTCGTGGGGGCCAATATTTGTGGATTGTTGAGATTTTACAGTTTTATACCCGAGATTTACTATAGAATTATTTAAATTCATAGGGACATATTTTTGTAGATTGCCGAGATTTTTGTTTTATACCTGAGACTTTCTGTAGAATTTTTTAAATCATAGGGACCAATTTTCATGGATTGTTAGATTTTACAATTTCCTTGGGATATAATTTCAAAGACATGGTTTATGAACATTGAAACATGATATAGATTGTATATTTCATGATTGTGGTTTAAAATTTGTGGGACAGAGGTATCCAAATTGAAATTAACAAAAACTGGGCCCCATTGAAATATAATAATTTCACAGTATTCATTGCACGTTTTTATAGTAATAATTAAATTCTAGAGAGGTATTGCTTTTAATTAATTGCTGACCTTGGTTTCAACATGGTGGCTGGTAAACATGCCTGAATTACAAAAGTTGCACAGTATTTTGAATTCTGATATAGAACACAAACCTTGGCTCACTGTAGTTGTTTGTGTGTATGTATTTATATATATATATATATATATATATATATATATATATATATATATATATATATATATAGTGAAATTGCACGAAAAGTCCATGATGTAGGTAATAAGTAGGAAAAAATTATATCCAACAATGATCCACTTTTAATGTCACTGAGCGCTTTCGTCGTGTCATTTGGCTCTTCAGAATGTACCAATTTAAAATATAAAGAGTACAATGTACTTGGTATGACATTGTAGTTAAGACGTCATTACTGTGACGTCACAAAGGCAGCATACTGAATTGGCGCAAGTTAAAGACGGTGAAGCGCCAAAAATAAAGCAATGACTTGAAATATAACATATCAGTAATACAACACACGAGTTATAACACTGAATTTACAGTCAACTTAGGTTTGAATAACTTTATAAAATAATCCTCTTTCACTCTCCGTAAGTGTTCATTATTTTCTAAAACTTTGTGAAATGGAAATATTAAAAAGTTTCCATTAGGACATAAATCGAAATGTTCACTGCAGGGTGTATTTCTGACAGAGGGTACTGTATTTGTCACTTGTGGACTCTTACACGATTGACTAGTTTTGATCCGGTTTGTCCTATATAATTTTCTTTGTGGGAAGTACAAATCATGCAGTATATTAAATTTCTAGATTTACATGACATACTGGTACATATAGTAAATGGTTTGCCACATTTAAAAGTAAATGATTCCCCAGTTTTTAAATGTTGACAGGTGCCACAATGAGGATCCATACATTTGGAAACTATATATATATATATATATATATATATGAAATGAGCAATTTATTTTCACTTCATCTTATATGCAGTATACAGACCAACCTTGTTATCTCAAACATGATGGGACTGAGAAAAAACTTCGAGATATCTGGTATTCGAGATATCAAGGATAAAATACTTAAAGAATAAGTGGTTGGGACTTCAGAATCATTTTTACACTTATCCATGGTATTCAAGATATCGGTGTTTGAGATACCTAAGTTTGACTGTATTTAAAAACAAAAAAAGAGGAATCTGTGACTATCTGTTTGCATATAGCATAACTAGACTGAATATTAAAAAAATGATTCACCGTAATGGACAAAGTGGATCAACTTTTTTTTTATTTTTAACCAGTCCCAGCTGGTCCCCCTGAATTTCAATTTGTCCAGAGTAGCCTGTTGAGTTGAGGCAGGTGACTCGGGTGAGTGTAATGGTCAACTCTGATGAACTAGTGGAGCTAAAATTCAGAATTTGCATTGCAGGTATTACTCTGTGAATGAAGTTCAGAAGTTTACCTATTCCAGGAGAATGGAAGAGAGCGGAGGGGATATTTCAGTAAGACATATAACATACAATGAATAGTTAATCATCATCATTTTCAAACCATATCTCGATATAATGTAATGGTCAAAATGCCCATTTTGTATTGTTTTTCTTTTTAAATCATTAAAATGACAAACATGATGTATGTCTATTGTGTGTACATTGACAATTTCTAATACCAGTTAAATCATTAAATAGGAAACTTGAGCAATTTAGAATTTCTTATGTAAGGACTGCAGAAAATTATTCATTGTAGTGATAAAACAAGAAATTTCAACTTTGAAAATGTTATTATTTTTAAAAAAAATTCTGTGCAGCAAAATTTGAGAAAGTTGATATTTCATGAATTTCTCTCAAAATGACCTATGGTGTTTCTTTAAGGACATTTGCAACATTTCTCAACAATATATAATTTTTCTTGACATTTCACATACAATTCACTTGCATTCTATCTCAATTCTACAAAGCACCTTAGATATATGACAAAATGTGTTTAAGAGTTAGCATATTTTGATAGTTTTTGGTTGTTGCATTAGCTAGCTCTTATGTATTACAGCAAGTTTTATAAATATAGCAAATAAGTTGTAAAAAATCTTTGGAACAATCCGGTATTGACCACAGGACCCTTGTATTACTAATCAATAACTAGTAAATCTAACAACTGAGCTATCCCCGTTGACATGCAAACTATGGTAATTTTACTACAATATAAAATTTAAACCTTTTTCGGAAATCATACAAGAACTCTTCTTATTGAGGAGATGAAAAACAAATTTCAGAGAAACTGTCAGAAACGTTACATATTCATCCTTATTTTGTTTACAAAAATTTATCAGAATATTATTTGAAAAGTTATTGTATGTCTTTTGAACACTTTAACATTTTTGTATTTCATAGTTTAAATTTATTCATAATTCATCCAGAAATGATGTCATCTATAAGTTATTGAAAAAGTGTTTTCTAATAAAATATATGGTGAAAAAATCAAGTGTTACAATATACTGGCCACTCACTATAGAATCAATTGGCCTGTATTTACATGTTATTGGAATATGAACAAAAATGCAATAAACAGGCTTTACAGGTATGTATAACGCCTAAGAAATATTCATATATCATAGATAAGATGGTTCTTCCAAAACTGGTCAATTTTAAGAAAGACTTAGGATTATTGTTATCTTCTGATATGCGATTGATTCAAATTTATGTGTATTCAGTGCTAGGTGAATGCAGGTGTGAATTGCTTTATATACGTGAAGCTGTTCATACATAAAGGTTTTTTGCGTTAATGTGACTCTTTGATGATTGTCTATTTTCAGCAAATGTGGTTGGAGAGGACATTCCTAACAACACTCTATTCTTTCCCGGGTATCCTTTGCTGGTTCCCTGTCAACAATACAGACACGGTAATTTAGAAACTTGTTTGAAGATAATTCTGTTAAAACCCTCTTCTCAGCTACAATTTATGGGGTTGAAAATATAGACTCAGTTTGCAAACATTCAGTGCAAATTTCACAAATATCTGTATTATTTTTTGGCAGAAAAGTGTTAGTCCTTTGGAGAATGCCATTGAAACTCTGGAATCAACGAACAAGAGGATCAACTCACTGATAGAGCAACATATAGCAGATGTCAACCTCAGCACCAACAACTTAGGGATGTTGTTGAATGGTGTTGTTGATGCTTCTGTCAATGGAGGGATATCCAACTACAAGGTAGTAACAATAGACATTGTGCTTTGTGTTGGTGTGTTAGGTTGTAATAAAATGGCAGGCTTAATTTTAAAATTTACTTGCTGGTGTGTTGTGATAAAATTTTTGTATGTGTATAGTACATAATAGCAGCTTTCCTACTGTGTAATCAATAAAATTAAAATATTATCAAAACTCAGTTTTGCCTTGAATAAAGAGGATGACATTCAGATGAGCTAAATATGAATACTTTTATCTTGGTAAGGAAGTAAAATGACTAATACTATCCATTATGATGCATGGTGTTCTGTGTGTTTTACAGCATATTATTTAGAATGATAAGCATTGAATGAAAACAAAAGATATATTACCTATTTCTGCAGAAGTCAGTCATCAGATACATATGGGTGATCTCGTCTTCTATAGATATCTTACAGTGGCAGAAGTCTTGCTTTGAAAAATTTTATTGTATATGTTGAGCAAACTGAATTGCAGTTATTGTCCTCCCCCCCCCCACCCCCCCCCCCCCACCCCCAAAAAAAAAAGAAAAAAAGAGAGAAGTTCTGCATTAAGCTCATCAGAGGAAGGGCTAAACTATTACAGAAAGCATGAACTTGTCAGAGAAACTATTTGGATATGCTGTGTATGATTGTCTTATTTATTTGTTAAGTGCTTTCAAAACAAAATACTGTTAAAACTGTCATAGAGACCCTTTGTATTAAGCAGTTCGTCTTTGGAAGTGTATTTTGATACAGGATTGATTAATATTCTTCCCATGTTTATATTGTGTTTTTGGCCAAATTTGTATATGCCTGATATTGGCCAGCCAATACTTAATAAATTAGTACCCAAATGGCAATTTGATAATTGAAAGATAAGTACAATGAGAAAGAAAAGAAATAGAATGACCCTGAATTTCTCAAGTATTGAATCAGTAACAACTAATGTCTTTGAGGCAAGTGTCTCATTATTCATGAGCAAATGTAAAATGTGAAATGTCACTAAGCATGCCAATGGGTAACAGACAAATATATTAATGATAAATTTATTTTTTATCACTAATGGTTTTTGTTATTTATTCCTCAACAATTTGATAAGCATGATAATTATGTTCCCCAAACAAAGTTTGGGAACATACTGGTTTTACTCGGTTTCTTCTTCTTCTTATTGTATCTTTCTTCTTGGGATTTTTTTGTCCACGAGTGTTCTCAGAAACTACTCATGGGATCAATGTGAAACCAATAGAAGATGATAGTATAGCATATGTAGATGTGCTGAAGGAATGTCGTTTTGTCTGAAAACGCCTGCATGTGCATGCACATGCATTGGATGTTTTGTTTACAAATTTTTGAAGCAGCTAACTTTTTTGTTTTTCAATGAAATCATTTGATATTTATATTGCAAGTATACCTTGAGCCCCTTTATGGATTTCTATGGTCAAAATTACGATTCTGCATGTGCATACACGTGAGCATCATTTTGATTGGATAATACAAAAATGTATGTCTTTGTTGTTGTTGATGGGAATGAGATCATATTCACAGTATAGGTACTCATCCCAAATGTCTCCAGATTGATGATATAGAATTTGCAAATGCGCATGCATGTGCATCGTCATTTGAAGTTTCAATTCTTTGAATAACCATAACTTTTGTCTTTTTTGTTAAAATCTTTTGATACTTAGGTTTTAAATGTATGTTGATATTCTGAACACAAATCTGTAGTAAAATGACCTTGGCTCACATGCATGCACATGTGCTAAATTGTGATTGGCAGATTTTCAAATCGCGATAACTTTCTTATAAATGATGCAACAACATCAAATTTCTAATGTAGGTATATCAAATGCCTATCGAGTGGCATCAACATCAATGTTGAGCCTTACTTACGTGCACATATATGCACATGTATTGCTTTTCCATCATTTTTTGGGTACTAAAATGGCCATAACTTTCGAATTGAAAGTTAAAATCATCTGAATTTCAAGTTGTGGGTTTATGATTCAAATGCCTATTGAATGGTGTGAACAAAAATTCTATGGTCAAATGCGTGTGAGCGCGTGTGAAATTTCATTTTTGACATCTAAATTCAAGTATCAGTCCATAACATTTTTACATTTGAATGAATGGTTTTGAAATTGATGTTGCAGTTATGTATTGGGACTCCCTGCTCGACGGTAGTGTCAAAATCACTTCTCCCATGTACTAATTTCTGATTGGCCGATATTGAAATTGCCATAACTTTCTTATAAATGATGCAAACAACATGAAATTTATATTGTAAGTATATCTATCAAATGCCTATTGAATGACATCAACATCAATGTGATGTCTTACTCACGTGCACGTATATGCACGTGCATTGGTTTTCTTTCATTTTTGGGTACTAAGATGGCCATAACCTTTGAATTAAAAGTTATATTGAAGTGAAATCTTAGTTGTGAGTTAATGATTCAAATGCCTATTGAATGATGTGAACAAAAATTCGTTCGTCGAATTCGCGTGTGCGTGAGAGTGTGTGCATCATAATTTTTTATGTCAAAATTCAAATATGGTCTATAACATTGTTGGATTTCAATGAATTGTATTAAAATTTGTGTTATAGATATATTTTGAGACTCCCTACTCATTGGTGTTGCCAAAATGACTTCATGGCACGTGCACTCAAATTTGATTGGCTAATATATTTCTATATATATATGTCGCTCATGAATATGGTATATTCAACGATATTGAGATGATATGTACACACTACTAAAACCTATATTGTAAGGTCATTGGATGTACAGATATACACTCGCATACGCGTGTATGCACGTGCATTGTTTCAGGTGTTTCTAACTTCTACTCGCTGTTAGTTTCTCATTTGTCATTGAAATGTTTTAAAATTGATGTTGTAGTTGTATATTTAGACTGTTAACATATTGACATGTTTAAGTTACTAATCAACACGTGCATGCACATGCACTGAATTTTGATTGGTGAGTTATTAAATGTTGATGACTGATTTGTTTAACTATGAAATGGAGTCAACGTTATAAAATATTGATATATTTGGATATTATACGATTTCTTATAGTCCAAATCACTTGTCCTGAAACAACTGACACCACTTCCTTCTTGGGGGAACATTTGGGGAACATCTGTAATGGTCTCCGTTACAATGAGTACTAGTTTTTTTTTAAGTTAATTATTTTTTGTAGTACCAATTGTACAATTTACTTGTCACTGTTGCTTATTCTCGGTGTTCATTGAACAATTTACTCATGCATGTAATTTGACTTAAGATTGGGAAGTTTTAACTTTGATTTAAAAAATTTCTGCACTCATTTTTTTTTTTTTTCGCACAATACATAAGACTGAGGTTTTTTTCAGGAATTTTTTTTCCAAACACTGGGGTTGTGCACTATACACAATACTATATAGTATGGTTTTTTCACTGGTGATATGGTGATAATTAATTTTGTATTGGTGATTTTTTTGTTTGCATTGGTGATCATTTTGTAAATAATAGTGTTCATATGTTTGTTTAGTAACATGGTCTGTTTATTTTGATTTTAGTGTATGCACAGTAAAACATGGTTACATTAAACACACTTCAATGAATTTATGCTTACAGTAAAACACAGTTACAGTGAACACTCTTATAATGAATTCATGGTTACAGGAAAACACAGTTACAGTGAACACTCTTATAATGAATTCATGCTTACAGGAAAACACAGTTACAGTGAACACTCTTATAATGAATTCATGGTTACAGGAAAACACAGTTACAGTGAACACTCTTATAATGAATTCATGCTTAAAATAAAATTAGGTTACAGTACACACTAATAATGCATTCACGCTTACAGTAAAACACAGTTACAGTGAACACACTTATAATGAATTCATGGTTACAGGAAAACACAGTTACAGTGAACACACTTACAATGAATTCATGCTTACAGTAAAACACAGTTACAGTGAACACACTTACAATGAATTCATGCTTACAGTAAAACACAATTACAGTAAACACACTTATAATGAATTCATGCTTACAGCGAAGTGATTTTAATTCGTTTTAATTTTTATTCATGAACTTATTGGATATAAAGAATTACATTTATAATGAATCCAAATTGTGCTGACCAGCACTTCACCATTTTAAGTGTGTTTTATTTTAACGATGTTTCTCATGTTTTGGAGAATTGTTCCATTTTGGCTGCCCATATTCTCACAAATGGTTGTTTTTTACAGTATTTAATTGACAGTAGAGACCTGTTGTTGGAATATGAATATTGCTATGTCCCTTTTATTTGGTTTGTAGGTATTTTATTCTGAGGGCTATGGAGAAACAGAAATACAGTTGCATTTAGTCCCAAAACTGAAGGAAGTGACCAGAGGTCAGGTCAGTGAAGTTTTCATTCAAGTTATTATTACTCCTCAAGACAGGACTTGAATTTAAAAAATAAAATTTTTTTTTGGTTGTTTGTAGTTTGCAACCTACAACGATAAAAGACCAGAGCGGTTGTGCTTTGGTAAATTATCCATCATTTCTGACTGTCTATAAGCTTTCTATGAATAGTTTTCATAGGACTGTAGCATTTGTACCTTTATAGATAATGAAAGGATTTTCCCCAAATCTATTTATATACAGACATACTAATTTAATTTTAATAATTATAATGCTTCATTCAAAAAAGGTAATCTAAATAGTGTAGAACACTATGCTTACTCCAGGCTCCTCAGTGTCGCACGCAATCACAAAGACACACATAAATAAATGGGTTTTATTTAAACATTAAATGATATTATAATTTTTAACATATATTGTGCTGATAGTATGAACGGATATGCAGATAAGTCAAATAGGGTGCATTATTTCCAATAGCAGGATCTGGCTTATTGTGTTGAGTCACTTTTAATGTGTCAGAAAGATCAAGATAAGCAAGGTAGCTCAAGTGAGCACTGCAGCCCATGGGTCATTTGTTAGGGTAGCTGAAGTATTCAATCACAATGATTTCACACAAAATTAGAATAAACATCTCCTATATAAACAGATTTGAATAAAAAGAAATTCCCTGATTTTCCCTTTTGTGAATCTTGCTCAATGCAAATAAAGATGCTTAATTTACATAATCCATACAGCTGAAGTTCAATGTGAACACCCACATTTTGAATACCATGGATATGTCAAAGTGAGTTGGAAGTCCCAGCTATATTTTCTTTATGTATTATATCCTCAATATCTTGAATCCACAAATATATCAAAGTTTTTTTCTCAGCACCATCAAGTTCGAGATAATGAGGTTTATATATTCAGATTGAATGCACAGATATGAAAATATGCGCTTACTGTTTTGATTTTGTAAGCAGTTGTTTCAAATCCACCCCTGGTATTGATGTTACGCAGTCAGAGAACGGTTGTGGTCTCTGTGTCTCTTGATTTTTTGTAATCATGGATGTTATATAAGTTTGATATGTCATGCTTATTGATGATCCATGGATCTCGTGGTTTTTTGGTTTTTTTTTTAATTTTGTGTATTGAATGTATGTTGTAATGCTTGACAGGTTTTGCTTTTACGAGAGGCATTAAATATACACAGTCGCAAAGTTTCTGAAGAATTGAAGCCTTTCCATGATCACATGGAACAGAGATTCCGGGAAATGGTGAAGCTGATCCACAAGGAGTATAATCTGAATGTAAGTTTACCGTTTGTGACTAATCACATGTGCTCCTTAAAGCTGAGCTTCTGCTCTTAATGTATTCCAGAGCACCACGTGTTTATTTAATTTTGCTGTTAATTGCGGAAGAAATGTCCTATGCTTCCCTGAGAAATTATCAGATTGAATGGATGCTGATAAGGATTTTATATTTGATGAGTGTTCCTTGTAACAAAACCTTTTGTTTGGTACCAAAATATTCGACCTCTTGACCTTGACTTTGGAGTTTGCCCATACAGTAGTGTAGTGTTTCACAAGCACATCTTATTAAAAGAATAATGAAGCTTAAATTTAAAGTTAAAAGTTTAAATTGCTGATTAACATTTTAATCAATGATGAGGTAGTTAATGAAAACCTGTAAACCAGAAATTCTTCTTTACGAATTTTTTGAAAGAGTTTTAAAAAAAACATCGGAAGTAACTTAACCTCTTTTTCAAGTTTTAAATTCAGTCAACATAGGAATTATTTTCATTTACATCTTTGATAAAAATTGTGATAATTGATGCTAAACAACAATAAAATTAGTGCCTTAATTCAACCTAATGCATTTATAAATCAGGGTTTTAGATCAGGTTTTAATGAAAGGTGAACTGACAAAGATACCGTGTGTAATTGCGCTCTTGCCATCTTTTTATATGCCTATACAGTCTGAGATGGCAACTGTGTTCATTCATCTGTCTCGCTTTGTGTCTGGCTCATTACTTAAATACTGTGAGACATACGGAGTCATCAGACTTTGTCAGCTGATACATTTTAGGTAGAGGTGGGTCATAGTTTAAAGCTAGATCATGTGATCTTTGATTAAGTTGATATGGCTAAATATGGTAAAATCATGTCTGACTCATAACTGGATAATTATTTGATTTAGAATCATCAAACATGATCTGCAGATGCATCTTAGTAGAAGGTGTGTTGCACTGTAAATCAAGGTCACTGTGACCTACATGTATAATTAATGGCAAATTCATTTTTTTTGAACTTATAGAGATTTGAGTCCTAGAATCAACAAACTTTATCAATTTGTGCATCTATAGAAAAATGTAAATTGCGTCTTAAAATCAGGTCAATTTACAAAAAGTTTTAAAAAGTTTTAAAATGGTAAGTATATAAAAAAAACCTGTATTTTAATTGAGGTAACACTTACTATGCAGTAACCCTATTCAGCAGTTATTGCATGAAGAAATCCACATTTTTTCATAAATTGTAGCTACATAACAATTAATATGAATAATTATTTGGTTTTTAACATTAGTGATATAAATATAGGCAGCATTGTATTACAAATTTGCAAAGACTTAACATGCACATTACACTACAGATATAGATATTGTCTTGTGGGAATAATGAGCTAAGCCATGGTGTTTCAAAGAGTTTGATTATAGCTAAATTCTGTCTAATTAAGATTCTTTTTGTCCCTTGGGAGTAATGATCTAAGCCATGGTGTTTCAAAGAGTTCAGCTGCATGTGCAAAAACCATTTT
Source organism: Ostrea denselamellosa (assembly GCA_024699665.1). NCBI lineage: Eukaryota > Metazoa > Mollusca > Bivalvia > Ostreida > Ostreidae > Ostrea > Ostrea denselamellosa. Next base: position 7,895,086 of record JAMZEH010000016.1, on the reverse strand, counting down.
GATAAGGGCCAAATTACATCTGTCCAGTTAAAGATTAATTAATGAATATATTGTAAGAAGGCTGTGGAAAAAATCTGTCTCTCCTTTAGTTATGGAGCATTTCTTTGTACAACGAAATTGTTAGTAATTATATCATGTGAAAGAAATCAAAATACATGTAATAAAATGAAGCATGTTTTGAAATGTAGTTATATATTGTAAATTCAACATGATTTTGTCTAATGCACACTCCTCTATTTATGATTAATAAATATTTGATGGGCCAATCATGTGCCGTGGTGGTACACTTTATTTTTTTTTTCACCTACTTATTCTTTCCTTGATTTGGGGACATAAATTCCCTGAATTAGCTTCTTTTCTTAAATTTCCAGTTTTTGTGGTGCAATTATACATTTTCAGTTCTGATCATCATGCCAAAAACACAAAAATTAAAAATGTAACATTTAAAAAATCATTTTTTTACTTATTCAGTGTATTTAATATCAGGTTATCCTTAATAAAGATTCAGATTGACAGTCGGAAAATATATGCAACAAAGAAACACAACTCTTGCAAGATAAATTGATGGACAGTCTGCTAAAATAAAAAAAAATCTCTATCTGACTTATGAGAGAGACCATATGAAATTCCCCCCAAAAAATTCTCCAAAAAAAAAGGTCACTGATTTATACATGGGTCAACTTTTATAGGAGTATATATGGTATATTTATCTGTATTCATACGCACATTGTTTACATCTGCAACACATTCATGAGGAAATAGCTATCATTACCATTTGTAAAGATATCAAAGGCAAATTGTCTGAAATGTAAATATTCACCAATGTTTTAAGATCTGTCTTTGAAGTCTGTGCTCTTCTCCTGATTTGTTTTGGCTTATTTCTTTGATTATGCTAATAGAGTACCAGCATTGAAATTAAAATAAAATTATGTTTCCTTTTGTTGACCATTTAACTCTGAGGTCAGTTTTTTTGTTTTGGGGTTTGGTTTTTTTTTTATTTGTTTGTTTTTCTGTTTTTTGGTGTTTTTTGTTGTTGTTGTATTTGTTTTTGTTTTGTTAGTGCTACTTGGAGGCACAAAAACATATTGTGTTGAGTAGGGCATTATAAGCATATGTTGATTTACATGGATAAGTTCAAGTTCCTGAAAGTAAAGAAGAATGGTCTTTTCTATTTATTGTGTGATGATCAGATCATTATTCCACTGTGGCCAACTGTGAAGGTCATATCCTTATGTTATGACTACTAGGTTAAACAGACACTATTAGTGATGTTACACATTCAAAGTGAGAAAAGTCATATACTTTAGTATCAGTCTTTTCACAATAAATCACATAGCCACATATTTTACACTCACACATAATGTTTGATTGTCACAAAAGCATGCTTAAGCCCTAGTATAAATATCCTTATTCACATTATTTGACATGAAGTTTGCTATGACAAGACAGTTTATTGTGACCTTGAACTATAGTCTTTTGACTAAGATTAAGGTCACTAATAAAAATGCTGGAAGTAATATTTGTCTAGCAATTTTTGATGGAGAAGCATTAGAGGAAATTGAATATTTCTTTAAATCATGAAATCTTAGTTTTAGAGTTGAAAGATGCTTTCAGTTCTTCAACAACTCTCTTCATACATAGTCTTTGGTCTTTAACTCAGTTGAATGTTAGGCCCTCTTGTTTACTTTGAATATCATGTGAATTCATGTTTGATAGTTAGGTAGTACAATTAACATTACTTTTGTCCATATTGTTGAAACTTCATCAGATATCATTTTCAGACTGAATTGAGCTTTTTGTACATTTTAGCTTCCAGAAGCAAACACAGCCACCCTGAAGCGGTATAAATCTATGTCAGCTGTAAGCTTGAGTCGTGTCAGTGAAGCATTTAATAACCAAATACTAATGACAGAGTAAGTTGTTTTCTGCTGTTTCTACTAATTCTTTTGTAGAGTTGAACATAGGACATGTTAGAATATAATTGCTATGTATGGTGATGTAACACATTCATTGCAATATTTCAGCTATTCATTAATAATGAATGACTAAATAGTCAGGGGTTGCAATTTTGTATTTTACAGATTTCTCACCTTTTATAAGAACTCATAAAATGGGATTATTTTTACATCTATATGATATCTAGTTATAATTACTGTGTTCATTTTTAAAGGGAAACCTATTTTTAGGTCAACCTGAGTATTATAAATGGCCTATTTTGATACTATTCATGTCCTTCTGTCGATCATTTGTAAACTTCTCAATATCTTCCTCTCAATATTAACATGGTCAAGGAAGGTTGCAAGATGAGTGATTTTGCAGCTTAGTGTACTAAGAACTCTAATTAAAGTGAGTTCATCATTAGTTGGTTTCCATGATTATTCAAATTACTTGCGAGTGATTTCAATTCTGTGAGATTATTTCCAGACATAGTGACAAACCTTTTAATATACCTTGACTCCAAATGCACGCAGATCTTGAATTTAATATATCTGAAAACAAATTCAAAACTGTTATAAAATATCTGAGATGGCAAAATTGCTGCTATTATCAGTATTTAGTGTAACATGTTTATATGAAGCAACTGTGCAAACATGTTTTCCCACTGTGAAGTCTTCCTAAAAAATAGATATTTTATATTATCTTCCAAAATAGATATTGTATATTATCTTCCAAAATAGATATTGTATATTATCTTCCAAAATAGATATTGTTTATTACCTGTATCTTCCAAAATAGTTATTGTATATTATCTTTCAAAATTGATACTGTACGTATGTCTTCCCAGATAAATATTGTATGTCTTCCAAGATAGATATTGTATGTTTTCCTAAATAGATATTGTAAGTTTTGCAAGATAGATATCTTCTGTCATCCACGATAGATATCTTTTGTCTTTCATTTGTCTTCTGAGATAGATATTGTTTGTCTTCCAAGATAGATATCATTGCCTTCTGAGGTAGATACTGTATGTGTCTTGTTTGTAAGTACATTAAGAGTATTATGATGAAATTACAGTAATATCTCCATTCATGAAAAGACTAGCATTAAAATAAAAGTACATTTCTCGTATTTATACTCTGGATTAACTAGGAATCAAATATTTTCATTTTGAATGGAACAAGTTCCCATAATTATTATTACAATGAAAATGTGAGATTAAGAATTAAATATTACTGTTCATATACAGACCTTGAAGCATGTTACTACATCAGCTACACAGTGTGGTATGTTTCTTGGCCTGCAGATTTCATCATGGTTTGTACGGAACAGTTTGTTTTGTTTTTGATTACCTGCTCTGTGGTCGGGTTTGCACACTATGCAAAGTAGTAGGTGTGGTTTGCAAAATTTTGGTTTTGTTTCGTTTTGATTTCTATTTAATTGGTTTGTATCAGTTTAAAGATCTTTACTTAGGATTTCATTATATACAGACAAATTTTAAAAACACATGACTTCCATCCTTTAATAGAAATCTTATTGTTTATTGTTCTCATTTATAAATGCACAATACTATCTTGATTAAAATTGAAATACATCAAGAATAAATGGTCAATGAGTGTGCTATTTATTTATTTTTTTTATATGAATTTGATTTTCATAATAGAAGGGTAAACAACAGGGGTGAAATTCATTTGAACTTTCACTTTTATTACTTCATGTTATTATTTTTAAGGAAATATGCACTGTATCTCAATAAGATATAATTTTTCGTGGCAATTCTGGTACAGATTTCTTGAATCTTATTTTGTTTTTACAAAAAATTGGGATATGTTGCCAGGTTTGTTTCAGAGGACGCATATTTTGATATACTGGTTGTGGGAAGTAAAAACACAAAGTCAGCTCCTATGTATTACAAATGGTTGTACATATGGACATTACTAAGTTTTTGTAGCAAAAAAATGGAGAAAAATCTTTGAATCAGTTAGGGTTTAAACCTGCAGATACTCTTACATGACTAGATAGGTGATCGTACCAGTGAGCTAACAAGACTAACATAAAAGTTTGGTAATATTACTATGCTTATAAAATTTAGATCATACAAGAACTCTTCATCTAGAGGAGATAAAAATTTTATTTTAGGAGAAAAAATTTGCACATGACCTTAAATATAACAGCAAAACACACCATAGTGTAAGAAATGTGGAATTGGAAACACCTGATTGTTGATGATCCGATTTCAATAAATTCACACTGTGATTATTAGATATGAAGAAAACGGCAAAATTAAAGGGTAATGGAAAGGTCACTCAAGGTCAATTTGTTAATGTCAAGGTTACTCAACATATACCTTATATATGAAATAAACCCCTTTGTTTCAACAGTATTTCAACAGTTATTGATTATTGTGCAAGTCACTCTTCTATAGTTCATTGGTTAGATGCAGTTTGGAGAGCATTTAATAGTTTTACTGATATTCTTGTTGTATTAAAATTTGAATGCTAAATTTTCTTTGATCCACTTGCCTATGATCATTACACAAGGAGATTGTTGGTGAGTGGATCAAAGGATCTAATTTTAATTAGATTGATGCTTTTTATTTCACTTTTCACAATATATCACAATTTTGAAATTTGGTGCCATGACAAAAAAATGACATTGAGAGGCAAGTAGAATGTCCTGTGACCTTCACAAGTTCATAATGAGTGCTAGGTGTGTTTTATATAGTAGGTTTTGGAAGGCATGGCTTGTATGGTTTGCTTGGCACAGAACGGTTCTGTATGATTTGTTTCTTGAGTACTTTACGCAGAACGGTATGGTGTATTAGCATGTTTCAGCGTCTGTATATTTTCACATATTATGTTTCAATATTTTAGCTCAATTGAACTTTCTGATCAAAATTTGTATGATTGCTTAACTTTCCCAGAATTACTTAGACAATTTCAATCAAACTTAGCACAATTAAGACATCATTGCATGAAGACATATATTTAAACTCTCCATGTCTTGCTGGGAAACACCTAACTACTGACATAATTCTAAAATTTCATGATGTGTTTTATATATATATATCTTTCAAGTAGAGACGTCAGCCTCCCTCTCCATTTCAAATCAGTGTGTATTTTATCTTTGTGAAATTCACAGACTGTAGAGATAGGATGAAGAGTCCAGTGCACTGTGACTTTGGTAGCTGACGTTGTATGGTGGTAGATTGTTTAAGAGCTGTCACCAAGTGATTGGTATACACGGCAAGCTCACTCAATTGTTCGTTAATGATTGTGAGATTGATGACATTAATGAGAAAATATTTTATAAAGATGATTAATAAGTGTCCATTGACAGGAGATATATATTGTTAAGTCATTGGAGTGAGTAAGGAGAACATTACAGCTTTTGATACAGTGAAAACTGCCTAATCTCAACCTGTGTTATCTGTTTCATATTTTTATTGTTTTTCACACTGCACATTCTGACCAAATATTGTCTCCGATGACATATCAGCTTAGACAGGTTTCACTGTATCAACGGTGGCAAGTGTAATGTAATTTGATAAATATTTTATTAGGCCACAATAATTTTCTGGAAAAAGTTATAGATTTACATACGCATGTCCAAAATAAAACATAGCCAGGTCTACTTGATTTAAAAATGAAATGTTTGTTGTATTTGGAAAATTGTACAGGGCTTGTCACTTATATATTTGTAAAATGTCAGCTTTCTTCACGTTTTCCTGAAAATTCTGAAGATTTCACAAAGCCAGATATATAAAAAAAAAAGAGAAAGTTTTTGTTCAACCCCAGTGTTCAATGTAAGGATCTCGTGGTGAAATACAGAAAATTTACAAAAATTATCCCAAGAGGCTCATTGACACATGCCTCTGAGGGTAAGTAATTAGAAAAAGTGTAAATAGACTGGGATGTTTCAGAAATCTTAAGACTCGATCACCATCTGCAAAAACAGCCAGAACTGATTTTTTTTTTCTTCTTGAAAACCCACATGGATATATACCCATTTTTAGTTTGTTCATATCATTTTATTATCAGTAGGATGTATCAAGCATATTACTAAAATATTCGGGACTAGTGTATCTAACTAAGTATTACTGATACTTATGATATGCATTACACTTTTTTTTACACTTTTTTTTTTTTTTTTTTACTTCATATTGAATGTTGTCTTTCAACTTCTCACAATTGCAGGTCAGTAACTGAAATCAAAAAAGATTGCTCAGGCAAACTTGAACAGCCAACAAGTAGTTCCTACATACCTGGCAGTGATAGGTCACGCTCTGTGATTCGGTCTCTTAGTTTACCAACTATTCAAAGTTCTCGGTCCACTTGTTTTTATGTCCATAGTGTAATAGAAGAAGAAAATGTGGACTAGAGTTGTTTATTTCATTAGTCTTAGGATTTTGGTTCAGGTTTAGTTTATTTTTGTTGAAGGTAGTGCAATGTAATTATAAAGAAATTATTAAAATTACATGATGACTTGGAAAAATATTCTTAGCTGAAACTATTCATTTAGAAATGTACTCTTTACTCTTTGTTGTTCAGTTGTACCAATTTCTTTATTCCGATATATGCTAAAAATCTATATTTATATTCAGTAATTTGAATTTTACTAAATTTCAATATAACAAAGTTACTTGCATAAAATTCAAACTGCATGTCTTTGCATTTATTTACTACTGTTTAGTATAGTAGTGTTGTAGAATTATTATATATTATATATTTCCCTTAAATGATGTATTGAAATGCAAGTTTCCTCTGCTTTCTAACATAGTTTTTTATCATAGTATGTAGTTCTACGCACAGCATGAACCTTTCCTTGATGCTCATGCAATAAAGGATGTATAATGATAGTAATTTTTAGATTTCTTTCTTTCAGATTTTGTGGAAATGTTGCATACCTTAAAAATATGTACACTCTCTATTTTCTAACTGATTCATTCAATTTTGATGAAGTTATGTCTATTTTAAGACCATGAAATAAATGCTTTTTTCTGTATATTCTGTTGATACTATATTTTCACATTCCAATATAGAAAATGACATGGTTGTACTTGATACTGAGGTTGCTAATGATGTGGTTGTACTTGATACTGAGGTTGCTAATGATGTGGTTGTACTTGATACTGAGGTTGCTAATGATGTGGTTGTACTTGATACTTAGGTTGCAAATGATGTGGTTGTACTTGATACTTAGGTTGCTAATGATGTGGTTGTACTTGATACTGAGGTTGCTAATGATGTGGTTGTACTTGATACTGAGGTTGCTAATGATGTGGTTGTACTTGATACTGAGGTTGCTAATGATGTGGTTGCATGTCCTGACCCCAGCTTAGGTCATTGGGCAATTTAAAGGTTGTTGGGAAAAACATAAATTTCATGTACTGACCTATGTTTGAAGATATCTACACAGCTGGACTTCATGCAGATGTTTCAGATGCCTTATAGATATGTTCCAATTAATATATTTCCCAAGGTCATTTAAACAATGTCAAGGTCACTTGGAGAAAAAGTTAGTTGGTTGGTTGTACGTTGTTTAACATCCCTCTTGAGAGTGCTGGTGAAGGGCTGCAAAATTTGGGCCTATGCTCAGTGCTTACAGCCTTTGAGCACAGATAACATAACTCTATCATGCCACACTTGCTGTGACACTGGGCCTCAATTTTTGTAGTCTCATCTGATGGACCTCCATTAGTCACCTCTTATGACAAACAAGGGGTACCAAGGACCTATTCTAACCTGGATCCCGATGAGAAAAAGTATATAGCTTTTGTTTATGATTTATCTTTGCAGTGTTGAAATATTAGATGTTTATTTCATTGTGACCTTTTGAGTGTGACATTATCATTATCCAATGTCAGTTTTAAGGTCAAGGTCATCTTGTGAGCTTTCTTAGTGAAATTTATATATTTACTAGCAGTCAAACAGTCATTGTTTTGTTAGAAGAGCATTTGACATTGTTGCAGGGAAGCTGTATGCATGTTTAAGTGAAATCTTTCTAGGCCAATTCCCAAAGCTGCATATTAAATATTGACTTGTAGTGTAATCCTACATAGCTCTCAACATGTGATATGTACAATGCATGTTAAAAAATTACAAACTATTAAATGAAAAATTGTTAACTTTCATAATGTTTGCAATAAATTTTTTTATATTCAAATCCTGATACTCCTAAAACTTATATATTGTCGATCTTGCATAGTAAATTTAAACTGATGATTATCTAGGCAATACATTGTTGATTTGGCCTTTGTCACTTGTAATATTTGTGGCAATAAATTATTTGTATAATATATTGTATTTGTCTAAATTATGGTAAAATTCATCTTTGAAAAACTGGGAGTGGGGGGGGGCTCTCTGTGTTAGTGAAATTGCAGTTATAATCTAGAAGGGACGAGAATGCTTGTATTTGTCATAGTCTGTTATGTCAACTATTAATTATATAACCTATTGCTGTCAGCAATAAGAAAGCATTATGTGTGATGTGATCATTGACAGCCATTTCTGGTTCTAAAATTTGGACTTTTGTTTCTCTGAATTTCAGAGTTTTCCGTGTCGGGTTCCACCACAATCTGATTTATATTTTAGAAAGTGCCATATTTAGATTGAATTCTAGAGAATGTGTTGTCAATCGTTCTGGCACTTTTTCAACTAGCAATTATGACTTATTTTTCGTGTACTTGTACCATTGAAATATGAAAATTAAGTTAAACTAGTACTCATTGTAACAGAGACCATTACAGATGTTCCCCAAACGTTCCCCCAAGTAGGAAGTGGTGTCAGTTGTTTAAGGACAAGTGATTTGGACTAAAAGAAACCATATAACATCTAAATATATAACTATTTTATAACGTTCACTCCATTTCAGTTAAACAAATCAGTAATCAACATTTAATAACTCACCAATCAAAATTCAGTGCACATGCATGCACATGTTGATTAGTAACTTAAACATGTCAATATGTTAACAGTCTAAATATACAACTACAACATCAATTTTAAAACATTTCAATGACAAATGAGAAACTAACAGCGGTTGAAGAAAGAAACACCTGAAACAATGCACGTGCATACACGCGCATGCAAGTATATATCTGCACATCCAATGATCTTACAATTTAGGTTTTAGTAGTGTGTACATATCATCTCAATATCGTTGAATGTACCATATTTATGAGTGACATATATGTATAGAAATATTAGCCGATCAAATTTGAGTGCACATGCATGCACATGCAGGGATGTGATTTTGGCAACACCAATGAGTAGAGAGTCTCAAAATATATCTGCAACACAAATTTCAATACAATTCATTGAAATCCAACAATGTTATAGACAATATTTGAATTAAGACATAAAAAATTACAATGCATGCGCACTCACGCACACACGAATTCAATCAATGAAGTTTTGTTCACACCATTCAATAGGCATTTGAATCATAAACCCACAACAAAGATTTCACTTCAATATAACATTTAATTCGAAGGTTACGGCCATTTTAGTACCCAAAAATGAATTGAAACCAATGCATATACGTGCATGTGACTAAGACACCACATTGATGTTGATGTCATTCGATAGGCATTTGATAGATAAACTTACAATGTATATTTCATGTCGTTTACATCATTTATAAGAAAGTTATGGTGATTTGAATATTGGCCAATCAGAATTTAGCGCACTTGTATTCATGTGGGGGGAGGTGATTTTGACACTACCATTGAGTAGAGAGTCCCAATACATATCTGCAACATCAATTTCAAAACCATTCATTCAAATGTAAAAATGTTATGGACCGATACTTGAATTTAGATGTCAAAAATGAAATTGCATGCACGCGCATGTGAATAGGATGATGGAATTTTTGTTCACACCATTCAATTAGCATTTGAATCATAAACCCACAACTAATATTTCAGATAATTTTAAATTTTGATCCGAAAGTTATGACCATTTTAGTACCCCAAAAAATGACGGAAAAGCAATACACGTGCATATATGTGCACGCGAGTAAGACTCAACATTGATGTTGATGCCATTTAATAGATATACTTACAGTATAAATTTGATGTCGTTTGTGTCATTTATAAGAAAGTTATGGCGATTTGAAAATCGGCCAATGAAAATTTAGCATTAAAGTCATTTTACTAGTACATTTGCACTCAAAATACCAATATACATTCACAAACTAAGTTTCAAAAGATTTTAACAAAAAAGACAAAAGTTATAGTCATCCAAAGAATTGAAACTTCAAAAGATGATGCACATGCATGCGCATGGACGTTTGCAAATTTATATCATCAGTCTGTGGAAATTTGGGATGCCTACCTATACTGTTAATATGATCTCATTCCCCAGAAAAAAAGTCCCAAGAAGAAAGAAACAATAATAATAATAACTAGACATGATCTCATTGCGAGCAACGAGTAGGTCTTCTGTTCTATTTCTGATCAGGTGAGATTACATCTTGACTGTGATAATTCAACTGTTGAAGATCAACAATAAATGAAACGAATAAGCAAGTAAAATTTTCAAAATAGGATGAAAATCACATAAGAGATGAGAGTTGTCAATTTTAAACAACTTTCTATTCTTTTACTTCTGGTTTCTCAGAAGTCCTTAAAGTGAATGAACCTGAAAATTTCAAAGAAAAATGCTCATTTTAGGACAACTTCTGGTTTGATACAACAAACATTTCAAAGAAAAATGCTCGTTTTTGGACAACTTCCAGTTTGATATAACAAACTTCTGGTGGAAATGGTACGAATTAAAATGCTATAGTAGACTGTATTATGAATGTTTAAAAATAAAGAAAATGAAGAATTGCAGATTTTTTTTTTAACAACATCCAGTGGACGAGGGAAGTGACGGCAACGAAATTGAAAGATGTATGTCACATCTATAATAGTAATGCAGAAAAAAACTTAAGAATAATGAGGTTTTCTGTTGGAAACGGAAGACCTTAATAAATACGTAACCAATAACCATTCTGCTGACATTAGCAGTTACAAAACGTTAAAATAACAACTTTTCTTCAAAAATGCATCAGAAAGTCAGTATGGTTTACGAGATATACTTGAAAACTATGTTCAATACTATTTGATAGTAGGGGTTTTTTTTCTTTTTTTTTTAATTTGGGTGTAATTTTTTTCCCCTTTTGACCTTGTCTTTCTTCTGTCACTTTGTATGTGAGTTTTGTCATTGTTTTGACACTTGGATTTGTGTTTATGTCTATTAAACGGTACCTATACCAGTCCAATTTTAAAGGGTATATAAATCTGGAAGCTGCTGTGCTTGTGGCATGTTTCAGGACTTTTAATATTGAGGAGAATATAACCTAACCGTGGTAATTGTAATAAATACAACCAAATGATTCACGACTACATAAATGTGATTTCCAGACTTTTGGATGAACAGACATTTTCAGCCAAAGTGCTTGTTACAAGAGAGCACAGCTTAAACAGAGACAGACAGGTCATGTTTAACTGAAATATGGGATGAGTGCCTTAAATAGATAGAAATTTTGCAAGATTTGTCTCGTGACTTTATTCGGAAAAAGATGGCTGCCAAAAAGGCAGTTGAAAAATGGGTGATTTCTGCTTTTCATCTCTTTCGAGCACTCTTTCTCTTATTTTCAAGGAACTTGGACTGAAAACAATTCATTATTTTTTATTTGCATTGTTCGCAACACATATCTTGTTGCAAAAATAAATCATGACTGAAATGAAGCTGATTAAGTGAATTCAACATGTTTCGCATACTTTTTAACTGTAATTTGTATCGAAAGTGTATCACAGTGAATTTTTTTTTAGATTATTAGTTTATTTACTTATACTAAATTGATATTGATACCCAAACAACACTTGTTTTCTCAACAAAATATAGGAAAATGTATGTTAATGTTTAATTCCTCTCAGCCCCTTATTTAAGGCCCTTAAAATATCGTTGAATATGTCTGAACATTATTTACAACTGTTGTTCTATAATGTTTAACAAAATATTTTTAGTTTTCAAGATATTTAGCATGTTCAATTTTAGAGGTCATCCCCTGAATTCCTTAAAAGGAAAAGTTAAGATGAAATTTGAAGACGGCAACTTGTTTACAGTCACATTCTGACCAATTTATGTTAAATATTGCTTTACAAAATATTTGTCATTTGGGAGATATAAAGCTTCAAAGTTTCGTACATTATTCCCTTAGAAATCCCTTATTGCGTAATGATCATTTTGCTAACATCAGCAATTACAAAACCGTAAAACAGGCAACCGGAGGCTACAGAGCTCTAACGTTTTTGGAATTTAAAAAAAAAACGAATGCTATTGGGCACATCTAAAAACTCCACTCTACAATCGCTGAAAAGTACACTTCAATATCTTGAATAGTTTCTGAGAAACTCGCGGACAAACCAACCCCCCAAATTTCAGAAAAACGTCAATATCTTATGTAATAATTGACATCATCAAAATCTAGGGGGAAAAATGTATCAAGTTTAATTTAATATATATCATCCTTGAAAATTTGATGAAAATCTGTCAACACATATTCAAGAAATTGTGTGAACAAAATTTGTAGGAAAAAAAAAAATTATAATAATAGAGAAAAAAACTTAAGAATAACAAGAAGACCTTAATAATAAGAAGAAACAGAGTAAAACCAATATGTCCCCAAACATTGTTTGGGGAACATAATAAAGATACCTTAGTTTGATAGTGATTGAAATATATGTGACACTTACTTTCTGATACGAAACAATGGAGGAAAATGGTGATTTTGGCCCTCAGAAAGTAAGTGGCAGGATATTCATGTGTTCATGAGCTGGTATCAAATATGTATGTAATAATTATGTGATGTCAAAAACCAAATAAATTCTTGATTTGTTATTTACTACAATGTAGCATACTGGATCCAGTGTAGTTGATCAAATTTCTGTAATAAATCCACAGACACTGTCCAAGCATTTGAAGACTAGCTGCTTTAATCTTGATGACTCTAATGATTTAGGGTGATATAAGTGCCTAGAATAAATTCACAATAATTTGTGTAGCAATATTCCATTATCACTTGTTTATGATGTTTATGTCTCTCAACTGATTCAATATGTGAAAGCATATTCTACATATGATTAATTTCTACACTGAGGCAGGCTACTGACAAATAAGTGGATGCTACAAGTGTTTCAAAAGTCTTTTAAAATCAGGATTGATTTTATTTGCAAATATCACCTGACATTAGTTAGATGTCTGATGTCTTTCATACCAATTGTTTGGCCGTTCTTTTTCACACTGATTTTGACTACGGACTCAATTTACCTAATCAAAGTAGAGGGCTCACAATGGGTGTGACTAGCCTGTAGGAGATGCTTACTCCTAGGCACCTGATCCCACCTCCGGTATTTCCAGGGATCCATTTTTGCCCAGCTGTTCTCAATTTTGTACTCTTTATAGGATTTATGAGATGAATCATTGTCTGTTGTCTTCACTTTTTCATCCTGACACTTATTGTAGTTAACAAGTAAAATCAGTTGATGCAAATTGAAAATTGTGTATCTACAAGTATCTGTCTATCTATCCATCTACCACTGTTGATACTTCATATGACAATCGAACAGATCTGCTCATTTTTGACAGTACTGTTTTCTTGAAATGTTTGAAATTAGTATTTTCACTAGATATGAAGCTGCAGAATTATGAAACCTGCAGAATAAACTAAATTCATATCCATAGATTTATGAAGCCAATGATGAAAATACATATGCCGTTAATTTTGTTTCTCACACTTCTGTAAATATTATCAAAATGTTGAATTACTGTCAGATTTTTAGAGCTAAATGAGGCTGTTGGTAAAAGCTAGCATTTACCCACATCTATTAACTAGTATCAAGTGGTACCTCATTATCAGTTTGCATTTCAATATAGCATTATATGCATGTCATCTACTGCATGGATTTTTATGCACTGTGACCTTGATCAAATCCCTTTGAACTATCACTGCCAGAGTTAGTAACTTTTTTTTGAAAATGTAAGTATATGTATATATACAGTACTACTTTTGTATGTGTAAAGCTTATGTGTATTTCTGTATGACTTATAAGTGCTTTGTAATTTTGTAATAACAAACAAAATGTCTGTGGCAGAATTACTTGATATTCATTGCAGAGCATAAAGTTGGTAGAGGTTCTTTGTATGCAATCTCTGTCATAAAAAATGCTGTCCATTGAGTTTATATATCCATCTATTGACAGACATGATATGAAGATGGTAGTTAGTCACTGAATGGTGTACAGTTCACTTGCTGTGTAGTTTAGTAAGAACTTTAAGGCCTATTCCAGATATGTTACACTTTTATTTATGGTTTTTAAAATGAAACTGCATTTTTTGATAATGGGCTACTCCCCCAAAATATTGTTATAGAGTTTTGTAAAACTATTTGGAAATATTTTGATAATCTTAAAACACGTATTATTTATTATTTCTCTACAAAATTGATACCATCTTTAACTTTGCATTATTCACAAATCTTGACTTCAAAATTCAATAGAAATTAAAATAATTAAAAAAATAAATAAAAAATTAAAATCCTTCAACAGCATCTTTGTTATTGGTGCATTTTATGTATCAGTAACTGATTTACGTTGTTGTTTGATCAAATAATGAAAAATCTCATTTGATGCGTTCAAAATCTTATAAATCTTACATCCTTTAGCCTTTAGTTATGCTCTTTACTCATGAGTCTAGCATAAGTTAGGTTGTTTTATCAAGGTCATTTAATCAAGGGGCCTCTGTGGCCAAGTGGTTAGAGCATCGTGCTCAAAATCACAAGGCCTCTCACCTCTAGTCGGCACAGGTTCGATTCTCGCTCGCACCGATATATGTGAGAAAGTTTGCCAGTTTACTTTTGGAAGGTCGGTGGTTTCTTCCCAGATACATTGTATCTGGGTTCTCTCCTCCACCTACAAAAAACTGGATGCCACCAGATAACTGTAAAATTGTTGAGGTGGTGGAAAACAAACAATCAATCAATTCATTGCAGTTATATAACAGTCAAGTTTTTCTTATGATAATATTTTGTGTTTACTAGCAATCTTTTCTCATGATAAATAGCCAGCCTTAAACTGGTTCTCAATTGTGGTCTCTGTCATTCAGACTGAGTGATTTTGCAAGGTTTTTTTTGTAGATAAATGTGTTTTATCAAAATGTCCAGTTTTCAAGAAGCTATATATTTACCCTACACTATGTATGGCTCGAACTCGCAAGGATAATACATTCACACAACCACTAATAATCCAAGGACTACATATGGCCTACATTTCCAGGATGAGTTTACACTTTCAGTAGGTTGATTCAGCATGGAAATTATAATGTAATTTATTTTACAAGTCATTTGAAAACATGCCCACCTGAGATTGTTGCAAACCGAGTTTGCAGCCATTTTATTACATATTTTTAACTTCTGATTCTAGAAGCACAGATCTGTTTATATTTTTGATAACAGATGAAGTATTTGCATCCATAATTATTTATGAGCAGATGTGATTCACAATCATGGAGTTAAAGATGTGATGTTGCAATATTGACTTTATTTAGTCCTTGGATATTTACAGTGCAGGTGTGTAAAAGCCTGAATACTCTCTATAGAATCTATAGGGAAATACCAAAACATGTAATATCAAAACAAGTAATATCAAAACATGTAATATCAAAACATGTAATATATTCTTGCAACACAGTAGATCATAGGTATAATGACAGAGTCCATGACATTTTAGTCAGTGCAGATGCAAATTTATAATTTGTATAGAAATTGTACAATGAAAATTCAATTTACATTGAATGTGATAGATTTTAAAACATTGAAGTTTCTATTAATTTACTCAAGCTGGGTCAGTAATGATGAAAATGATCATGCAACACAATTTTAAAGTAACCACATGTAATTGAAGATGAGGATTTTTGTTCCATAGGATGAAACACAACTATAAACTTCCTGGACAGAAATTAGTTCGACTTTGCATGCTTTTCAGCTATAGTGCATGTACATTTCAGGTGTAGTGTATGTACATTTCAGGTGTAATGCATGTACATTTCAGGTTTAGTGCAAATATGTGTCAGAGTTTCTTATAAAATAGCTGTTTCAGCACTGTGGTGTTACTTACATGTCAAGAAAGCGATAAACAAGCAGTTCATTGTACATGAAACAGGCCATTTCTTTGACAAGAAACACCGGCTGTGAAATGTAGATCCTCACTCAAAAGGTGACCACTCACTCATGCTTTTGATGCTAACTGCTCGCTTTTGATGACAACTCGAGCATTTTATGGTGACCACCTCCAATTTCATTTTTTTGCATTTGATGATCACCCTTTTGTATGCTGGTGCCATTCATAATTTTATGACTCCTGCATTGCTCTGATGTATTTTTCAAAAATTAGGTAATTGCATACTGTTGATAATTGTTTCTCATACTGTTTTGAAGAAGATGAAAAAAGCAAATGTCTGCATGGTCTCTACTTTCAGAGCCTCGTTTCCTGTTCCCAACTCCAAGATTTCTCCAAGTGGCCGGTCTCCATCTGTGTTCATCAAACCAGATAAATCCACCCCCATCACTCCCATGAGATCGGGAGGGATAGGCAGGATGAATCTATTTAAACGTACTTCTGTGGCCTCCACAGCTAATTTGTCAGACCATTCCAGCAGTGAAGGAGGAGGAAGCAATAGAAATTCCCTGGAAGCACCTATAGAGCTATCTGAGCAGGCATGTTGTGGTGCCATTTTCTGTTCATGTATTTTATTATATTCCCTCGCAAGTCATTGCAAGAGGAAATGTAGCAACAGGTGTGAGTATATGTGTGAGTATGTATGTAACACTGAGCTTATAGACACTCTACTGGCCACATTTGTTTGCTTGATTGATTTGATACTTCACATGTGGCTTTGTTAAACCTATTAATTTTGGGATCCATAAGTCAAGGTCAATATGAGACTTCATACAGAAAGTTTGAAGACACTCTACAGGCTACATATTTTGC
Source organism: Ostrea denselamellosa (assembly GCA_024699665.1). Lineage (NCBI taxonomy): Eukaryota > Metazoa > Mollusca > Bivalvia > Ostreida > Ostreidae > Ostrea > Ostrea denselamellosa. The sequence goes on along the minus strand of JAMZEH010000016.1, from coordinate 7,878,114 downwards.
TTAATTGATTTGATACTTCGCGTGTGGCTTTGTTATTCAGAGAGGAAGAACCCTAAATTTATCTTTGAGTCAACTGGTCAAAGTTCAAGGCCGTTGTAGAACTTCATAGAAAAGGCTTGTAGACACTCTACAGGCCACAATTTGTGCTCAATTGATTTGATACATCACATATAGCTTTGTTATGAAGAGAGGAAGCACCTTATTGATTTTTAGGTCAAATTTCAAGGTCAATACAGGACTTCCTAGAAAAAGCTTTTAGACATTCTACAGGCCACATTTATTGCTCAATTGAATTGATACTTACATTGTAGCTTTTTTATGAAAAGAGTAAGAATCCTATTGATTTTGGGATTAAATAGTGAAAAGTCAAGGTCACTACTTCATAGAAAAAGTTTATGAAAACACATTTGTGAGGGTATATGTCCCACCTTGTGGAAGTCTTGTTTTTTATTTAATTTACTTTCTATGATATCACTAAGTTGTAGTAATGGAATGGTGTGTGTAAATGTGTTAGTGATTGAGTGCTCTGAACAACATTTATTCCATATTGATGGTATATACAGGCATCAGGCTTAGCTTATGTAAACCATCTCCTTTATAATAATTTAATGCATCAGCGTTTGTTCTATTTATTGTGTTGAACATCCCCTCAATCAATGGGGGGGAGGGAGGGACAGTAAACTGTGTCATTAATTATTTTAAATTTTCTGTACATGTGTAATACATGTGACCTACAATTACATCTAATAGAAGATATCTGATAGATATTGAATAGAATCTAGTAGTAGATATCTGATAGATATTGAATAGAATCTAGTAGTAGATATCTGAGAGATATTGGATAGAATCTGACAATGCAAAGGAAACCACATATTAACAAAGGTTTAAATTAGTTTTGTATTATATAACAATATACATCTTCTCTTAACAGCTTACACCAAGACGGCCACTGCGAACGGATGATCAGCGACGGCTGAGTCGTCCAAACAGCAGTCAGTTGATGCCCCCAATCATGAACAGCACAAGCAATACAAGCCTAGTCTCCAATACATCATCCACCAATGGTAAGTTGTTAATGTTGGTGGGGTGTTTTTTTTTAGCTCACCTGGACTTTTCTGATCAAAATGACAAGATGAGATAAAGGGCTTATTCGGCCCCTGGTTTCCAGTTTTGGAAATGTTCCAGTTGAAACCAGTTATCCCATAACCAAATTATGTTTGGTATCTTGCTTAGTAAATGCCCAGTTTTAAAAAATTCATCCATTCTAATTCATGGAATTTGGTACAAAAAATAGTTAAGATTTAATGAAATATTTAGTATTCCATATACCATATTACTGATATTCTTTGTGGAACGTGAGCACTAGCACCAATGTAGACCATATTACATAACCATTTACATATAGTTACATGTGATGAATATAGTACAGTATAGCACAGAGACACAAGCATTTATTTTTGTATTTTATGCATAGCATTGTCATTCATCATGTGTAGCATCGTCATTCATTATGTGGAGCATTGCCATTCATTATATGTAGCTTTGCCATTCATTATGTGTAGCTTTGCCATTCATTATATGTAGCATTGCCATTCATTATGAGGAACTTCCGTGGCCAGGTGGTTAGAGCATCATGCTCAAAATCACAAGGCCCCTCACCTCTAGTCGGCACAGGTTTGATTCTCACTCGCACCGATACATGTGAGAAAATTTGCCAGTTTACTTTCGGAAGGTCGGTGGTCTCTTCCCAGGTACATTGTATCTGGGCTCTCTCCTCCACCAATAAAAACTGGATGCCACCAGATAACTAAAAAATTGTGGAGTGTGGCAGAAAACAATAAACAATCAATCATTATGTGGAGCATTGTCATTCATTATGTGGATCATTGCCATTCATTATGTGGAGCATTGTCATTCATTATCTGGAGCATTGCCATTCATTATGTGGAGCATTTTCATTCATTATGTGGAGCATTGCCATTCAGTATGTAAGCATTGTCTTTCATTATGTGGAGCATTGCCATTCATTATGTAAGCATGGGGTGTGTAAGCTGCTTGCTCACTTTTTCTGTCATATAATATCTTTCTGTTGATGTTAATAATTTTACAGAGAACAGTGATCCGGAACCAGGGGAGGATCAACCTACACCGCCCCTCCCAGAGAAAACAGCGTATTCAGACTACAGCAATATAGAAGTCTCACATGCCCCATCACATCATCGCTCCAATAGCAGTAATCGTAAATCCAAGGTTAGTTTTCTGCGAATCTTCCATCGAGGGTCCTCAGCCAGTCTGAATGAAATTGATGGACATGATGCAGAAACTTAAGACTGTTGAGAATATGGGTTAAAAGAAAGCAGCTCTGTGACTTTTGTTGTTCATTTGTGTTTAGAGATGTAGAAAAATGCATGACGGATCATAGACAACTGTCTAATGATCAGATTAGTGCCTTATATATGTAGATGTATGTGTGTGGGGGGTAGGGGTGGGGGGTATGCTTTGAAATATACCATCAGCTACTCTATATAGAAACAGATAGTCTCCTCATTACTGTGATTTCATTATTTTCATGGACATCAAAGTGGGTTTTTTTGGGGGGGGGGATGCATATTTGGTGACAGTCTTGCTCTTTCCATCCATCATACTTATAATAGTTACTGCTTTCAAGACCTTTTATTTAGCTCACTTGAGCTCAGTAAGATTTTGTGATTAAAATTTGTCCATCGTCAATGGTTTTCATAAACTTTAAATGGGATCAAAGTTTTATGAAATGAAGAGTCATGCGCCATCTCAGGAGGAGGTAATTAAGAAATATTGATCATATGATAGGGTGTGGATGGGCACCTGGGCCAGAACAATGCCACGATAGGGGCCAGAATACATAGTAGAATTCTTTGAAAATCCTCTCAAGAACTAATAGGGTATGATTTGTGATTTTGATTATGCAAGCATCCTCAAATAGTTTCATGTTCATTCACAACATAACCAGAATGCAGAACTAGAATATGTAAAGTTGTCCTTTTTTTTCACACAGTGACCCTGGAATCAATAGATGAGGCCACAAGAATATGTAAGGAAAATCTATTAAAGGTCCTCTCAGCAACCACATAGGTTAGATTAATATGCAGGCATCCACATATTGTACAAATTAAATTTTGATCAAACCATAATCTGTAGAGCTCAGATTGATACATGTATGGATGCATGCCTCTGTAATATAGGTTCATGTTCATCCCATGGCTTCCAGGGTCAGCGTTAGGGTCACAGAAAGGATTTAAAACACATTACATAGCTGTGAGTGTAATTGAAAGTTTTATTAAAAATCTCCTTTTCAACAACCATTACGGTACAGTATATCAGTTTGATTGACTTGAGTTCAGAATGGAACCACAAGGAAAAAGTTCTATGTTAGAATCTATAGGAAAATTCTTTTAGAACTTATTTGAAATCCAGAAGGATGTAATATGTGAAATTACTGTGAAGTTATCTGCATGTAGTGTTGATTCAAATTTTTTCACATGACTTTTGGGTCATGCTTGCAATTTGGTGTTTTACACGGGAAAGTGCAAACTGCCCAGGTGAGTGATGTGGCCCATGTACCTCATGTTATAATTTCTGAAAATGTGCCATGATTGCATTGCATATTTAGTATATATAGTTGTATAATAATGAGAGTTGTAGATCACTTTTAAATTTTATGTTGACCCAGTTGACCTACTTTCAGCAGAATTTAAATTCATAGTCAGATTTTTTTTTCAAACTGTCAACATGTTTTAGAATATTTGCTAGATTTTGTTGACAGTGTAGAGGTGGTAAGTTTCAAGTACCTAACTATAGACATTAACACTCATATTCATAATGCTTTCTATCCTCTAAAATAAAATTGCTAAGAATTCTTTCTTTTGATTTATACTGGGTTTGCTCTGTCATGAGATTTAATAAAATTGATGTCCAGTGATTAATGATGAAGTCACAGAAATGGCAACCAGTTGTATTTACCACCAAACAAGAGTTATGTTTAGATCACATGTCCAAAAACAGTCAAATATAACCGTTTGTTTGTTTATTTGTTGTTTTTCGCCACACTCAACAATTTTTCAGTTATCTGGTGGCGTCCAATTTTTGTAGGTGGAGATACAATGAACAGATACAATGTACCCGGGAAGAGAACATCGACCTTCCGAAAATAAACTGGCAAACTTTCTCACATAGATCAGCGCGAGCAAGAATCAAACCTGCGCTGAAAGGAGGTGAGAGGCCTCATGATTTTAAGCGCAATGCTTTAACCACTCGACCACGGAGGCCCCCAAATATATCCATCCACACACACATATATATATATATATATATATATATATATATATATATATATATATATACATACATACATACATATATATATATATATATATATATATATATATATATTGTGTGTGTGATATAATGGGTATTTGTAATGTTAATATAATAAGAATGAAGTTAGGGAGAGTATACTGGATTGAATCACCCTGTCCGTCTGTCTGTCCATCTGAAGATGTAAAGACATAATTTGTCCAGAGGATATCTTTAACACCGTTGAACAGATTTGATGAAAACTTTATATATATCTTATATGAATAATGAAGTTGTGCACTTGCTATTTTGATTGAGATTTTAAACATACAAGGAAGTTGAGGATATTTTTTTCCCATTTTGACAGGGGGTGGGTGTTGTCATTTTCCAGAGTATATCTTAAAAATCAATGAACAGATTTATTTCAAACTTCGTGTATATAGTATGTGTAAAAAGAAGTTGTGCACCTGTCATTTTTGTCAAGATTTTCAACATTCAAGGAAATTATGGATATTTTCATTTTACAGGTGTTTTTCAACTTTACTACTGACTTAGTCATTTTCCGTTAGATTTTGTAATGATCTGTTCTCTCACAGAGACTACTGTTTAGTTTAGGAGAGGGTATAATGGAATCATCAGTCCATTTGTCTGTCTGTTTTTGGATATGATTTTGTCAATAAAAGATGTGCTGGTTCATGTATATTGAATAAGAATTCTTGAAAATATACCCCAAAATTACAGTAAGCATATCTTAAATATTCTGAGCAACACTCTACTGCAGATTATATATAGTCCTGCATTTACATTAATGGCTTTCAAGAAAGCAGAGTTCTTCATGTCAAAAAGATGTGTTTATTCTTTAATGAACATAAATTCACTGTTTCCCACCCTCCATTGTGCCTTGCGGGGGTGTTTTTCCTCTTATGACAGTTCTAGTTCTTATCAAACTTATGAGTGTACCTTATACAGTCAAAGGCTTCAATGAGATTTTCTGATTGAAGATGGTCTGTTTTCTCTTGGCTCTCTCAAAATTTGTATCATTTTTAACTTCTCATCTCAAAAAAATTATGTGTAACAGAGCTTGTATGCAAGACACAAGGCTATTTTACACTTGGGCCCGTATTCTCTTTGTAAATTTTTTGTGTTTTCATTGAATAACATTTTCAAGCTGGGAAAATTTGAAAAGTATATGTGTACATTTCAGATTGGAAAAAAAATAATAGATTGATTGTGAAACATGTAACGTGTAATGTCTTTTCACGCCCCCCCCCCCAAAAAAAAGAAAACAAACAAAAGAAAAGTTAGTTAAAGGTAATGGCAAAAATTCAAAATCTTACACAATCTCAGGTATTTTGAAACTTGAAAGAAAATGTTAATCCCACCCTCAATGTTGTGATGGGGAGGTTACTCTTCTACATTGTTTAAAAACAAATCACATTTTCTTGTCATTTATGCCCCAAAATTCTGTTTAAGCATTTGTTTACTTGTTTGTTGTTCATTTGGGAAAGTAGATATAAGTTTCATGAATTGTTACATATGTGCTGAAAAAATTATAACATTGAGAGTATATTTTAAAAAATTCAAAGGTTTGTAATGCCAGAAGTAATGAACAGACAGCAACAAAACAGTGGGTAGGTAGAGTTGTAATGAGGGTCCTGTTGATCCCTGAAAATCTCAAGTCTTTTAGGCACTTACTTTCAAAGTTGGTCTCATCACCTCTACAACCTTCTGAAATAAATAGAAAATATGTTGATTCTAGATATCATGACCTGAAGTTACAAAATGGTCAAACGTCCCATGTAGTCTAATACTTGGTATTTTTAAAGTTGACATCATTTTTCAAATTGCTGACAGAAAAAGTCAAGTGAGCATTGTGGCCCAGAAGCCTCGTATTGTATACAGTCATGAGGCGGTAAATAATCCAAGATTAATGTTGAAATCAGTAATTTATGATGTTTATACTCTAGTTATAATCCTAGGATATAATGCATCATGTCAGAAGGTACTTGATCAGTATTGGTAGAATCCACTGTACTGAGTTAATTTGCTTCTACTTTGTGACCCTCCATGACCTTGGAGTAGGTAGAGGGAAGTAATTATTGTAGGAAGTGATAAGGATACAGGAATACAGTGAAGTGATACCTTTTACCGTTCTTCAATGCAGCTGATGTAAACTTTTTATGAACGATTTAATTCATCATACATGCAAATTCTCAGAATGGTTTCATATCTTAAGGACAATGAATCTACCCTAGTAATTCAAAATGCTTAGCTTAAACAAGAGCCTGTGCAAGCACTCAAAATGTGGTTGTTGTGGGGAGTTTACGTGTACTTATTTTAGTGCATGAAGAATTTGGCACAATTGGAGCTGATGAACTATTTGGGGTTGTCATGATTTAAGGCATCCTCTGTATATAATGATAAATAAATGGAGATTTTTATATTCTAGTGTAAATACGAAGTGGCTCTCTGGCTTCAACACCAAATGCTTTTAAATATGAATCTTGCTAAAATAAGTACACATACAGTATTGGTATGAATGTTGCTTGTTTATTTAGTGAATTATTGTTTTGATCGTATAAATAGGTGTATTTCATTAAAATTAAAAATCTAGTGTAATCAATTCTTGTGTGATTGTGTAATGCATTATAATTGTGTAGATATTCTTTGCAAATATTCAAGGGAGGGACATGTTTTTTTTTCACTCCATTGATTTTAAGGAAAAATTAGTTAACATAATATTTAAACAGAAACAGATTTTTAATCACATTTGATACAATCCCTATACATTTTGATCTAGTAATTAGCCTTTTAATTGTTTTAATTCTATTCATTTTTAATAGTCTTTAAGGGAGTATTGGTCTTTTGAAGAAAAAATACTGGTTTCATCTTCCTGAAAAAAAATATATGCAAAGACTATTTTGAGTAGGAAAACTTTTTCCAAGTCTGTCAAAATGGGGAAATAAGCAAATGTTTTTACTTTTGATTTAGGATTTTCAAGATGAACAAGAGTGAAATTATATTGGTGTAAGATAGTATAATGTGTTGAAGTAGTATAATACATATAATCATGAGAATATCTGTAAATCTCTATAACTGTCATCCTCACTGAGATAAAGAAATATACACTGAAACTTTGTCTTTGTCTTATGAATTGGTATACCTCAAATTCTGCATAATGCACAGGGTAAAGAACCCTCACTTCTGTGACCTTGGGCACCAGCATATAAGGTCAGATTTTGTGGCCCTTCACCTACTGCTGGTGATGTTTCAATATAAGTGAAAAATTCTAAGGGATTAAAACAAAACAAACAAAATTGTTGCACAAGTATTCTTTTAGAATAAACCAATAGTCTAATATAATTTTGAACAATTTAAGCTCAAAGTATTCTGTTGATTAATGGAATAATTTTGAATTTAACAATTTTTCTCTGAAAAGAAATTGTTATGATGAGACCACCAAAAATGGCCTCATGATTTGCATAAAATTAATTTTGTTTTATAATGGATGGTATTCATTAAATGTTCATTCATTTTAACAATATAAAGATAAAAAGAAAATAGATCTAAAATTGATTTTTATAAAACTGTTCATTTAAATGAAAAATTGATGATCAGTGTTGAAGGGAATGGACAAAGAGAGAATTAGCTTCAATTTATGCATTATCATTCACAAAAAGAGAACAGATTATGTGTAGCTGAGGCTATCTACTTGAGCAAGAAAAAAATCTATCATTTGCATGATTTCTCTGTGTGTGTCTTTTTTCCCTGGTACAGAATGTTATGTTGTGGCACCCATTGTAAACTTTGAAATATAAATTTTGATTACTTAAGGTATTTTGTTGAATGATACAATATTCTTTGTGATCAAATTTTTGATAAACCAATTTTCCATTTCATTAAATAGTTTTACAACAATGATTTTCGTAAAATTCTTTGTTCTTTTTTATTTTTTTTTATTTTGAATGAAATTAATCTCCTACATTCATCATTAAATTATAAGGAAATTGAGTACTAAACAAGAAAAACATTTATGCATTGAATTTTTTTCATCAATTTCCAGCTGTGATAAAAAAAAAAAACAACAGAAAAGAACTATATAGATTATCATTTAAAATTTAGATCTAGAAAATTTTTAAAAAAAATAAAATTCATGCAAGTGATTGATTTCTGAAATATTTTGGTGTTTGGTGTAGAGATCTTATCCATAAGGCAAGGGGTTTTTTTTGAGCTAATTTTTTTTTTTTTTTTTGGCTTATTATTCATTATTAATGTTGCAGATCATATGTATGTCAAGGCGTTTTGAGATTGAAATATTACTTATACTTGAAACTTGTAAGGTAAATAAAAAAATCAATTAAATTTTTTTGTAGTATTTTCTGGATTTCAATATCGTAATCATGTTAAACTCATCCAAAATTAAATTTTTTATGCATGTGATGTTTCAAAGTGTATTATGATGATTAAACATTACCTTTGATAACTTTAAAATTTGAATTCATTGAAATTTTATCATTTAATAGTTTTGTAGAGATTGTCATTAATTTTTATGGCATTATCAAATGGGACATTTTGTTTGTGTGTTTGTTTGTTTGTTTTGTATCCCATCAAGAGATGCAACCAGCTGTAGATGAAGTACCACAAATTTAAACCTTTGCTTAGCATAGCAGTGAGGGTTCTTCATCATTCCAATGTCTGCCATGACATGGGACCTGTGTTTTTAAGGTTTCATCTGAAAGAAAGACTCACAACTCTAGCTTTTTGATGAACATTTGGCAAAAGGGTGGTTACAACATATTTATACATCTTAGGTTTGACCCAACCAAGGAGCATGCTGGGCTCAAAACTGCAACTGTTCGAACGGGATCTAAAGTAGAGTTGAAAACAAAACGTGTAACTTTTTTTAAACACTTCACAAATGTCACATTGAAAATCTCTCTCAAAAATTGTAAACCAAATGGGTTTACATAAGAATTTCTACACCAGTAGAGCTACAACTCCACAGATACTTCTTATTAAGTAATAGTGATTCAAACTCATACTTGGCACAGAGGTTGCCAATGAACAAACGTATAATTATTATATAGTTTTAGTGAAAATTTTGTATCATAACTGGTAAAATTGTAGTTGTTCAAACAAAGCTAACCAGTCAACTCTAGGTCACATTAAGTATTGGAGTTTTAAAATGTTGAGAGAGAGAGAGAGAGAGAGAGAGAGAGAGAGAGAACACATCTCTATGTATGCACTGCAGTTGTATCTTGTGTAAATGTATTGTGTGTATGTTGATCACCACTAACAGTTCATAATTTTGATATTCAATCAAGAGGACAAAACAGAAACAAAATTACACAGCATTTCCTATTTATGATATGATGACATAATAGGTTTTTGTGTTCGGACTTTGGAATGTTGGAAACAGTTGCCATCAATGTGAAACTAAGCCTTGTTATAAAAACCCCAATACGTCCATTTTTATCAGTATTTTCTGCATTATATTCCTATGCCTAGAGCTTGTGGTAATTTTATAGATATATCTTCATACAATAAAAGGTAAATGTACGATTCTTTGTACGTAGAGGGGATATATAGCTAACAGAAACCAAGGGAATTTGTATGATCAAGAAATAGAAATCATGTGTACCCCAAGTTGCTTCCATTGTTTATCTATCTTCCACAGTACAAAGAATCTTGACATCATTTATCCTTGATTTTTTTTACTTATAAAAATCTTATATATATATACATGCTTGCTCTGAATAACTTTCATACAAAGCAAGCCTCTCTGTGACATAAGCATGAGTTCCTATATATAAATATTGAATTGGGAAAGGATTATTATTGACAAAACATTGGTGAATGATCTGTGTATGATGCATGAAACTTTCTCTTAACTTTTTCAGCCTGTTCCTCCTCTGCCTACAGGGACGAATGGAACCCCACCACCTGTGCCAAAAAAATACACTTCTAAACAAGCATCTATGACATGAGTTTTTCCACTTCTCTGAATTCTGTATCATTCCTAATTGCTGTTGCATGGACGGAGTTATAAACTGGTGCACAGATTTCAATTTTCTTAATCTGCATTTTATTAATTAATACATGTACCATATTGTATGTTTTCATGGAATGTTAATGCAGAGACTGTATATTTACTTGCATATATTTCTGAGTATTCAAAATTTAGCTCTGTCAGGCTCTGTCATAAATAGTGATATACAGCTGCTTTATGTTTATGTTAACTCAGGGGCTGGCAAGTTGAGTTTCTAAGCATTTGCCCTGGCAAGTGACCAATCACCAGGTGAAATTCACTTGCCCTACCAGTAAATTTACTTCCCCGACCAAAACTTTTTATGTGAATACAGAGAAATTGAGTTTGATTGTTTTTATTTTTTGCCACCATCATACTTACCATAATTTTCAATGAATACATCTTCCACAGATTTAGGGGCTGTCTCAACTGTTCCGATGTCATTTTTATTTTGATTGGCAGCAATACAGGAATAATGAAACATTTCTATGGGTATGGCTGGAGGCTATATGATCCCAGAATTGCCTCAAGATTTGAGCATTTTCATGGGAAACAATTGTTGATAACTGTGTGTCATGTGAAACTGTGATCTTACTAGTCATTTGAAAAATAAGAAATTGACATATTTGATTGGTTAAAGCAGAAGCAGATTTCAGCTCGAGCACCTGCTTGAGTTTGAGAATGCTGGATTGTTATGGTTTGTTGCTACATGTACAAAGAAGAAGGAACACTTCTAAAGGCGTGATGATGTCCTTAACATATTACATGTCAATGTTTGAAGCATAAGAAACAAAGCTTGATCTTTTAAATGTGTTTTTTTTTTTCATGATTTTTAAAATTATATGTTTTTATGGAAACACACCTTGATAATAACATACAATATCCATATAGCATCAGTAACAACATATTAAAGTCATCTATTGATGCTGTGTATAAACCATTACATGCTTTTTAACAAATCATTATTAGAAAACGCATCTCCAAAGTGTTTGAAAAATGCACACATATTACTTCTGTATCAAAAAAAAACCAAAGAGGACTTATAAGTGACAAAATATCACTTCCAAGCTCTGTTAGTGAAGTAATGGAAAGAGTTGTATTAAAACAGAGAACTTTTTTCACAAAAAACCATTTAAGTCGGTATTTGACAAGGTTATTCATCAGTACATCAACTAATTGAAGTCTATCATAGCATTGTAAATCATATTGTATAGATTTTTTTGTTTTTGTTTTGGTGACTTGTCCAATGCCTTTGACAGAGTTTGATGTGAAGGACTTCTTAAATTACAAACACGTAGGATATTTATATTGTAGAAGTTATATGGCAGAACTAATGAACAAAGATCTGTTGTCTTCTAGGTTGTCTTATAATACTGGTGTGTCCCAAGGTTCTGTGTTTGGACCACTTTTATATATGAAATGGTGTATCAGGAAATTTTTTTTTTTAACTTATTTATTTTAGTGTATTTAATTTTTTTTAAGACTGTATGCTGAAGATAACTCAATGTAAAATATGGACTACAGTCTAGGAAACATTGAAAGTCACTTGAATCATGATCTGAATGTGTAAAAAAAAAAATGATCAAATAAAATGGTCATTTGATGGATTGTTTAGATTTAATTTGTCAAAAACAACCATATTTTTCATAAAAAAGTAATGTTGAAGTTTCTAAAATATTTTTTTTAGGAAGTTTAGTCAGAAAATGTATAAAATCACAGACACTTTTTTATTTACTTTAACAGATATTATCTTTCTAAATTGTACTGATCTTTTCTTGTACCTATTTTAGAGAATGCTTGTGTAGGTTTTGGGATGGATGCATGTCCGATGTTGGAAAAAAAATATTAAAAGGGTACAGCTAAGTGCCATAAGAACTGTTTCTGGCCTTCTAATATTGGCAACCTTCCAATATTGGCGTCTAAATAATCTTCATATTCTGAGACTGGAGGAGGAGTGGGTCACAGAGCAAATTAACTACTATGTAATGTGGTTCCTTAATATTTAATCGGCATTGTTCCCCAAAACAGGAAAGAAATTTAAAGATCTAATACTCACAACAGTAAAAGTAGCACTCCTCCGTAAGGCTCCATATTTTTCAGAAAGTCCTTCATACTGGATATCATAAGTAAATGGAATTTTTAAAATTTGGAATCAAGGGAAGATACCTCTGTTAGCAAATTTTGTGAATGTATCATCACAAACACTCCTAAAACTGCAACGCGCTTTTCATATGATTGCCGTAAATGTGCAATAAATATCATCCATACCACACTTTGACCTATATTGTAACTGTGTACTCAGTTTTTGATTATACAGATGTAATATTTTTGTCACTCCGTGATGTTCTTATGGAAAACCTGAAGATCCACATCATTTTCCTTTGTTTGCAAAAAATATATATCTGCTAAACACAGAATGCTTCATATTATTGATACTGATTTGTTACTTTGTTGCAGCAAAAATCTGTCTTTACTTATACTGTATTAGTTTCACTTTAATGTCTTTGATTTAGTCATAATTATTTTATGACAGTTGCTACTGTATGCATACATTAGGAGAAGAAGTTGTAAGTTGTTAAAAACTTGTTTCTTATCCCTTTGTAAATTTACATAATAAAATATGTTCGATTCAAAACAGATGTGATTGAGATTTTTCTTTTAAAACAGTGTTGTGTGCTTAATGTTGTGCAATTTTAGTAAGATTATATATATATATTGCAGGATGTTTTCTGCCACACTGTGACTTGTGATAATAGTGAAACATGAATCTTAATTTTACAGTGCGCTGGAAGGAGCATTATTACAACTACAATTTTATTATGATTAAACACCATTTCGATTTTACGCTTAAGTACTCTGATGTTGACATTAAAAGATTCTAGGAGGATTTTTCATTGACAATATCTATTTAGTCTTACATTATTTTTGGAATTCCCATTGGCATAAGTTGTGCTCCTTTATTAGTTGATCCATTTTTTATTTTCTTATGAGGCAGAATTTAACAATTCTACATAAAAAGAAGAAACATTTACTAATAGATACATTCACAATGTTTTGCCTGTTAACAATATTCACTTTCATTCATATACAGTATTGATTCGATATATCACAATGAACCAGAGTATATGCTTCATATTTGCATGCTTTACTGAACATGCCAAACTAACAACTCATCTTTAATGACAAACGGGATGACGAGCTTCTCAGTCTTTAACTTCCCATATTCATGTAGCAATACATGTATTTTGTTACCAAATGCAGATGGTATTTATGACTTAACTGATTCAATACGTGAGAGGATGTTTTTCATATGCTCAGTTTTAAATCGATGCTGACAAATAAATGGGTTTCAACAGTCAGTATTTTGCAAATTCTAGGGACATTATAATGATATTATTTGCCATTCAGTCAAATGAAATCTGACATGCTTCAAACCAGTTGTTAGTCCGTTCCCTACAATCTGATTTTGTCTACTAACTACTCCATTTACCTGATCAAAGTGAGGGTTCACAGCTGATGTGACTGGTCAGCAGGTGATGCTTACTCTCAGGCACCTAATTCCACCTCTGGTTTGTCAAGGGGACTATGTGTGCCCTGCTCTTAATTTTTCATTCGTTATTGGATTTATGAGATTGATCACTGTTCATTATTTTACCTTGTTTCTGTAAATCATTCGAGAAACTACGTTCAGTTGTCATACGACGTGCATTTTTTTAACTGATATGCCCGCAGGCAAGTGCTGATGCTCGCTCACACAGAAATTAACTTGTTCAGGCAGTGGGCAATGAGATTTGTTAGCCCGGTGCTTAAGTATAATTCTTCGAGATCCCCATCCCCCCCCCCCCCCCCCCCCCCCCCAACTTTCATTTTGTGCAAATATATTTCAGGAGCTGCTATTTCTTCACCTGCCAGAATTACTTGTTGATTTAAAGTGTGTCTATGCACTCAACTTGCAAATGCACAATGGGGTCAAAATAAAAACCATAAAAAATCCATCCCTGAAATATTTACACAAAATATACCCTCGTGCTGAATATCTGCAATGGCAGCTGGAATTTGCACCTGCAAACAACTTGACAACTGAGTGAAGAATTTCATCCCTGTATCAGAGAGCAGTCATGTGCGCCTTTCCTGATGGCTTCCATGTCAGTGTGACCTACCAGAGAGATCCAACCCCAAATCATCACAGAGCTACCCCAATGCCTGGTTCCATCTCTGTCTGGCCTCTTTCCACACACGCCTACGACCAACGTGGAAGCCCAGACAGAATTGGGACTCATCTGATAAATAAAGTTCTGAGGTTGAATAGTATCTGCTCCAATGTCATATACCCCAATTCACATATGACATGCGAATTCCAAGCGTGCTCGTTAATGACATAGGCAAAGTTTGGGACTCACTCCTGGCCTGTAAGCTCTGAGATTAGTAGCATGAAGCCCGTTTCTCAATGTCTGGGATATAATGTGCAGGACTGTGGCAACATTAAACTGATGAGTCTTGGAGCAGGTTGAAAACGCTAACTTCGGGCCAACGTTATGATGTACCAGTCTTGGCACGGGGTCTGCCACTCCTAGGCCTCTCATTGTACCACTCCCCTGGAATTGTGCCCAGAGTCTAGGGATGAAACCCAGGGACACACCAAACCAGATAGCAACATCTCGCTGGGTTTGTCCAGCCAGCAGCATTCCAATTGCTTGATTGTGCTCATTTGCTGTAAATGTGGTGGCATACCTTTACTTAATTACGTTCAATCGCTGATCACTTCATCAATAACGTAGTAATGTCGGCTGACTGATTGTCTGCCTATCACAACTACCCAAAGTGTACCACATTTTTATCGTGCGGCTCATGGGCAGGTGCAAATTGTGAAGAATCATACTGTGAACAGGATTCATGTCGCAAAATGTTTTCTCAATCCATGTATATGTGGTATTTCACTAAAAACTTCTCCCAAAAACTTTTATCAAACCAAAATGCCCACAATCCCTAACTTTTTTTGTCCAGTATGTATAGTAGTAGAGAAGATTTTCTGTGATTTACTATATGGTCATGTTGGCCCTGCCATAGGCCCTGAAACTCTGACCCAGGAGGCCTGTGGGGTCCAGGTTAGAATAGGTCCTCAGTACACCTTGCTGATTGATTGTAAAAAGGGATGGACCTTCGGATGAGAACACAAAAACTGAGGTCCCATATCATAGCACGTGTTGCACAAGAAACGCCACTCCCTGCTCAAAGGCCATAAGCACTGAACATAGGCCTAAATTTTGCAGCCCTTCACCAGCAATGGTAACTTCTCCATATGAGTAAAAGATTGTAGAGAGGGATGGTAAACAATATACAACCAACCTGACCTAAGAGCTATGAATTTTGCAATTTAGGTAGAAAGCTTTATGCATTAGTTTTCCTCAAATATATAGGGGAGTAGAGAAGAGGATACAAGGGCAAGTCAATAAGTAACCAGCCTAACCTGTTTCCTGTTGAGATCCATCACTTCTTTTTTTCAATATAACTCCCCTTTGGTGTGATGCACTTAAACCAATAATGTTCAAGTTCTGTCAGCCCAGAACTGAAAAAGTCGGGGTCCTTTCCATTGACCCACTCCTCAACTGCCATCATTACTTCATCAAACCAGAAATGACATCAATAGGTATCCTTTTCCAAGTTTGTGAATAGGAAGAAGTCGTTAGGTCAGGCGAATAGGCAGGATGTGGTATTAATTCATACCCGTTTCACTCTACAGCATCCATTGCAACTTTGCAAGTGCTGACTCTTGCATTATCCTGTTGCAGCAAAACACCTTTAGAGAGTTTACCTCAGCATTTTTCATGGATGGCGGTTCTCAGCTGGTCTAGCAAGTTTGCATAGTACACTCCAGTTTTTGGGTAAAAGGTCTGAAATAAGAACGCCTCTTGCGTCCCCAAATACTGTGGCTATCACCTTGTCAGCAGCTAGTTGTGTCTTGAACTTCTCTGGCCTCTGGGACCCCAGCTCCACCCACTGACGACTCTGAGCTTTTTTCTCTGGCTCATAATAATTAACCCAAGTCTTATCTAGTCACCAGAAAATCATCATATGACCTAATACGCTTCAACAAGGTGCTGCGTACCTGATGCTTGATTGCCATTTGCTCATCACTAAGGGATTGGGGACCTAATGGGCTGTTAGCTTCTGCATACCTAAATGATCATGCAAGATTGTTAAAACGGTACCTTGTGAAATATGCCTGCTCTATTTCTTCCATCTGAATTCGCCTATCAGAGTATACCAGATCCTGAACTTTGTTACACATTTCTTCATTGTTGGCATCCAGTGGGCGTTCAGACTTGGCTTCGTTCTCCTGTTTGAATTCCCCTACCCAAAATTTACCCTGAGCATAAAATGGTGCAGAAGACCCATAAACATTGGCCAACTTACCGTGTATTTCCTTGCCTGTTTTACCTTTTAAATACAAGTACCGAATTACAGCATGGTACTCAACTTTAGATGAAAAGCATGCCTTTGCATCACTATCCATGTTTGACATTCAATATCGTATTAAAGAATGACTTGATACGAGTGTAATTTTGAACCCAGGTATAAAACATGTATTGAAACAAGGCATGAAAATAGTAACAGTCTCGGTCGTGATTGTGTCTCAATTGGAAATGGGATTGGCCGGATACTAACTGACTCTCCCTCGTATCTAATATTCAATACATTTTCATTATACATGTATGGCTATATTGGACCTAACCTAGGACCTGACCAAGGGGCCATGAATTTCACAGTTTTGATTGATTGTTTGTTTGTTTTACGTCCCGTCAAGAATTTTTCACTCATACTGAGACGTCACCAGCTGTAGGTGAAGTACCACAAATTTAGACCTATGCTTAGCACTCAGGGCCGTAGCAGTGAGGGTTCTTTAATGTGCCAACGCCTACCGTGACACGGGACCTCCGTTTTTGAGGTCATGTCCGAAAGACCCGTGATTCTCACTTCTAAATGCCGAGCGTTTGGCGAAGGAGCAATCACTACCTATTTTTCGTCTTAGGTTTGACGCGGCCATGGCACAAACGGGGCTCGAACTCACGACCTCCCGGTTACGAAGCGAACGCTCTAACCACTTAGAAACCGCGACCGGTAAAGTTAGTATGGAAAATGACAGTCTAACAAAGGGTATGAAACAAATCATTCAACATATGTCCCAGAGACACTTTGTTATCGCAAACAAAGTCATTATAGCGACCGTAAAATTTGCGAAATGATGACTTCAAACAAGATTCGTTATAATCCTGCAACGTCAACTTTTTTGTCAGTAGTTGACCTCGCTTTAAAAAAAATCTCATACGCATGGCATGCTCTCGCGTATCGAACCAACTGGGAGATATACACACCATAAGCAGGCGAAAGTGGTATATTACTACATAGATATGAAAAGTTGATGATTGCAAAGTTGAAGTCATCACACTTGTCATATAATGTAGTTGTCAGTCTGCAATTTGAGTCAATATTAAGTAAAATATCCAAATATGAAGCAGACACGTCAGATTCTGTAGTGTCCTTTATTTCGAGTTCATCGGGATATATCAAATGGACATACTTGTGAAAATTATGATTGTTGATTGATAAGACGTCATTGATATATCTATATGTATGGTTGAAGGACACGGCAAGCTTTTTTGTTTTTATCCTGTAACAGTTTCTGAACAAATTCCGCTTCATAAGAATATAAAAATAAGTCTGCCAATAAGGGGGCACAATTAGTGCCCATGGGAATGCCAATGGATTGTTCGAAGACTTGGTTTCCAAACACTACGTAAATGTTATCTACAAGAAAGCTAAGCATACTCTTAATGTCTGCTTCAGAGTACTTGTGCGGGCTATCGGAGTGGTGTCTAACAGAACATGTACCTTGTTTTCCAATCACTAGAAATTTGTATTTTCGAGTGCCATTTTTGTTCAAAAAGCAATTATCTATTATCTGAAAAAGTCTAGATTTTAATTTATCGTGAGAAATTGTTGTATAAAGTGTGGAGAAATCATACGTTTTGATGCTGTCAATTTTAGAAAAATCCTGAGACTTTAGATTTTCCAAAAGTTTCTTAGAGTTTTTGAGAATCCACATCTGATTGACACCACTTCTGGAATATGTAGTGGAACAGTATCTCTGAAGTGACTCTTTAATAGCTGTTAGCAGTTTAGTTAGTAATAAAGATAAAGGCTTGGTAGAGCACTTACTGGAACCAGCAATGTATCTTTGTAAGGATTTTTATGTAATTTCGGAATCCAGTAAAGGTATGGTAATTCAAACTGATCCCGATTCTTAGGAATGTCAAAAGTATTTAAAACTGAAAGATGATAATATGAGTGAAAAATTCTCGACGGGACGTAAAACAAACAAATAATCAATCAATAAACTCTAACCATTGAGCTACCGCGACCGATGATATTTCCTTTATAATTCGTCACGTCCTTTATAACTCGTCAAATAATTACTACTACTGACATCAGAAAGTGACATTCGTTGTTTTCATTACATCTAATTTTATCATTATGAATGATATAACCTTTTGATTGATTGATTAATTGTATACTGTTTAACGTCCCTATCGAGAATCTTTCACTCGTATGGAGACGCCACCATTGCCGGTGAAGGGCTGCAAAATTTATACGTATGCTCGGCGCCTTTGAGCAGGGAGGGATCTTTAACGTGCCACACCTGCTGCGACACGCGACCTCAGTTTTTTGGGTCTCATCCGAAGGACTGCCCCATTTTGTCGCCTCTTACGACAAGCAAGGGGTACTGAGGATCTAATCTAACCCGGATATAATTTTTTTAATGCAAAAAACTCTGGTGGCTCATTACACTGTATTGCCCTGTAAGAAGCACGATTTCAGTAACGAAAAATGTGGTACAAGCTCTCAATTATATATATATTAAGGTGTTTTATTCGCAAATAAGAGGTTTTAAAATCCAACCTTCACTTTGATGCGAAGCGTGATGTAAATATCTAATAAACCTTTGAAAGAAAACTCGCGTAAATGCTATTATTTAAATTAAAACATGTCTATGAAAATTGCAACAGTTTTTTGTTAATATTTTTTTAATCTACGGCTAAAACCTTCCAGAAACATGCCAGTTGGAAAAAAGATACATTAGACAAATATGTTTTAAAAAGAAATTGAAATGAAATGATCAAATTTTAGAAATATTGCTAATTTTTAGATTTGAGCCAAATCAGAGAAAGGTGCCGATCTCGATCAAAGGGATCCAGGTTGTTATAATAGATCCTCAGTACCTCTTGCTTGTCGTGAGAGGCGACTAAATGGGACAGTCCTTCGGAAGACACCGCAGAATCAAGCCCTGTGTCACAGCAGGTGTGGCACGATAAACATCCCTCCCTGCTCAAAGGCCATGAGCGCCGAGCATTGGCCTAAATTTTGCAGCCCTTCACCGGCAATGGTGACGTCTCCATTTGAATGAAAAATTCTCGAGCGGGACGTTAAATAATATATAATCAATAAACCAACCGATGACAGTAATTACTAAACAATCGTATTGTTGTAATTTCGTGCACTTTTCTTCAAGAAATTAGTACTTCTTCTTCCCAATAATGGCCACCATCAACATATTGATTATTCTGCCATGTAGTTTCTTTCATTTAATTGTAAACCATTTTACATTAATGGAATGTAGTTTTCGGGTTACGTTATTCTGTATGACTACTCTATGACTGCTTTTTTTTATGTTTTGTTCAAATTTGAAAAATCGCAATATTTCTCAATTTTGGCCACTTCATTTCAATTTCTTTAGAAATACATTTGTACAATATACATTTTTCCCCAGAGACACTTTCGTAGATTTAAAATATTGACGTTTTAAATTTTTATAAATATTTTTTTATTTAAAAAATTAGAACTGCAAACAAAACACCTTTTTTATTATTCCGAAAAAATTCATAAAATATACATACAAAATAATTGAGAGATTGTATCACTCTCTTAGTGGTGAAATCATACTTCATACGAGCTGTTTCAATGTGCCATTAAATAAAATATTCATGTTATAAGCCATTTTAATATTTTGTAATATTTTTACTCTGGGCAATACGCGACCTTTAAAGACCGCTGGTTTTTTTTTTGGTTTTTTTTTTTTGGGGGGGGGGGGTCATTTAAGTGAAAACATTCAAAGTCAGCTTATTTTGACATGGAATTTCACGACAAACGATATGTCGCACGCATAGTATGTTCATCTACACTTATTTGAACTGACAAAATCGCCACTGTCCACGAACTTTTTGGACAGCTAGAACGATGGATAAAGTTGGGTATCTGTTCTGATTCTGTGCATTGCACACAAAAAACCCATTACATAGGATGTATAATTTTATTATGATATATATATATATATATATATATATATATACTATGATACAGTCAAATTATACCATCATAGTATTTATACATTATTGATTTATATACATAATTAACTAGTATGATACTAGTATATTATTTTTTGTTCATATTCGTCAACATTTTCCGTCACATTTGATTGAGACCCAATGAAATTATGAACTACAAAGAAAAACATACTTCCCAATTACATTAAAACAACACATACAAAATTCACCATTAGCTATATGAAAAGTATATAAACCGATATAGCAATCTCTCATAGATCCTTTTCTGTCGTCTGCTGTCCCCACTACACTTCAGGGATTGTAAATGTCTGGAGAGACTGTACTAAAATGATTTACTCCGTGCATTTTACTCATTAGGCACCTAACTCCAACAGACTGTTCCTTTCCGCATTTACTCACGTCCTTGATATGAATGAGAGACTTAATCGTGAAAAATATTAAGTTTGTATATTCTGCCTTGATTTGAACAATCACAACGGTAAATTCTTGATTTGACTTTCATAATTTTTCATAAAAGAATATACGACGGAGACGAACTAAAAATCATAATATACCATTAAGTTATCATATAAGGTACGATGTTTTGAATCTGACACCTCTCTCAAAATGTTCGCAGTGTTTGTTGTAATGATGTTTGACCAGGAAAATGAAATATTAGCTGTTCGCTGTACATCTGCAATACATTTACTCTGTTGATTTGTTACGTAATGTTTGATGTCACATCTTAATCTTAAACTTCTCCAGAAAATTTCATTCTCCATGATTTTTACGCAGTAAAATATCAAAGATTGTGCTATTTCTAGTTTTATCCTTGTCTCCTTGGGACTCGATTCTTAATTCACATGTTCAATTCCCAGAAGATGCTACTTGTACAAAAAAAGTTAACATTGAACTTGTAGCTGCTTGGGAGTCTGACAGACGGGCAAGGATAAACCAGGGGTGGTTTGATATTTTTCATTTTCGATATATATATATATATATATATATATATATATATATATATATATATATTACAAAGCCGATTGAATATACTCGATTAGTTTCTTTACTTCATTATATCCCACGACCCAGTTGTACAAAGATGAGTTGAGTTTAACTGACAGTTAACGTCTAGGTAACACAATGTAAATGTACAAGTTAATGGCAAGTTAACTGTCAGTTAAAGTTAACCAACTTTTGTGCAACTGGGTCCTGAAAAAGTAAAGTAGTCGAGTATATTCAATCGGCTTTGTGATATTTTAAATATTTTTATCATACTCCTATCGTGTAGATTTTGCTATACTTAATATTCTGGATTATATAACGTCCAAATTGATATATAATATTTCTTGTATACACTTATAAATTGTATTCCAAAAGTGTAGCATATTTCGACTGATCGTCTCCAAAGCTCGCTACAAGGACCGCCTTTGTTTCTCCAGGTGCGGTTTCTATGTGAATATCGCCTTCCCAGACTCCACTCTCATTATGATTTAAAGGTGTCCAATCATTATTCACGACCACTGCTACCGTTGTCGCTTTTGGGATTTGAACTTTGAATGGAACCACTGAGGCTACCTGGGTTGGGTTTAGTGAAAGTGGCTCCATCATTGAGCAACCCTCCTTCCAGTAACCATACTGTTTAGGATACGGGAAAGCTTGAACTTTAATTTCCTTACAATGTATCAAGTAATTAAAAAGTCCGGGAATTTGCTGACTGTTGTCAGTTAACAGATTTCCATGGACACACAATGTAAAGAATCCTGTTTTCGGAAGACAAACTAAAAGAGTGATTATATTTGTGTCAGACTGAATGAAAACGTATTCGGAGCATTCAGTTTTTGTTTCCGTTTCGAAGAGACTTGTCGTGAATCGCATATTCTGATGTGTTCCAAAGCGTATTTCTAGATAATTTGTATCAGCATGGATAACTGGATCGGAATGTGTGATGGTACTTACTCCATATTTGACCAACATCGGTTGCAACCCTAAGAAACCAGATGGCAGTTTGGGCAGCTGCACAGTTTGAATGTCTTCGTCACAAATGATCAAATATTGAGCAATATGTCTCATTTTCTTCCCGTCTGTCTCCGGATCCTTGGTGTATATCTCTAGCCCAAATTCCCCTTTGCTAGGCGCGGTAATAGTAAACATGGTCCTAAGTTCTTGGATTTTATGCGTGACGTACCCTTCAAATTCATGTGTCTCTTGGTGCTGAAGAAGACGGGTCCTAAACTGCATTGGTTTTGGTGAGAGGATTTCGAATTTCGCAACGCCATCTGTAGTTTTAACGACTGCTGATGTAGTTTCAGTGAACATGTTGAACTGATAGAAAGCTATACCAGGACCCCAGCTCTGGTAAGCACATGGAGGGTAAGGTATGGGTTCTGGTGACATCACATCGCTTTGTTCTATCTGATATTCACAAACATGCGCAAACATATTGTCAGACTTATTTGGATTATCTTCCTTGGCATATACACAAAATGCATACGTTCCTTTCATAGGTAGTCGTAGTCTAAAAGTTACTTTGCCATCATTAGCTTCCAGCATGGCGTACCTGTTCAACTTAGTATCTCCAAAATCTTCTTTTCCATCATCAGTATGAACACTGAATGTGAAATACAACATTTTTGACTTTGGGTACTCAAGCTCAATAGTAGAAATTGACGAGCTTTTCACATAAGCTTGTTTGTGGCTTAAGAGATCCATACCCAGAGTGAAGAAATGTGGAGTTATGACAGGCATGTTGCAAAACTCCTCCACAGTAACCAGTGGATCTAGCATCTGCCATTTCGAATCATCAGGAAAGTGGGTGTAAATAAACTTTTGAGGACTTGTCATGAAGAAGTGATTGTCTAATTGGTACTGTACGTGAGACCCGCCCCCAACACTGGTAGAAATCGGTCTCCTAGCAAATCGTGTATCCACCAATTCCCAGACTCCATCAAGTAGCACTGCATTCCAGGTGTGGTGATTAGATCCTGGAGTAAACGTTTGTCCTGGTTTATAGTCCATACCCTTTGCTACTCCATATAGTATCTTTGAAACCAAACCACTGTATCTGAAACACATATTTTCATATTGCTGTTAAGTGAGCTACAGAGTCGGTCACATACCATGACGATGACAAGCATTTTCAAGTCATACCTTTCGAGTATACTATGATTGCTAAAGCGTTAGATTTCCCTTTTTTCTTGAACACATAAGTACTGAATTTAAATTTAGTTATTCTAAAGTTAATAAGATAAACAGAACACGAGGCCCACAGGCCTTATCGGTCATCTGAGTATTAGTTAAAAGTATCACAAGTCCCAAGGGCTAAGACATCTAGAAAACATTTCTTGTTCTGAACATCTAAGATAAATCATAATATTCAGCAAAGGTACACATATAAAACAAGATGTGTTTTTAAAACTTAAATGCTCTCAAAGTGCCTATATTGATGAACGGCTTAACAGAATATAACAAATGACTAATTTTGGCATGCCCTAGAGTTAAAAACCTGGGGTTGCCAAGTGTACAAATTTGCTACATCCTTCTCTGCTTTTCCTAAATATGCATTTAGTTTTTATACCATATCAATAAACTTCAAGAAGACTGTCAAATTATTGATTGTATATTGTTTAACGTCCCTCTCGAGAATCTTTCACTCATATGGAGACGTCAGACGTCACCGTTGCCGTGAAGGGCTGCAAGCTTTAGGCTTATGCTCGGCGCTTATGGCCTTTGAGCAGGGGGAGATCTTTATCGTGCCACACCTGCTGTAACACGCGACCTCGGTTTTTACGGTCTCATCAGAAGGACCGCTCCATTTAGTCGCCTCTTACGACAAGCAAGGGGTACGGAGGACCTATTCTAACCCGGATCCCCATGGGGCTTCTTTCAAATGATAAAGACAATAATCACTGTGATAAATATGGCTCCTTCCTGGATTCATATCCTTACCCCCTAGGATCATGAAATTTATAACTTTAGTAAAGGACTACTGATTTCTTCTAAATATTTACCCCGTGCTGTGATAAAATTATGAAATTCAATTCAGAAGTAAGGATTATCACTCTCATGCACAACCGGTCGCGGTAGCTAAGTGGTAAGAGCGTTCGCTTCGTAACCGGGAGGTCGTGAGTTCGAGCCCCGCTCGTGCCATGGCCGCGTCAAACCTAAGACGAAAAATAGGTAGTGATTGCTCCTTTGCCAAACCCTCGGCATTTAGAAGTGAGAATCACGGGTTTTTCTGATATGACCTTAAAAAACGGAGGTCCCGTGTCACGGTAGGCGTTGGCACGTTAAAGAACCCTCATTGCTACGGCCCTAAGCGCTAAGCATAGGTCTAAATTTGTGGTACTTCACCTACAGCTGGTGACGTCTCAATATGAGTGAAACATTCTCGACGGGACGTAAAACAAACAATGAAACTCTCATGCATAGCTCCAATCCTTAGCCGGA
The DNA here is from genome assembly GCA_024699665.1 of Ostrea denselamellosa. Lineage (NCBI taxonomy): Eukaryota > Metazoa > Mollusca > Bivalvia > Ostreida > Ostreidae > Ostrea > Ostrea denselamellosa. The sequence continues at coordinate 7,852,926 of JAMZEH010000016.1, read as the reverse complement.
GGTACTTGTAGTATTTGGTATTTTTTGGTTCTTTCAGCTCTTCAAAAGTTTGTTCTGATGTCGGATTTATAACATTTTTGACCTGAGCATCACTGAAGCGACATTGTTTGTCGAAATGCGCATCTAGCGCACAAAAATCGGTACCGTTTATGTTTTACAATATACCAAGTTTGGCTCCGCCCTGGAGTCAGAACCTCTACCCCGGAAATCATGAAATTTACAATTTTGGTAGAGACCACCCTGCTCTACATTACTATGCATTTTTTTAAAAACACATGTGTGTTTCTAGAGAGGATTTTTGAAAATTGGTCAATTTTTGTCCAGCACCTAAGGCCTGGGGGAGCAGGAATCCCGTAATTACAATCTATGTCCGTTTTGTCCCAAAGACAATTCATACCAAATTTGAAAAGAATTGAAATGGTAGTTATCAAGAAGTTAAAAGTGATCAATTGTTAATTGCTAAAAAAAAAAATTGTACATACTTGCATAAGGTGTGGTAAGCCATTGCGTAGGTGGTTCGCTGAGTCTGCAGTCCTCGAAGAGTTTCTTCAGGGCTACCGATATCTACTGAATCGAACGTCAAATTCTGGGGCTTCATGGTCGCCAACCATTGAAAAAGAATTCTGAAATTGAGATTCGTGTACATGTACATTGCACAGTCAGATTCAGGTTATACCATATCTGATTTAGTGATAAGATGCCAGATCAGAAGATACAATAGGTCAGCAACGTAATTTCAAACAAGAGCTACGTGGATCTTAATGGTCATTCGAGTACTCGGGGGTTTTATTAGGTCTTCATATAGAGGGCCTGGGCCTTTCCAATTGGTACCCCCGTGGGGATCCGGGTTGTTAGAATAGATCATCAGTACTTACTTGTCGTAAGAGGCGAGTAAATGGGACGGTCTTTCGGATGAGACCGTAAAAACCGAGGCCCCGTGTTACAATAGGTGTGGCACGTAAAAGATCCCTCCCTGCTCAAAGGCCATAAGCGCCGAGTATAGGTTTAAATTTTGCAGCCCTTCACCGGTAATGGTGACGTCTCCATATGAGTGAAAGATTCTCGAACAACATTTAATCAATCAATCATTCAATCCAATTCGTAAAAACTAGTGAGATTTGCTTGATATCGAGAAAAATGTTTCATACCAATTGGGAGGGGGGCCCCAAATCAGTGCATTAAGATATAATTGAATTCTTCGCGACTTTCAATTTGGTCAAAGCTTACCTCACTTAAATAAAGCAGAGACTAATTTTAGCATGGGGATGGGACCTTATGTCAACCCATACAGGCCCTTAATAAACCCTGGTACCAATCTACAATAACCTTAAAATATTACTTGTGCACCAAATGGATTTTTCATCTAAGACAAAAGATCATCTTTTCTGTGATATTTGTTGTATATTGTTTATGCCCCTTCCGACATTTTTTTTTTCACTCATAGAGTGCAACAAATTTTGAATAATGCATGCCAATTTTTCGTGCCAATATCTACCGTGACGCGGGACCACCGTTTTTTTAAGTCATATGATGTAGGGTTCACGGAAGGTGTGACCGGTCGACAAGGGGATGCTTACTCCTCCTAGGCACCTGATCAGATAACACCCCTGGTATGTCCAGGGATCCGTGTTTACCTACTCTTTGTTTTATATTCTTTATAGGAATTATGAGATTGAACTTCATCTTTTCATCCCAAAGACCCGGTTGCGGTAGCTTAGTAGTAGAGCGTTCGTTTCGTAACCGGGGGGTCAGGAGTGTGAGCCCCGTTCGTGCCATGGCCGCGTCAAATCTAAGACGTCATGGCTATTTCAAACCCAAGACGTAACCATAAGTAGCAGTTGTTCCTTCGTAAAATGCTCGATTGGTTGATTGTAAAATGTTTAATGTCCCGCTCGAGAATCCTTCACTCATATGGAGACGTCACCATTACCGGTGAAGGGCTGCAAAATCTAGGAATATGCTCGGTACTTACCGCCTCTGGACAGGGAAACATCTTTATCGTGCCACACCTCCTGTGACACGGGGCTTCGGTTTTTACGATCCCATCCGAAAGACTAGCCCATTCATCGCCACTTACGACAGGCAAGGGGTATTGAGGACCTATTCTAACCCGAATCCCCACTTGATCATAGAAGAAAAATACACATAATTAATTCTTTAACTGAAAAATTGTTAAGTGTGGCAGAAAAACAATAAAAAAAAAAAACCAACAACAAAACAAAAAAAACCCCAAAACAAAAAAACAAAAAAAAACCCAACAAACAATTCTTCAACCTGATATTATTTCTATCTAATTTTGTGTTTCTGACATGACCATGCCTGTTGTATCTTCCGATCGTGATAGATACTGAAAGCGAGACCTTTTTGTTGCGTTACCTAGCTTTAATGACGTCACTCTCCACATTTCTTGAAAATACCAGATCCCAAAGGAGCTGATTTAACGTTCTGTATGTTTTCTCACAGACCTGCAATGAGAAATGTTGCACTCACTGGACGCACACAGACTAGTGGTTCATATTAGACAGTCATTTATAAAATAATGATTAAATTTTTTCATAATGACTGAATTCATCGAAGAAATAAGTACTTTTTATCAAATTATCCCCCCCAACTGATGATTATCATTTATGCAATGTGAGTGAAATTATTTTTATTTCGTTCATGTATTAAAACTATTTATCGGCTCTACACTATATATTGTAACATTTACTGGGCATGAGCACACTCATACACATATCGTCATGTGACGTCATGATTGTATACGTTTCAAGACAACATAACTTTTAAACAATGGGCCACATCACTCACCCGCGCAGATGCGTTTTCTCATGTAAGTCTCAGTTATGATGTCAACAAACTTGAATATACAGTACATAAGAACTGGACGTATAACAACTTTGTGATTCCTGAAAAGACTTTCAATTTATTCCCCACATATTACATAAGACATATACAAGTTCGAGTGTAGGGCAACACGGACCTCCGACAAAGCGAAGGTAGGATCAGATACCATGGAGGAGTAAGCATCCTCTACTGACCGGTCACACCCGCCGCGAGACCTTAGTCGAAATTAGGTATACGGGATTACCCGTAGTCAAAGTTAGTATGAAAAATGACAGTCTAACAAAGTGTATGAAACAAATCATTCAACATATGTCTCAGAGACACTTTGTAATCGCAAACAAGGTCATTATAGCGACCGTAAAATTTGCGAAATGATGACTTCAAACGAGATTCGTTATAACCCTGCAACATCAACTGTTTTGTCAGTAGTTAACCTCGCTTTAAAAAAATTCTCATACGCATGACATGCTCTCGCGTATCGAATCAACTGGGAGATATACACACCATAGCAGGCGAAAGTGGTACATTACTACATAGATATGGAAAGTTGATGATTACAAAGTTGAAGTCATCACGCTTGTCATATAATGTAGTTATCAGTCTGCCATTAGAGTCAATATTAAGTAATATAACCTAATATGAAGCTGACACGTCAAAATCTGTAGTGTCCTTTATTTCGGGTTCATCGGGATATATCAAAATTATAATTGTTGATTGATAAGACGTCATTGATATATCTATATGTATTGGTGAAGGACACAGCAAGTTTTTGTTTTTATCCTGTAACAGTTTCTGAACAAATTCCGCTTCATATGAATGTAAAAATGAGTCTGTCAATAAGGGAGCATAAGATATTCTACACAAATTTGGATCAAAAATATCGCTGAAGTTATTCAAGAACGATGCGCGACGAGAAACAACCTCCAACTGCAATAGAAATACATGTAGCCGTTAGTATATAAATACATACGAACATACATACATCACACACACACACGTCCCGTGAGGATCCGGGAAAGAATAGATCCTCAGTACCCTTTGCTTGTCGTAAAAGGCGACTAAATGGGGCGGTCCTTCGGATGAGACCGTAAAAACCAATGTCCCGTGTTACAGCAGGTGTGGCATGAAAAACATCCCTCCCTGCTCATAGACCGTAAGTGATGAGCACAGCGCTAAATTTTGCAGTCCTCCACTGGCAATGGTGACCTCTCCATATAAGTGAAAAATTCTTGAGCGGGACGTTAAACATTATATAATTTATATATATATATATATATATATATATATATATATATATACATTGAGACAGAGAGAGGGAGAGATTGATTGATTATATATTATTTAACGTCCCGCTCAAGAATCTTTCACTCATACGGAGACGTCACCATTGCCGGTGAAGGGCTGTAAAATAAGCCTATGCTCAGCGCATATGGCCTTTGAGCAGGGAGGGATCTTTATCGTGCCACACTTGCTGTGACACGGGACCTCAGCTTTTGCGGGCTCATCCGAAGGTCGCCCCATTTTAGTTTTTGTTTGTTTTACGTCCCGTCGAGAATTTTTCACTGATATTGAGACGTCACCTACTTCAGGCGAAGTAGCACAAATTTAGACCTATGCTTAGCGCAGAACCCCTGTCCCAAAGGCCATTAATTTCACAAGTTTGGTAGACATTTTCTCATCATTACTTATCCAGTTTAATTGTTTCATCCCCAACGAAGAAGACGATAATTTCAATAGATAACGCAATTTTACACCGGTCGCGGTAGCTCAGTGGTTAGAGCGTTCGCTTCGTAACCGGGAGGTCGTGAGTTCGAGCCCCGCTCATGCCAGGGCTGCGTCAAACCTTAGACGAAAAATAGGTAGTGATTGCTCCTTCGCCAAACGCTCGGCGTTTAGAAGTGAGAATCACGGGTCTTTCGGATATGACCTTAAAAACGGAGGTCCCGTGTCACGGTAGGCGTTGGCACATTAAAGAACCCTCACTGCTACGGCCCTGAGTGCTAAGCATAGGTCTAAATTTGTGGTATTTCACCTACAGCTGGTGACGTCTCAATATGAGTGAAAAATTCTCGACGGGATGTAAAACAAACAAACTATTAATCAATCTCAAAACTGACATCTGTAATATCTTCAGTTAGGGTTAGGGTCAATCTATAAATGATATGGAAACAAGAGACAAACAAAATTGGACAAAGCATGCCTTGCACCTTACCCCACAAAACGACGTGGTTTCTGCTAAAAGCTTAAGATTAATTGAAATAAAAGAATAAACAATTATGAAACCACACAAAATATAATGCATGCATACTAGTTACCAGTAAAATTATTTCAGTGTAAAGTTGTCGACATGAACGAGTGATTCACTTTATGTTCCGACATATCAAAGTATCCGGGAATTTTACGGCAGCGGGTTGAGGCTAAATGTCTTTCATGGACAACTTTCATATCTTACTCGCTATATGTTTTTGCTAATAATATTCAACTATAAAAGGGGGGGGGGTACAAGTTGTAATCTCCATTAGATCCGCCACTGTGTAATATTCAAGGACAAACATAATTAGACGAAACGAATCTGAGGGATAAAAATCAAACTCTAGACCCTTAATGTGCAGCTGGAAGCATGTACATTTCAAAGGGGCAGTTGACTCAGAACACCTCATTTTTTATAACCTTCTTACCTCCTCAGTTACTTCCCTATGGGAAGATGTCACGATTGGGCACTAGGGAAAAATGAATTCTCCATATATTCAAGGATGTTATGTGATAATTTTAGCTGAGGAAATACTAGAATTTCTTTTTTCTAGAGGACAAGTTCTTTCCCCATAACATGGCATTATTAGTCAAACCAGCGGTACTGAACTCACCGGTATGTCTGTATAATTTAGTAACAGTTACCGATTTCACATGATTCTCCATATCCAGAGTCCAGAGGGCAGCTGGTGGAGGGGATCTGATTAATCTCGGCGAGGGTTCTGGGGCCAAGGAGTCGTCGTCCTTCACGTGCGGCAACTGAAAGTCGGCAGGAACACTTGCTGGTTCTTTGTTTTGAAATACCTTTAAGATATTCAAACTCTTCATTTTCATGAGCTTTGAGGGGAACATGCTTCCTAAATTTAGTGTGTTTAGATGTTGGCTTCGATAGACTTTCAGTGAAGTTATGACCTTGAACATTTTTAAGAATATACAATTTCCCCCAAACTTTTCATGACCATGCTTGTAGATATACATGTATTGTAAAAAAAAAAAAAAAAAAAAAAAAAAAAATTAGTCAAGATCTATAGTATTAACAGAAAATTAAATTATCAGTATTTTTACTACCTGTAGAATTGACGTAATTATCATAAATACGTGTGATTATCAGGTACGTAGGATCGGGGTGGGTGGGAGGAGAGTGCCTGACCCTTTTCCCCACTTTTTACGTTTATTTTCCGTCATATGTAAAGTAAGATATATTACTCCCTCCTCGCTTTTTAGAACTATTAATGAATGGTGAGAATATAAGCTTGAACTCCGGAAGTGTGAAGGACGATTCCCCCCCCCCCCCCCGATAATATTGTGATTTCAACTCATCGGCGGCTGACCCCTTTTCTAATAACGGTATGCTACGTGCCTGATAATCGATGATAAAATGCTAACCAAACATGAAATGTTTGAATATTAATAAAGAATTCACCATATCGTCAGGTTCCGCGGTTTCAAGATACCCTTCCAAGTCCTCTTGCGTGAAGTTTTCATCCCTCCAGGAACAGTTGATAAGAAACTGACAAACATGATGGAAGCCGTACTGTTTCCTACTTGGAAAACATCCAAAAATCTCCAGTCCGTATTCTCCTGCGTAAGGCAAAGTCACAGTCAAAAACGATTTAGTGTCATTATCTTCTATATCTATACATCTCTGCAATTTTGATTCTTTCCATCCGTTTCGGCACAAACGGCAAAGAATATTGACTGGTCTGGTTTTGTTAATCTCCATTTCGATTGCCTTTTCATCTGTAGTAATCAAGCCTCGTTTCTGAAGCGGGTATAAACAAAATTTATCTGTACGTTGACCGGGTCCCCAGGTAGTGTCCCAGCATTTGGGCAAGGGGTCATCCTCGATGCATGACTTGCTGATTTGAACCTTGTATTCTAACACCTCCAACATCCGGGTATTTCCAGTATGACCGTTTCTCTCTTGCAAGCTTTTGGCAAAGATTTTCAGAAAATAATCTCCAGGTGCGGGAGTACGAAGAACAAATGTTGCCCTACCATTTTGTACTTCGTGAAATATAAAATACTTAAGCAACACACCTTCAAACCTGTCGCTGCGTGTGTCAGATGTGACCAACTGATAGCTGAATTTGGCAGGATGCGTCACCCCTAAATCCCATTTCACTTGACCCCTCTTTGATTCGATCACGCATTTCACATTTGAAATGAAATTAAGCCCTACTTTGAAAAAGTGAGGTTTGACAAACGGGTAGTTCTCAAATTCATTGATAGGGATTGGCCTATCAACCAACTGCCATCTTGGCTCGTCCGCCCAATGACTAAACTGCAATTGTTCAGGATCTGTCAGGAAATAAAATTCGTTAAACTCTGACGAATTCTGAAAAAAAGACAATACAATAACTCTTTAAAAGTTCAATTCACAATTGCTTATCATTTGGATTTAATTATAGTAGTCATTAATTAAAATATTTACTGGTGTCTCCTTTGACCAAAAAAAAAAATAAATAAATAAAATCGAGGTACCTTGTTTCCATTTAAGGCTCCCCATTTAGCATCTACAAGAAACCAATCCCCATCAAAATAAACAGCGTTCCAGGAATGTCGGAACTTCGGATCTAGACGGGAATCTCCGGGACGGAAGGACTTTCCCTTAGCATAGCCCCTGACTACCTTGCAGTGCAGCCCCGCAAAGCTACAATTCAAACAGCGCATGTCATTACGTATACTTATGAAGTACATACAGTATTAGATGTACAAAGTAAGTACATTTCATGTACGTAGAAAATTAAAGGGAAAAAACTCGTCTAACAACCCCCAATGTATGCGTATTTTATCTTGAGAGGATTACGAATGTACTGCCTGGGACTTTCATTGTAAAATTCCAAAAAGTTTTCAAAAATCAGGATGTCTTCAAATCTTACAGAGAATTTATCTTTCTTGCGGGTAGACTTTTTTTCCACAGCAATATTTTTAAAGGTAAATTTCTCGCTTGTCAGGTGACAAAAGTATTAATAAAGCCTATTGATGATGATCTAATAATATCTGGTAAATGTCATTTTTGATATTCCAAAGATGTAATGGGATGGTGATTCGAATTTGCCACTTGTTTGGTAGATTTATACGAGAACGTGTGTAAACTTTAAAATCTCTGTTCCAGAGACGATTTTTTTTCTCAAAATGATATCAAATTACGTCAAAAATATACAGTAAAAACAAGTGCTTACATGCACAGCAACTGAAACATTTGCGAATGTGCAATTTTCCCAGACTGAAACTTGTAGATGTATTCTTCCGCAGTATTTTCACTCGGATCATTTTCAAAGCACTGTTTGACACCAGCAGTCATGGACGTCCATCGATATATGGCCCTGGAAAATTTCAGATTTCCCTGAGTTAGACAGGCTTAAATAATTACTGAACTTTTCTGATCAATATGTGTGGGCATGGATTATGGAAACTGAAAAGACGGTTGGTGTTAACTTGCTTTTTCTCCGTAGGAAACGGTTTCTCTAAGGCGTAAACGCCCCCTATCATCGACACAACTACACGAGATATTAGTAGTTTTAAAGCAATATAAGCTGCCAAAATTGCAATTTTTTATAGTGGCATTAAAAGAGGTTAAATGAACGTTGATATGATTGAAAAAAAGAACTGCATCGAATTTCCTCTCTTATGCATCGTTTACACACCTTTACGTGATGAAAAATATATTCCTCGACATTCCGTTTGACCCTAACAACGGCAGCTGATTAATCGTCGGCGACAATCCCGAAGATAACCGATGTTGACACGAATGATTCTGATGCTGATCGGGGTGGATCGGGTTGTATCGGGGTCATTAAAATATGGACGGCGAGGTGAGATAAAATTCTAGTTACCATCATTATTTTGGCATTGTTAACGATGTTATATGTTTTTATATCTTTTTCGTCCCGAATCAGTCAAAGTCGGCTTTCTCCCTCGCTTCGAACCTTTCGTGTCAGACATCTTTCGTGCTTACCGGAAATATTGCGCTTGCGCATTTGATTTTGCCGAATGAGTTCAACTTTAGGTCATTGCATACGAAAATAATGTCGGAAAACTTAAGGTACGGGAAGACTTAATTTCAACTGTCGAACAATTTTTACATTTAATGCAAAAAATACAACATGTCAAAAGTTTAATCGATAAAATCAGGTATTAGAAGGTAGATGTTACAAAATTTCGATTAAATTTTAGGGACCCCAAAATAACAATTTTGACAGCTTATATTGCTTTAAGTAATCTGCATAAAACAGTGGATGTCAGTAAGAACTAATTTTCTCTCTTTAACGCGCAGTTTAAGTAAATCTGCTTCTTTTTTATACGTGCAGTTAAAGTAAGTAAATCTACTTTTTGAAACGCGCAATTGAAGTCGGTAAATTCACTTCTAACACTGATTCTCGGGTCCCGTTTACGCTGTATGCCATTTTCAAAGTAAAAGAGAGTTTTACATAGTATTTATCAAAAATAATCATTGTACAAAGACGTGACTAAACCGGCATGGGCAGACTCCGAGAAATGATAGAGAGAAAAATAAAAATAGAGAGAAGCTCCAATCTGATCATATTCATAAAACTGCAAGTAATGGTATGCTGATTACACCACTACATTAAATGAGTATTCGTGAACATAAATAAGTTGCATGCTGAAACAATTAAGTTGCATGTAAACATAATTAAATTGCATCTCAACACCGTTAAGTTGCATGTTAGCATCAATAAGTCAACATAATTCAGTTGCATGTAAACAAAATTAAGTTGAATATTAACATAAATAAGGTGAATGTCAACGCAATTAAGTTGAATGTTAATGTAGATAAGTTAAATTTCATTATAATTAAATAGCATGTTAACATAAATATTATATGATTGGTTGTATAGTTTTACGTCCCGCTTAAGAATTTTTCACTCATGGAGACGTTGACGTCACCATTGCCGGTGAAGGACTGCAAAAATTAGGCCTTTGCTCGGCGCTTAGGGCATGAGCAGGAAGGGATCTTTATAGTGCCACACATGCTGCGATACAGGGCTTCGGATTTGCGGTCTCATCCGAAGGACCGCCCCGTTAGTCGCCCCTTACAAGCAAAGGGTACAGAGGACCTCTTTTTAACCCGAATCCCCACGGGGATTAACATAAATAATTAATTGATTGATTATATATTGTTTAATGTCCCGCTCGAGAATCTTTCACTCATATGGAGAAGTCACCATTGCCGGTGAAGGGCTGCAAATTTAGGTCTATGCTCGGCGCTTATGGCCTTTGAGCAGGAAGGGATCTGTAACGTGCCACACCTGCTGTGACACGGGGCCTCGGTTTTTGCGGTCTCATCCGAAGGACCGCCCCATTTAGTCGCCTTTTACGACAAGCTAGGGGGTGCTGAGGATCTATTCTAACAACCCGGATCCCCACGGGGTTTAACATAAATAAGTAGCATGTTATCGTAATTGTTTATTGTTATTATTATGTGTTAGTTTGTTTGTTTTTACGTCCCGTCGTGAATTTTTCACTCATATTGAGACGTCACCAGCTGTAGGTGAAGTACCATAAATTTAGGCCTATGCTTAGCGCTCAGGGCCGTAGCAGTAAGGGTTCTTTAACGTGCCAACGCCTACCGTGACACGGGACCTCCGTTTTTAAGGTCATATCCGAAAGACCCGTGATTCTCAATTCTGAACGCCGAGCGTTTGGCGAAGGAGCAATCACTACCTATTTTTCGTCTTCGGTTTGACGCGGCCATCCATGGCACGAGCGGGGCTCGGACTCACGACCTCCCGGTTACGAAGCGAACGCTCTAACCACTGAGCTACCGCACCGGTACATCGTAATTGAGTTGCATATCAACACAATTAAGTTGCATGCAATTAATAATAAACTGCATATTTACATGATTAAATTGCATGTCACACGTTGGCAACATTTGATATTTTTTGCGAATTTTTCCACCACACATCCCACATTTTTCTTTCACGTCGAAATAATTAAGTTGCATGTTGACATATTTATGCTGCATGTCAACATAATTATCTTGTTGGTCGACATAATCTATACAAAAATAATTTTGTGTTTAGGGGAAGAGGTATGCCGCCATACTTTGATTTCATGGAGAACACGTTTTTAAACAAAATGTGCATCTCGTAGAAACTGTCGATCAGTAGGTTAGGGGTGGGGTATTACAGCGAAAATTAAATTCAACCACAAGTCTTCAAATACAGTTCTTCATGTCAACGTTCTAGGATATCTGAAATGCACAAATTTAGAACGGACTTCTTGTTTGTCCCAACACATGTAGAGTGTATAAATATAGCACAAGGGTTTGTCCCGTTTTTTGTAGTTGTTGATTTTTGTTCGACTTATACACCATAGATAGTATATAGGCTGACAATTTACTACAGCAAGAAGCAGCCTTTTGTTAGAAAGAAAGAAAGATGAAAAATATATCTACAGATGCATCTTAGTTTTACACGATGAAAGCATGCGATAATATAAAATGTAAATGTGTTCTTTTACGAAATTACAATATCCGGGTTCAAAATTGAACTGCATGTTGATCGACTGAGATTAATCGAAATGGTGTGCACATTTACCGTTGTTATAAAAGCCTCTGGGCAATTTACCTCACTTTATCCAAGTCACCTTTGATTTGTTTGTCAGAGTAAAGCAAATGCCACAACAGTCCACGAAAAGATCGGTGATTGACAGTTTTCACCTGTAAAAAAAGGACCATGTCAGTATCGATGATTGACAGTTTTCACCTGTAAAAAAAGTCTCCATTAGTATCTAGTTTATTCATTCATTTTTTTTTATATTTTTTTTTTTACTTGTCATTGTTTACTTTACGAAAGCCAAACTTAACATTGGTAAGTTTAGAATCAATAAAGAATCTTCTGTAATACCTGTTTTAGGAAGAACCACACAAGGGGCCTGTGGGCTATATTGCTCACTCATATAATCTTAATTCATAAGATTTACTTATATTGGACAAATTACATTCTTATTCTAACCACACGATGATGCTTACAAATCAACTACTATTTCTTAAGAAGATTTGTAAATATCTCACCTATGCCACTATATTTCAATGAAGAATTTTTTTGTCTCTATGTTAAGGTGATCGTGATTCCACCCTAATCTTGATCCTGATCATGTTTTGAACTGTTCTGGATCTACGTTACATAAAAAGACTTGCATTCCTTAGTTCTTAACAAGATTTGTGAAGATCCGGGTTTGAATAGATCTTCAGTACCCTTGCTTGTACCTACACTGCATGAGGTTGTTTGTATAGTTATTAATTAAAGGAGGTATAAAAACCAATCAAAATGATCATGAATGTAAAGTATAGTATAATATGTATCATCAAGGTGTAGTGTTGTAAAGGTTTCAAAACCTGTCTAATTAAGATTTATCAATATAGCAAGTAATTGCAATTTTATTGCAAATATAATTAAGAAAAAAATAAAATAAAATAGTTATACAGAACAAGTTCCTTGGACTCTCTCCATACAAAACCCACTCTCTTGATCTATCAAGCAATGTACAAACAATGATAAAGTCTTACTTTCTGCACATGCTCATCAACATGTCGAAATCGGCTTGGTTCAGAGTACAGGTCATGTTTTCTCGTCCTACATCTTTTCGGTTGTGGACATTCCACCGATTTCTTCAACAAATTCTCTGGATTAAAATCTTGTGGAATTTTCATCTTGTCTGGCAATTCGGTCTGCAAATAGGGATATAAAGCCCTTGAATACATATACTATATACAAAAATATATGTAACGGTGATACCGACCCTTTTGGACATGCATGTAGAATAATTTACTCGTAACACGCGATTTGATTGATTCATCTGATTTTATCATCATTCTTTATATCGTATTAATAAAGTTGCCGTTTAGTCCCACAATAAGACATTACTATACGTTTGGCTGTTCTCTTTTCATTGTGCTACTACGGTAATATTGGTCCGCGTCATATAAAATTCATATTTTCTTCAGAAAATATAAAAAACGAGTTACTGAATGAAATTTTACGCGGTTTATAATGCGTAAACTGCCCCAGCTCACTTAATGTCATATAAAATAAGTAAAAATTAATTTCATTCCATAAATTACTGTAACTCAAGAATTACTTCAACATACATTGAAATACTGATTTCTAAGAACTCTGTTATCGTATCTCTTCAATGGCTGGCCTTTTACCCACCGTCGCGGTAGCTCGGTGGTTAGAGCGTTCGCTTCGTAACCGGGAGGTCGTGAGTTCGAGCCCCGCTCGTGCCATGGCCGCGTCAAATCTAAGACGAAAAATAGGTAGTGATTGCTCCTTCGCCAAACACTCGGCGTTTAGAAGTGAGAATCACGGGTCTTTCGGATATGACCTTAAAAACGGAGGTCACGGTAGGCGTTGGCACGTTAAAGAACCCTCAGTGCTACGGCCCTGAGCGCTAAGCATAGGTCTAAATTTGTGGTACTTCACCTACAACTGGTGACGTCTCAATATGAGTGAACAATCCTCAATGGGACGTAAAACAAACAATCAATCAATCAATACCCACCGATTTGAATTACATATGGGAATCTAAAGTATCGGGTCTTATGCCAGGTCACTCAGAGTCCCCATATACATGCGTTCGGGGTCGCCGGGAATTTTATCATATAAACGGTATTTTTCAATTATCATATACAGGAATTGTTTTGTTTTCGGGTGTCTGTCTCGTAACCATCCACTTTTTAATGGCGGATTAGGGAGGGGGAGGGGTATACAAAAGTTTCAATATTATATTTTCTCTTTGAATGTCTTTGTATATTATATTAAAACAATCCCGTGAGGATCCGGGTTGTTAAAATAGATCCTCAGTACCCCTTGCTTGTCGTAAGAGGCGACTAAATGGAGCGGTCCTTCGGATGAGACCGCAAAAAACGAGGCCCCGTGTCACAGCAGGTGTGGCACGTAAAAGATCCCTCCCTGATCAAAGGCCGTAAGCGCCGGGCATAGGCCTAAATTCCCTGCCCTTCACCAGCGGTGGTAACGTCTCCATATGAGTGAAAGATTCTCGAGTGGGACGTTAAACAACATTTAATCAATCAATATTAAATCTAATATTTTTGTGCTATTTTCAGTTTATTTTGAATTACTTGCTAGTTTCAACTTGTAAGAGTACCTAACACTGATACCCACATCGCATGACTCCCGCCAATAATATACACGCGCAAAGTTGGGTTTTTTGTTGGTTTTTTTTGGAAAGGTATTATATTTTTTGGAGGGTGTCATCAATATATCGACAAAATTGTATAGCCAAGCGGATGGATGGCAACTAACATTTTAGTTATCCTTATACTTATTTATACCACTGTTTATAGACGTTATTAGAAATATACGGAAAACGATATATCGCAAATCGACGTCACTCACATATGTAATCGCACGGCATTTTTGTTCTATCTTTATAGCTTGGATATTGCTTTATATTTGTATGGATTTTTTACGTTTATAATTAGCATGAATACTCTTTATTCAGTTCATTGATCGTTTATGCATGCGACACTTGTAAACTCATAAGTGCTCTTGCATACATGTGTATCAATGCTTAATGAAAAAGTTATTGTTTCCTGTTTTTGTTTCCAATTTTAAATAAAATATTTCATATTACATGTACAATGTCCGTGTGTTTCTTCGGAACTAGTTTATAATATTTAAAATTTTACCAGCCGATTTGATGCTTTGCATTAAAATTATTTTGTGAATATATATAGTTACATGATGACGTCAGAGCAGGACCGCAATATATCCTATACATTGTTAATCCAATGACATTTATGTAACTTTTTCCCCCTGGACTTGCTGTCGTGTAAATTTGCGCGCAAATGCTTCATTCTGTAAGATATCTCCAAGATGAATCTACTTGCAGACATTGACGATGTCGTTAATAAATGTCCAGATTTGACCGAGGAAATTTTGTTATCAGCTAAAAATGTTTTGGGGTGTTTATTTTTCTAAGGATTTAGGTGCTAAAAAAAGTGGAAATAACGCCTCGGGCATGTCTTTCACGCCGCCAAGTTGAACATTAACCCAGTCTCTACCTATTGCCAAGTGTATTCACATTAACATATCCTTAACCACTTTTGAGATAGTAGAATAAAATCTGACATTTAACATTCCCGTTCTTTGATAAATTGGTTAAATATGTTACGCGATTATAGAATTTTCTTTAATTCCCCAAATATTTCATTGATAATTGCCCCGTTGAGAAGATTTTGTTATTAGAACTGGTTTTGCCGATGAAGTGGCGGATCTCATCAGTACGTCTGTATAATACTGCAGCGTTTTACACGCCATAGACAACAGTCAATGTATTTTCTTGGCTATTTATACAACAGGACAAGACTTTACATATAATATATACATGTTTTCAGAAAACATTTCAACATAACACACTCGGCTCAGGGTACTAGCCTTCTTTGGTCAATAAAAAATTTCTCAAATACCCCAATGAGTGCAATATGCGTCACGTTTTTTAAACCAGAAAATTGTGAATAAAGGGAAATATATACCGGTGTGTATATTGTATAAAACGAAGCCATTACAAGAGCAAATGACTGGATAGCAAATTTCAAAAGATATTTCAATTTTCTCCAGAGAGAATAAAGTTCAATCTCCCATTCCAGTTTTCATTAGGGCGAACAAATTTCAATCTCTCCACTTATATTTATCTTTTTGATAAAAAAAAAAGTACATGCTCGGTCTTTACTGACTTTTAATATTCGACAAATCTATCTGTGAAAGCGCTGCTTAGCTTGTGATGAAAAGGCACATTACTTGAACCTCTTCAGTGTTTACAGTGGATCAAGGTTCACCACAAACGTAGATCTAAACTAGATAATCATTCCTCAAAGTTTCTGCTACAGCTTGAAGTGAATCTTTACACACATGTTCACTACCATCCCAAGTGTTGGCTTTTTCGTCAGTTTTTGGGAGGATTTCAGAACTGAATCATAGTATGAAGTGGTGGATAAAGGGGGTATGGATTGATTGATTATGTATTGTTTAACGTCCCGCTCGAGAATTTTTCACTCATATGGAGAAGTCTCCATTGCCGGCGAAGGGCTGCAAAATTTAGGCCTATGCTCAGCGCTTATGGCCTTTAAACAAGGAGGGATCTTTATCGTGTCACACCTGCTGTGACACGGGACCTCGGTTTTTTGCGGTCTCATCCGAAGGACTGCTCCATTCAGTCGCCTCTTACGATAAGCAAGGGGTACTGAGGATCTATCCTAACAACCCGGATCCCCGCGGGGTCAAGGGGTATGGAATTGCCTGGATAATTTTAATTATTATGAGCATATGAATAGTTTTTGTGTCATCTGCGAGGCGTAAAGATCGCTCTGTCTTATCTTTTATAATCACAGAACGGAGAAACTGTGAGACATTTTAGCATATATGTATCTTGTGTGAAAATAATTCTAATTAGTAAATACAAATAACACACATGCCCTTGCAAGCCATTGATATGTACTTAGTTTAGAATATGTCCAGAATATGGAAAATGATCTATAAGAACTAGTAATATTCCTCAGTCATTTAATCATATGATCTACGTTATATATAATAGTTTTGTTATGTGTGTAATGTATTGGTGTAAATGTCTTTTTTTTTATTTGTTTGTTATGTTGTTTTTTTTAATTTAAATGGTTTTTTTTCTTGTTTTGTTTGGTGGTTTTTTTTGTTTGTTTATTTGTTTTTGTTTTTTGTTTGTTTTTGTTTTGGTTAAGCTGAAAAGAAAACGACTAGTGTTCCTTGTAATTAATGTGTTGGTAATATAGTGATTCATTGTAATTAATGTGTTGGTAATATAGTGATTCATTGTAATTAATGTGTTGGTAATATAGTGATTCATTGTAATTAATGTGTTGGTAATATAGTGATTCATTGTAATTAATGTATTGGTAATATAGTGATTCATTGTAATTAATGTGTTGGTAATATAGTGATTCATTGTAATTAATGTGTTGGTAATATAGTGATTCATTGTAATTAATGTGTTGGTAATATAGTGATTCATTGTAATTAATGTGTTGGTAATATAGTGATTCATTGTAGTTAATGTATTGGTAATATAGTGATTCATTGTAATAAATGTGTTGGTAATATAGTGATTCATTGTAATTAATGTGTTGGTAATATAGTGATTCATTGTAATTAATGTGTTGGTAATATAGTGATTCCTTGTAATTAATGTGTTGGTAATATAGTGATTCATTGTAATTAATGTGTTGGTAATATAATGATTCCTTGTAATTAATGTGTTGGTAATATAGTGATTCCTTGTAATTAATGTGTTGGTAATATAGTGATTCATTGTAGTTAATGTATTGGTAATATAGTGATTCATTGTAATAAATGTGTTGGTAATATAGTGATTCATTGTAATTAATGTATTGGTAATATAGTGATTCATTGTAATTAATGTGTTGGTAATATAGTGATTCATTGTAATTAATGTATTGGTAATATAGTGATTCATTGTAATAAATGTGTTGGTAATATAGTGATTCATTGTAATTAATGTATTGGTAATATAGTGATTCATTGTAATTAATGTGTTGGTAATATAGTGATTCATTGTAATTAATGTTTTGGTAATATAGTGATTCATTGTAATTAATGTGTTGGTAATATAGTGATTCATTGTAATTAATGTTTTGGTAATATAGTGATTCATTGTAATTAATGTGTTGGTAATATAGTGATTCATTGTAATTAATGTGTTGGTAATATAATGATTCCTTGTAATTAATGTGTTGGTAATATAATGATTCCTTGTAATTAATGTGTTGGTAATATAATGATTCATTGTAATTAATGTGTTGTAATATAGTGATTCCTTGTAATTAATGTGTTGGTAATATAGTGATTCATTGTAATTAATGTATTGGTAATATAGTGATTCCTTGTAATTAATGTGTTGGTAATATAATGATTCCTTGTAATTAATGTGTTGTAATATAGTGATTCATTGTAATTAATGTGTTGGTAATATAGTGATTCCTTGTAATTAATGTGTTGGTAATATAGTGATTCCTTGTAATTAATGTGTTGGTAATATAATGATTCCTTGTAATTAATGTGTTGTAATATAGTGATTCCTTGTAATTAATGTGTTGTAATATAGTGATTCCTTGTAATTAATGTGTTGGTAATATAGTGATTCCTTGTAATAAATGTGTTGGTAATATAGTGATTCATTGTAATTAATGTGTTGGTAATATAGTGATTCATTGTAATTAATGTGTTGGTAATATAGTGATTCATTGTAATTAATGTGTTGGTAATATAGTGATTCCTTGTAATTAATGTGTTGGTAATATAGTGATTCATTGTAATTAATGTGTTGGTAATATAGTGATTCCTTGTAATTAATGTGTTGGTAATATAATGATTCCTTGTAATTAATGTGTTGTAATATAGTGATTCATTGTAATTAATGTGTTGGTAATATAGTGATTCATGTTTGTTGTTAGAATGAGGTGTTCATTGTTGGCGTTATAGAATCACCGATTGTATCAACGAAGAGTCCCGCGTGGATCCGGATGAGAAAAGATCTTCAGTATCCCTTGCTTGTCGTAAGAGGCAACTAAACGGGCAGTCCTTCGGAAGAGACCGCAAAAACCGAGGCTCCGTGTCACAGCAGGCGTGGCACGATATAGATCCCTGCTCGAAGGCCGTAAGCGTCGAAGATATACTTAGATTTTGTGGCGCTTCACTGGTAATGGTAAAGTCTTCATATCAGTGAAAAATTCTGGAGAATATACAATCATTCATAACAACAAAAATTATAGTAGCAAATAACAAGCATGGTCAATATTTTTTTGAAGTCCTGAAGTTTCCAACAACAAAATTGTTTATTTATAAGTACATGTGTATTGTACATTGTAGATAAGTAATTCGTGATATACAATACAACATCAAACATTCAATGCAATTAAAATGAAGGATATTCCCCCTCTCTCTTACGACCATTAAATATTTGCATAATCGTTTTAAGTGCTATGACATTTTTACAATTAAAAAGCTGTTTAAATTTATAATTAACTGGTCTATCTGAATAATATTTATCTAAGTTTTCCCAATCTTGATATTTTTTTTTTTTAGTTTCATCAGTATATTTAAATAATTAATGAAACTCATAAGCCAAATCACTAATATTACGCAAGATGTACACTCTTTCATTTCTTGGTATGTCTAACCATCATCTTGTCTCTACAGGTAATCTAAAAATTGATGCATTAATTCTCTTTTACTTTTAGGAAGTTCATCTATTTAAATTTCAATTCATTTAAGAAATTCAGCAGTGTGGAAACTTGTTCAAAACCATCTGTCATTGGCCTCTGACATGTCCAGGGGTACCCCGTGGGGATTCGGGTTGTTAGAATAGATCCTCAGTACCCCTTGCTTGTCGTAAGAGGCGACTAAATGGGGCGGTCCTTCAGATGAGACCGCAAAAACGAGGTCCCGTGTCACAGCAGGTGTGGCACGTAAAAGATCCCTTCCTGCTCAAAGGCCATAAGCGCCGAGCATAGGCCTAAATTTGCAGCCCTTCACCGGCAATGGTGACGTCTCCATATGAGTGAAATATTCTCGAGCGGGACGTTAAACAACATATAATTCAATTTTGCGGTAACTTATACTTTTAATAGACGCAATGTGCGTATCCAGTAGTTTCTGTCAACTGAATCTTTGTAGAAACTTAACTCCTTTGCGGAAACTTTCGGTAAAAGTGGATATCTTGAGTTTCTGCAGTGCCGAAACCTGATGAAACATAAAGTTTGTTTGCAGAAACTTGGAGGAAACCCTTTATGCATTAAAGAATGATGTCAGCCTTGCCGACACTGTGTATATTTCTTCCAGTGTATAATGCAAAATTCCTTTGTATTCTTTCTATTAAACAAGTTTTGTGTTTTATTCCACAATAAAGCTTAGAGCACTTTTGTTTTTGACTCAGCTTTCTGTTACAGAACGTCCCGGTCACAACCGCTTTTGAGTAGACAACATTGTTGTTGCAGTTATGTCATGGAATGATTGTTCTGGTATCTTTTGTGCAAATAAAACGAAACATTGTGCAAATGGTGATAACGCTATCACAAGCCTGCACTGTTCCGTGTTGGGCAGCAAAATTGAAACAAAAACGAAAAAAAAAAAAGAAAAAAGTGAAAATTGATGTGCGTGTAAGGTATGTAAATAATGTTTTGAAATTGAAAAATTTCATATTTACGTGAAAAATTCTCGACGTGACGTAAAAACAATCAATCAATCATATTTACTTCAAAAATAGAAATTTAAAAAAAAGCAAGCAGAAAGTAACTGAAAAAATTGAAATTCCGGTTTGACTCGGAGATATTCATACGTCTCTGTTAGACTCGAACCTACAATCTACATATTGACAATATATCGATACACTGAGGCATTGCTGATTTTATTTTTCCGTGTTTGTTTCGAAAGGAAGTCAGCCATTATGACGATGTGTTACTGAATTACTTTTTTGATTTTTATTGCGCAGTCAAATAACGCAATGTCCTTCAGCCAAGAATGAGCAACCTGCCAGATCATGAGACTCAACAAGACGCAAATCAACAGGCAAATGGTTCCCTTATCACTGATAGATCTGTTTCGTATCCATAAGAACAGATAGGCAATGAAATCAATTCTGCAAACAAACATATGGTAATCATTTAACAGCTGTTTATATCAAGTGTGAAGTGTACCAAAAGGTTTTATCGGTTATTCTGCCGACTAATTGGCACTCGGGTTATTCAAATAAAGTTTCGCGAGAGAGATGTCTTGAACATTATTGTAAATTCACTTCAGATATAAACAAATAACCCAAGTATTGAACAAGCATAAACAAACAGACACAATATGGCATCAAGTTCAGAGTGCGCTCAACGCTTTGATAGCCTTCTTTCCGTCTTACAGAAGATTTTACCATACCAAAGCTCCCCCTAAAATACGTAAACCTACAGAAATAAGCCCTTTTATGAAAATATAATAGCGGTATGTATTCACATAGTCGCAAGAATTTGTCAAGAAATGTTTTGAAGATTGAAGTCTTTAAACGGAGTATACTAAAGCGTGCTAACTCACTGTTCTACTTTAATTTCTTAAGGAACCAAATTAAATCAAGCTTGTCAGCTCCTTTCCTGTTCAACGATAATGAAACCTAGAGACATTTTTTGAACATTAAACTATTCTGCGTTCGGAGGATTAATGCTGAAGAGCTATCAATATTTCTCCCATTTAAGCAGAGCTGTTTTGCATACAGTAGTTTTACAGGGTCTTGCTTACACGCCTGCTTGCTAATCAAACGTAATCTCCTTAATCGATAATGGGATGAGTGTGATGGAAATTTTGAAAGTGAAGCAAATAAAAAAATAATGAGTTACCGATTTAAAGAGTAAAGTACATATTTATAGAACGGAGTGCGTCAAACAGTAGGAATAAAGTCAACCAGCAAGCATTTATTAACCACATTCTAGACTCCCCCTCCCAAAGGACGCATGTGTCTCATAGCTCACCTGAGCAGTGACTTTGTCATTGTGGTTAAATTTCCATGTCTTCATATATTCCTTTTTAAAAAAAATTACCTGGCATAGCTCAGACTTCAGGAGTCACAATGTGGGAAATCTACGTGACGATACTTGCATATTAATTTATTGGTCTTGTTAATATAACTGCTTGTTCTTAATTATAATATGAATATAAAGTAAATACTTCATACTTTTACTAACAATTAAGCATTTTTTCAAAGGAGTTAACATTTGAAAAGTAATGACAAGCAATTTTGCTAGATTTTTTGTTTATATGTATCGGCCTACTAAATATTACCTAGACTTGATTGAAACAATATTTTACGGCCTACTAAACATTACCTAGAGTTGATCGTAAAAATATGTAACGGCCTACTAAACATTACCTAGAGTTGATTGTAAAAATATGTAACGGCCTACTAAACATTACCTAGAGTTGATTGTAAAAATATGTAACGGCCTACTAAACATTACCTAGAGTTGATTGTAAAAATATGTAACGGCCTATTAAACATTACCTAGAGTTGATTGTAAAAATATGTAACGGCCTACTAAACATTACCTAGAGTTGATTGTAACAATATGTAACAGCCTACAAGATATTACTTAGATTTTATCTTCACAATATACAAAGGAATACTAACCATTAACTAGAGGTGATAGAACTAATTAAGATACAGTCCACTTAAAGGGTCTTGCCTCTCTTGGAAGTAGGTCATTGGAACTAAGATTAGTATTGTAACTCATAAATGATATGCATCTACATTTTTAGTATAGATCAATGTCAGCTTAACAAAAAACAAAAATCCAACAATGACATGAAAAGCATAACAAGCGAAACATACTTGCTGCAACACCCTCTATAGATTCGTGACACAATGACCCCATGTCAGACTTGTCACTCTACATGAACTGATAAATACGTCAAGGGGTATAAACGAAAGTGTAAAGAATTAAATAGCAACAGGAAGTGTCTCCCAACCACCATTCCATCATTTTCGTTATAGATATTGTATCCCTGGCAATAGTAATGCCTGGAATTAGGATGAATTCTTCTACAACAGTATTTTATAATGAATTGGTTACTGTACGATGAATTCGGTTACTGTGTAATGAATTAGGTTACTGTACGATGAATTAGGTTATTGTATGATAAATCAGGTTTATATATGATGGATTAGATTACTGTACGATGAATCAGGTTACTTTAAAATGAATTAGGTTACTGTATGATAAATCAGGTTAATATACGATGGATTAGATTACTGTACGATGAATCAGGTTACTTTACAATGAATTAGGTTACTGTATGAGGAATTAGGTTACTGTATGAGGAATTAAGTTACTGTATGATGAATTAGGTTACTGTACTCGGAATTAGGTTACTGTATGATGAATTAGGTTACTGTGTTATGAATTAGGTTACTGTGTGATGAATTAGGTTACTGTACGATGAATTAAGTTACTGTATGATGAATTAGGTTACTGTACGATGAATTAGGTTACTGTGTGATGAATTAGGTTACTGTATGATGGATTAGATTACTGTACGATGAATTAGGTTACTGTATGAGGAATTAGGTTACTGTACGATGAATTAGGTTACTGTACGATGAATTAGGTTACTTTATTGTGAATTGGATTACTGCTCATTGAATCGAGTTACTGTATGTTCATTTAAGTCACGATGAATCAGGTTATTGTATGACGAATTGGGTTACTGTATGAGGAATTAGGCTACTGTTTGATGAATAAGATTACTGTTTGATGAATAAGATTACTGTTTGATGAATTAGGTTACTGTTTGATGAATTGGGTTACTGTACTAGGAATTAAGTTACTGTATGATGAATTAGGTTACTGTGTGATGAATTAGGTTACTGTACGATGAATTAGGTTACTGTATGATGAATTAGGTTACTGTATGATGAATTGTATTACTCTACGATGAATTAGATTGGGAAATTTAGAGTCGAGTCCAGCTCGTGCCATGGCCGCGTCAAACCTAAGACGAAAAATAGGCAGTGATTGCTCCTTAGCCAAACGCTCGGCATTTAGAAGTGAGAATCACGGGTCTTTCGGATATAACTTTAAAAACGGAGGTCCCGTTGGCACGTTAAAGAACCCTCACTGCTACGGCCCTGAGCGCTAAACATAGGTCTAAATTTGTGGTACTTTACCTACAGCTGGTGACGTCTCAATATGAGTGAAAAATTTTCGACGGGACGTAAAACAAACAAACTTATGTTACCCCTTGGATGTGTGGGGGTCTTTCTATCGAATCCATTTTTAAAAATGCATATTTTATGTTTAAATTGAATTCATATTATTTATAGAAATTTAGCATATTTACTATTTGATAAAAAATCTTTTGCAACAGATTGTGATCTATATTGTTGTTATTCTATCTATCTTGATCCGGGATAGCTAGAACTTGTAAATGGGCATTTATAGTGATTATTAAAAGATATATCATTATTAATATTAATATTATTATTATTCACTCTTTGATTTTATCAACTTTTGATATTCAATGTATCTTACACCACCTTCACAGGAGTTTTATATTTCATATTCTCAAGAGTCATTACAAAACAGCATTACACTGCACAAATGACAATCACTGATATATCAAACTTACATAGTTTGCAAATGTTTTGTTTTAATTTTGACATTAAGGTGAGAAAATAAGAATGACAGAAACATTACTGTGCAGAAGTAAATAATTCATTTTATATAATTTTCACAGAATTCACTCGTTCATTGACTCTGATAATTTTGTTTTCATTTCCTTTTCATCTAGTACCTTATTAAAGTTTCTTCAACTGATCTGGGAGGGAAAAACAAAAACAAAAAAAACAAAAACACAAAAAAAAAACCACAAACAAAACAAAACAAAAAGAAAAAGAAACTTATTTAACTTCATGAAATAGCTGATGGCTCACATTGCCAAGAAGTGATACCTTACATTCCTCTGCAGAATTCATATCCAGAAATAATGGGTTTTTTTTTATACTCCTTCAAGGCAAGACTTCATCACATATATATGAATAGCTTTCTACTTCGAAAATAAAATCATAGAATAACCTATATGTACTTATCCATATCAGAAACCTCCCTACACTACTGCTATCAAAATATATGTACTATAAACAACCAAATGAACTCTTCAATGGCGTTATCGCAAAGAAAATATCCCACATAGCCAATTAAGAAATAACTCTAGTATATTTAAATACAAATCTACATGGCCACATTGTACGAGATAATGCTGTCTGTGAGACGTGTGGTCATCATGCTGGAAATGCTTTTCATTTTTGCTTTGAATGTGCTCAGTTTGAGGAACTCTGCTGGAATCTATCAATGTATGCAACTGTGAGTTCCTATATCACTGAAGTGATTTCTATATGGTGATGAAAATCTTGGCTTCAATGGATTTAAAAATACATTTTGGAAAACAGGAGCTTTTGATGTAGACATTTTCTAAAAGTATCTGACTATTCAAGTTATAATAGGTTTAAACATTCTTTTTTGAAGTATTTATCGATGTGTGAACTCTGGACATTTTATTCACAAACAGAATAAAAGTACGAAGCGTGAAAATTTGGATAGATTCACCACATTACTTTATTTGTTTTCAGGCGCGTATGAATACATCGCGTTTTCGGAATTATTAATGTGTAAATTATCGTTCACATTTTGTGTATTGACCTTACCTTTTCCCGCTGTAACGGTATTCCTCTATCCCCCCCCCCCCTTTCATTTCGTTTAGTTTCCTTTGAACATTTGTATGGGAAGAAATTCGCTCTGTTTACTTACACTAGCTACACCTTTATCATACGTTCTCCTTGTTCATAATTTTTTTTTTCACTGACACAATATCATTATTCATTAATGTAATTTTTTTTCTTATAGTACATGTATTATTTGTTAAAAGAGAAGGCTTATATAGGCTCACCCTGCTACATAATCATTATTATGTTGTGCATAATAGAATATTGATCATATTACAGAGGGTTGGGATGAAGCCAGTTTCACTTAGCCGAGCCTTGCATTTATCTGTATTCGGATAACGTGCAACGAGAATTATCAAAGCTGACTTTGAACTAAACCTATTGAAATGCGACAAAGTACAAATTTGAAATATTTACAGATTTCGAAGAAGGCTTAGTAAAACAACATCGAACTGTAATTGATGACGTTAACTCGGTCCCAACTTGAGAAAAATGTTATGGGCTATTGTAAGTTAATTCAGGTTAAGTTGACGTGGTGTTATGGGAGGGGAGCTACTAGCTCGTAGATTTTTTTTTCTCATAGTAGGGTTTCTCCCTTGCGTTTTAGATAAAAATATGGAGAGCCAATAGAGCTGTAAATCGATGGTTTGTAAAAACGTATACTTAAATTACATAATTATCTGTGCATGGAAATATGTGTAATGTACCAGGAGGTCATGAGTTCGATTCCTGCTCGTGCCATCGCCGCGTCAAGCTTAAGACGTAAAAATAGGAATGATTGCTCCTTCGCCAACGCTCGGCATTAGAAGTGAGAATCACGGGTCTTTCGGATGTGACCTTAAAAAACGGAGACCCTGTGTCATGGTAGACGTTGGCACGTTAAAGAACCCTTACTGCTACGGCCCGGAGCGCTAAGCATAGGTCTAAATTTGTGGTACTTTACCTACAACTGGTGACGTCTCAATATGAGTGAACAATTCTCGACGGGACGTAAAACAAACAATCAATCAATGTAATATTGATTATATCAGTGTACAACATTTGATATCGACAATATTATGTTTCAATTTGTTTCATCGGATTACTTAGTGATCAAAAACATGCTTACTTAACTTTTACTTAAATGTATGCAAACGCATTCTGTTCTAAATACGTGTATGCTTTGAATCTTTTTGGCTAATTTATAAATGACAACTAATAATCTAAACTTAATTAAACATTTGATACATAATCTTCTGACGTGTATGATGATTACACACAAATGATGCACTGAAGCGTTTGTCCTGTTTCGATATTTTTCAATATGTCGACGAATTGTTTCCGAAACCGATTACCCACGACTGAGCATGTGTATGATGTACGGTTGTATTGTGGGTTTTCCTAATCCACGAAATTCAAAAGTAGTGTCTTACAACATTCTGTGTAATTCATATTTTTTTTAATAATATACGCTGATATAATTGCCTACAGGTAATTAATGAATCACCGTTTGAAGTTTGATGGGAGTGTCTGGAGACCATCTTTGCAATTAACCCATAAGCTAGTTTACTTGTAGTGATGCAGCACTCACGGTGAAAGCATGCTGGAGGATAAGATGTGCCTTTACACGTGATGTCTTCGAGTGCATTTCAACAAATATAAAATATATTCTGCACAATGAATATGTACGTAGATGCTGGAATCATAAAAAACCCGCAGTCATATAGGTTCAATATAATTTGAATCGACGATTGTGAATTTTTTTCTGCATATGTTCTTGAACAATGTTCGTTTTACATCTCTTCGAGAATTTTTAACTCATATTGAGACGTCACCAGTTGTAGGTGAAGTACCTCAAATTTAGACCTATGCTTAGCGCTCCGGGCCGTAGCAGTAAGGGTTCTTTAACGTGCCAACGCCTACCATGACACGGGGCCTCCGTTTTTAAGGTCATATCCAAAAGACCCATGATTATCACTTCTCAATTTCGAGCAATCACTACCTATTTTAGACGCGGCCATAGCATGACCGGGGCTCAGACTCGCGACCTCCTGGTTACGAAGCGAACACTCTACCACTGAGCTAGGTACAGCGACCGGTTTGAACTTTGTGTTTGTAAGTACTGGGTAAGTCTAACCGAAAAACCCAAACCAAATTCCTCCGAAAATGATACAAAAAAGTCACAAATTCTTATTTCACTTATAAAATCAAGATTTAATATGTATCATTCCGTCACTGACTGACCAGAAGAGACTGAAAAAAAAGAGTTATTCTCCAATTTTGATACATTATCTATTTTATGTCTGAAACTACATGTACCCATCTTTTCATATGTATAATATATCTATATGACTACATATAATGAATGTCCTCTCAAGTATTAAAAAAGAATGGTTCGCAATAGACTTAACCGAAATGGAAAAAAAAAAGGAGAAATAGTGAATATTATGTTTCTCCTAGGAGAATGTGGCTATAGTAGGAGGAATGCCATTGTATAGATAGGTTTCCGTAGGGGAAGACCTACTATATCACCAGATTTCCCGGGAAAACCAATTTATAGGTAGATTTCCGAGGGAAAGATGGATAGGGGGAAACCAGCCCTAATAATTATTTATTTCCAACATATACAGCACGTACAATCATACATGTACTTAAATATCGACTTTAGAAATACAAATATTTAAGATAAACTGCAGTATTTCTAGATATAAATAAGGCATTAAAGAAAACTCCATATTAAAATCTCGTCAATTCTTTAATCCCTTTTGTATCGAAAACAAAATAATTCTTCATTTTAAATACGACGTTTAATGAGATAATCACTTTGGCGTGATACTAAGATATTTTCTGAGTGTTTAACAGCTTCGAGTCTAAAACATATCCTAAAACACTTCTGTAGTAGAGCCCCCACAGTTCCGAAATGGTTGATTTTGAGGGATGGGTGGGGGAGTTTCTGGGTGTTACAACTCATCTCATCCTCCCCTTTTGGTTGAAATTTTAAAACCAAATTGGTCCATTTTTTGCCATTCTGGGCCTTACAACCCCTCCTCACCATTTTGGGCGGGAAAAGATACAAACTTGCACCCCCCCCCCCCCTTTTGAAAATTTTCTGAATCTGCCCCCGTTTATATTTTTCATAATACTCATGCTTATTACTTCTCATCTCCTTCCAATTTTCATCATAATATTATGACTAATCAGAGACAATATTTCCAGACCATCTGAAAGGTCGTTAAATATATGAGTATGTCTGTTCACCACCGACTATGAAATGTTTTTACTTGCCCACAGTTCAAAATGATGGGTCACAAAGTGAAAATAAACAATATTTAAACGAGGTTTAAACCACAGTATACATGGTACATAAGATATTCCTATTTACATAGTCAGATAAGTAAAAGCGATTTAGGATTAAAGCGAACACGGAGTGTGGGGAATGTATTAGTATGTATTGAAGCAGAACGGTTAACTTTACTATGCAGCGCAACGATAGAACCCAAGTCATGTGCATGTTTCTATCTGTCACATTTTACAACGATTAATTCAGAAAAAACAAGTAATACAGAAATAGCTAAACAATATCACACCCTTCAACCCATCTACTGGGTACAAATGTTTATAAAACCCTTCCTCGGTGTACTTTAAAGATCTGAAGTTTTTGATCTACACATATAAATATATTTTTTCCCTACCTGATGGAATCAATTTCTACAGTATTCCACGCATTAAAATCGTCTGTGTTAACGCTGCTAGGGTCACGGTCACAGACGGGCTATGTAAATCCAATGTACAGAAACTTAAAATTCTGCTCGTAAGACATACACACAGAGATCAGGTAACTCGTATGACTGCGGTGAATATTAGAACCGTCTGTTATCGGTTGTGTCAATCACGCTGGACGTTGGAAAGCGATAATACGATACGAAACAGATTATGAGTCTGGGCTACACAAGGGATGTGAAACGTTTTCCCCCTTTTTTACGCTGATAGCATGACTGTGATTAAATACAGGACCCCCCATTCAATCCACACACACACTTACACTCACACCTGCAAGCCACTACACCATTTTCTATTGGCATGCTAATAGAAACATGACACCAAAAATAAATATTATACCCTTTTCTTTAGCCACAGGATTTAAATCCCAGCGATCAGTGGTAAAATTTGAACGTTATACCTGAATTACAGCTGTACATATGAATTCGGGGAGAAATGCACCTCCCTACACAACAGAGGACTGCATAAACAGATACTGTGTTATCTTAGGTAACACATTGCTACCCTCCTCAGTTGATGTTATGATGTGTAGAAGAACACAGAAGTATTAAACCGAATATATAAAAAAGAAACAATAACCAAGTTACTAAAGAAAAAGCACCACAGAAATCACTACATTAAAAACGATATTACTATACCAACAAGAGGCCCATGGGCCACATCACTCACCTGAGTTACCTTGGCCTGCCATTGTTCAGTTGTTGTGATTTTCAACAGAATTTTGTTTTCAATCTTTATTCCCATGGACAATTTTGACCCCCATATTGTGGCTCCAACCTAGCCCCGAAGAATCACGACATAAACGAACATGAATTCACACAATATAGGGATGCATCAACACTAATATGACCTTGCTGTTCTGGAGAAGGTCAAGGTCATAATTATAATAGATTATGGCATATGATGAAAGGTCCTATATAAAAATATGAAAGTTTTACCTGAAAGGGACATGGATACGATTTGAGCTGAAAATTTCTAATTTTATTTTTCCATTTTTTAATGTTTACAGTGCTTCACTAAGGTATTTCTAATGATCAGCCGAATTTGAATATCAGTTGTTGAGTTACAAGTAGGACACAGCACTCAGAATTCTCCGTTATGTAAACAAGGTTCGTGTCATGTTTTTATTTGCTTATAGATTGCTTAATAGAAAATACCATGTTTAAAACAACATGAGATGTGACAAACACTAGAGACTATTTAATTGTGTTCAGAATAAATTTGTAAATTAAAAAATCTGCTCTAAACGAAACCTTTACTAGTATATTTAACCAGTGTAAACAAAAACATGACACGAGCTTCATTTATATAACAAAGAATTGTGACCTTTGTATCTCTCAGGTAATTCGACAACTGACATTCAAATTTTTGCAAACCATTATAAATACCTTGGTTTAAGCATTCTAAACATTAAAAATGGAAAAATTAAATTTGAAAATTTTCAGCTCTAATCGTGTTCAAGCCCTTTAAATAGTTCAGGAGATATTTAAAAGGTTACATTTTCTTCAAAGTAGGTTAAACTCCTAGGTCAAGGTCATAAGGTCAAACACCATGGTATCATATGAAAGGTCTTGCCATAAAAAATCCACACTTTCAAGGTCAAAAGGTAAGAAAGTTTGATACGAAAGAAAGGTTATGTCACAAGGAATCCATATGCATTGTAACATATGACATATGAGAGCCACATCTCTCACTATTCAACTAAAGCAAGGTTAAAGTTTTGAATTTGGGTCAAACTCACAAGGTTAAAGATATCGCATGAAATGTAAGGCCTTACCTCATGGAATCTCTATACATATCATGAAATCCCTACCTTAAATAGTTCAGGAGATACTAAATAGGTTGAATTTTCATAAAAATGAGTAGAACTCCAAAGTGAAAAGGATAAAAATTTTCATACCAAAGAAAAGGTCTTCTCACAATGAATGTGTATCTGAAGTATGAGAGCCCATCCCTCATCATTCAAAATTTATATATGGGCAGTATTAAAGTTTCGGACTGGCAGACAGAGGCTACAAAATAATAATAATAATAAAAAAAAACCAACATGAATCCACACAACCTGAGAACATTTGGATCTGATCAGATGTGTCTCTGCTACTCTTGACAATAATTTGTTTAAATTAATTTTCTGTATATTCACATATAAAACTTTGATCTCCTACTGTGGCTCCACCTTACCCCAAGGCCTCTGAATGGAACAAACTTGAATTTGAACTCCCTGTGTACCTGAAGATACTGGTATATCACTATGACTAATCATGGTCCAGATTTTTCCTATAAAATCCCATGTAAAGTCTCGATCCCCTTTTGTGGCCCCACTCTACCCCCGAGGTACATGATTTGAACAAACTTGAATCTACTCTATGTCGGAAAGCTTTCATGTAAATTTCCACTTTTCTGCCCTATTGGTTCGTAAAAATAAATTAAATGGACCCACTCTATTTTACATTTTCTTGATTATCTCCCCTTTTGATGGACATGACCCTTCAATTTGTACATAATTGAATCCCCTTTACAAGTTTGGTTTTGAATTGGTCCAGTGGGAATGGAGAAGATGAAAATTTTAAAAGTTTACAGACGGATGGACGGTCGAGCGGATATACAAAAAGTGATAAAAAGGCTCACTTGAACTTTCAGCTCAGGTGAGCTAAAAATAAAATCAGAAACAATATTAGCGAGTATAAAATCATGAGAGAAAAATACTTTAATACTTTGTTAATTTATTTTGAAACTTGATACAAGGTTTTTATACCTGCCATATCGGTACAAGGTACCTTGATATACATATTTGACAAAATGTTGCCTAGATCCTTGGATTTATATCGATTATATATATATATTTGTTACATTAAGGGTTCAGTTGGAAATAAGCAACTGTGCTTTCATGGGTTATCTTAGGTGCAAATCAATGCAAAGATAACCTATTTAAACTTCTAGTCTAAGAAATTGCATAATATTTCAAGATCATACTGGATATCTATTCCATTGTTCATGTCAGCTAATATGCTATTTATATCACCCTATGTCATACATTGATTTTTAACCTGAATATCTATCTATAAGAAACCACCTGTTCTGTATAGACGCATATCAAGTATGGTAACTTGCTTTTTTTTCTAGTTCTTAAGCTACATTTGCATGACCCAGAGAAGCACAGTGTCGCTACTGGAGAATGAGCACTAATTCTTTTCCTGAAGACCCCAAGACAAACCATAGGCCTTCCCACAGACTTACAATAATTATGGAAGCGCTGATAAAAAAAAAAAGTCACACAAAAATTTATAAGGTCCCATTGTTTTTATAGATCATAATTGTACCAGTCACGGTGGTTCAGAGCGTTCGCTTCTTGACCGTAAAATAGGTAATGATTACTTTCGCCGAATAACTCGCCATAATTCTAGAAGTGACAGTGGCGGGTCTTACGGACAAGACCTCGAAAATGGAGGTCCCGTGTCGCAGCAGGCCCAGGAACTGGCATGCTACGGAACCCTCACTGCTTCAGCCCTGAGCGTCAGCATAAACAAGCCAACACATATACCTAATGCGGCGATAGCTGCGAATTACACCTTCATTTCATACACATCTCCACCATAATTTCCTCAGCCATTTCTCGAATATGTGCATTAATTCCTCATCCCGACAATTATTTCTTTCATTTCCAAATGTCAGTTTAATGTATGCCGCCGGATAATATGAACAAAATACACGCTTTCATAACTTTTACTGTTATCTTCAAACCTGTCCATAAGTTGTACCCACTCAAGCGTTCAATAGAATACCGAGTGTACAATCACAGAAGAGCTGGTGTCTCGGAAATTGCGTATTACATAGGTTTACGATTTAAACATCGACTTTCATCAGAAAATTCATAAATAAGCATACTGAAGATCAATTTCTTCTATTTAATGAAAGAATCCTATCTTCTGAAAGTAACGGTTGATTCTGAATGATGACACAAAATCAATGATTTAAATTTTGAATGTGGCCACACCCGTTGAGCGAAATACCATTGGTCTCCTAACTTTTTGCTTCTTTATTTAATAACATAAACGATCTTTTATTCTAAAGGTGTGGCCACAGTGAAACATCACAAACACGTCATATGTCTAGTGATTTTTCATGCAATCAAAAAGAGGCCCGTGAGCCATAATGCTCAGCTGAGAGTAAAATTAACTCCACACATTTACACAAGTATACAATTCTAAACTTTCATCTTAAATAGTACATGACATGAACCCCACGTCAAAATTAATGCATTATTATACAATGTACATTTATTTATTATAGAGCAAAAATATGAATTCTTCAAGGGATTAAGCCACATTTTTTTTAGGGGGGGGGGGATTCATTTTTGATGTTAAGCATTAAAAATTGAACTCAATTATTGTTGGCAATCCAAATTTAGACCTTCTTAACACAAGGATAATATTTTAGCTTGAACTCTGTTATGTAAAGAAGACTTGTGTATGTTTACAAACAAACTAGTGAAATGTTAATTTTGCAATTTAAAGCATCCTAATTCTGCACAATCACAAACTTAATTTTTATCTAAGAATACTTAAAATGTGACACATAGCATGAACTTGGATCGATAGCCATACATTTTCAAACATTTGTAAACAATAAAAAACCTTGTTTACACAGCTGTCATAATGTATAATCTTAACCGAGTTGAAAAACTGCAGCTTGACACAATGTACCCTTGTAATATCATTCGACAAGTTGACCACAGATAGCCCATTTTCATACAGCTATTCACCCTGGAATGGTTCACGACTGTCAATGTAAGCAAACAGGAAAATAATCTGAATGAAACTGAATCTACGCGAGAGTGCTTCCATTTGACATATTGTAGCCTTGCTGTTCTAAAGTTTTTAAAAGTAATTCCCTACAAATCCCTCTGGAAGTTTTTGCCTTTGGTCTCTTTCTAAGCCAACAAGACAACATTTGAACAAAACTGAATCTACATTATATCCTTATGTATATTAATGTTGTTAAATCAAGTGGCTGAGAAGAACATTTTTACCTAAGCCCACCACATTTTCATTATTTTCCAGTGATATCCTCTTGAAATTCTAAACTCATGAACAAACTTGAATCAACACTGTACAATGTTTCTGCTGGAGTTTAATTGCTTGTGACACTCTGTTTGAATCCTGGAGGCTTGAGTTTGGATTCTCAATCCTGGTGCCTTGTCCAACCTTATATGTTTAACCTAGGTAGAGACTGTTCCTTCATTAGAACAAACTTCAATCCACTCCAACCAAGTATGCCATCCGATAAGTCTGGTAGAAGACGTTTTAATTAAGTTAATTATGTGAAATATTAATTTTAATCAGAAATCTCACTTAAGCTTTCAGCTCAGGCAAGCTAAATTCATACTGTAACTTGAATTTAACTACCCTGTTATGCTGATATTAAATAATCTATATAGTTAAATGTTCCTGGATGAGGCCTGATGCCGAAATTTTTATTGCCACAGACAAGTACGATTTTCATGAAAGCACAGAGCTGGATATTCCTCAATTCGTGGTCCTTGCTGCATCAATCAAATTCTGGAATATCATCATATGAGTATCCATCATATCCTTTGAATGCATAGTAAGCAATTCTCACATGGTAGGCCCCAGGAATGAACATCAGAGCTCCTATAATTAACACCGGCCATGTTCTGTCCGAGTACTGGAAATATATGAGAGCAAATTGAAGCAATTATCTAAATAATTAATGACTGCATTGTTGTCACAAAATATAATAACACATGTACAACAAAAGAATTGAAGTGCAAGTGAAACAAGAGATGAGTAGGCCTCAATAGTCACATACAGAACAAAATATACCAAGCTAAATGTTTACAAGGAAAGAATTAAGATTCCTTTCAGAATTTCATCTTTTTTAGATTTTGATCTTGCCCCTCAGTTTTCAAGCGACCAGGGACAAGAAAATAAATGTTACACATCAAATTTTGGTAAAACTTTAGAGAAGTTTTTAAATGTTAATCCACGACAGACATTGATGAACAAAACAGATCACCATAGAGTACTTGGATAACTCATGTGACCTGAAAACACTTTTCTGCACTACAAATCTACAACATGAAGGGTTCTCTAGTGTGAATTTATGAATGAAACATGCCATGAACCATTTGTTAACTATCAGACCATTACAGATCTGAGTCCTTGATGTCACTTTATGAAAACCATCCAAAAGGAAGAGTTTAAAATATGTCTGAAATGTTTACCAGCATCAAAACGGTTGAGATAACATCTGAGTATTGACTGATGTGTCACCAATTCAGTATATACATGCTGTAACCAACAGATGTCAACAGACAGCTGATGTTGCTCGGTGTCTTATTGATGAGCTGTTTTATCTTTGGGTGTCTCTTAGCCAATATATAGTGACCAATATCAAAATTTCAATTCATTAACATTTAAGGAGGTACACTGCATCAGCATAATGGCCGATTCCTTTAAAAACATGAATGAAAATATAAGTACAGTAATATTTGTCTATTCATTTCAGACTTGATTGCCTAACTGAGTAGCTCAGTCAGCTAGCATGGTGATTGCTAAACTGTAGATTGCAGGCTCAAATTCTGCAAGGGTTTTAATGTTGTTTTTTTTCCAGATTACTTTCTACTAAAACTGCAAATTTTTGACTAAATAAAGTAACTTTGAAATTTTCAATTTTAAAATATTGTTGTACATATCCTCCACATCAATTTCATTCCTCCTTAATATCAAACATCTATGTAAATTTGGTAGTCTGTAGTGGTTAGGGTGCTTATTTTACAACAGGGAGATCTTGATCCCTGCACCATGTCAAACCCAAGAGGTTTAAAATAAGTAGTGACTGTTCTTTTATCAAGTTCCTGGCATTAGAATAAAAGGTCACAGGTCTTTTAAATGTGGCCTTAAATATGGAGGCCCAGTGTTACGGTAGGCAATGGCACAAAAAAGAATCCTCATTGCAACATGGCTTTGAGTGCCATGGTTGGGTCAAAATTTGTGTCACTTCATAAAAGCTAGTGACGTCTCTGTATGTGTGAAAAATTCCTGAATGGGATGTAAATTAATACAACTACAATCCAAACAAGTCAGAACAGAGAGAAAGAGAGAGAGAGAGTCATTTAATTGTACATTTCAAGAGTTGGTATGGGTGATATCCCCACAAAAGATTAATGAGCATATACTCATTTATCTGATATAATGTGAGCTAATCCTTCATGTAAAAGGGTCACAAAAATTTACTCTTCACAAACTTCACATAAAGCTGGTGATGTATCTATACGAAAATTGCTGGGAATGACAGAAAACAACATGCATGGAAATAGCTGTGATATTTCACATGAAAAATCATTATGACAAAAGCAGAACCTGAATAAATAGTGACATATTGTCATACAGTTGACAAAATGAAAATAGATATCAGTAATCATATGATAGACATATTCCACATCTTGTTAAGCTGATTAGTTCAGTGAGTTTGTGCATAAGGCTGCAGATCTGTAAATCATTATTTTTTTTTCTTTTCGGAATCTTTCAACTAATACTCTATTTTTTTAGATGAATTTCAACTAAAATTATATTTTTCCCTTTTAGTTGAACTTCAACTAAAACTACATTTTTTCCCTATATTTAAATACAATGTACTTATACACAGAACCCTCACACTCATCACTTAGTTACAATATATGGCCAAAATATATGTGTGTTTCCGGTTTCCCGACCCTACCTATGTTTTTGCTGCTGACCCTAAATATTTTATTGATAATATATATATATATATATAGATAAAATAAAAATCAAGAATTTTCAAACTAGATTTTTTTTCCTGATTTACAATTTGACTACTTCTGATTTTCAAAATGTTTGAAAAGTATTTGTAATGTATATTGACCAGTATTCAGTGTATCAACAACTAAGATTTCAAATAAAATGTTTTCATAAAATAAAATGTTTTGCCTACCTAACTTTTTGGGAAGTGAAATAGAAAACACACATATATAATTTATTTTGGCCTAACCATGAAGTTCATAGTACTTTTAAAAAAAAAATTATATTCCAAACTTAACAAATTCAACTCTAGCAGAAGTGAGTTTCTTTATACAATTACATATACTATAAAAGAAGGGACTAACCTCAGCACTGATATATCCTGACAATAGCAGAGCACCAACTACCAGGAGGACTGTTCCAATAGTAAACAGCAGCGAGGCCAGCAATATAGCCTTATAAGGGACTTTAGGAGGTGGTCTCTGAAACTAAAAATAAAAACTGTGTAATCTTTCAATTTGAATTACTAGTACCATATAAACAACAATACAGATTTATCCTTTTCTGCAACACATTTCATATCAACCCAATTCCCCATTACAGCCTGAGGGATTTTATCTGGAATGGAGTATATTTTACAGATGCTGAAACTTACTACTACTATACCAAATGAATCATTCCATTATGTTCTTGACTAAAATCATTCTCTTCCTGTACCAAAGCACTCCATTTAAACCAGAACATTGGCTGGCCAAAAAATTTTGTTTTCAGACCAAAACATTCCAAAGTATGCCTTTTTCATCTAAAACCATCTGTTCGCAATCACCCATTTGTTTTTTCAAACCATGATCCTGAAAGGTCATTCAAAAATTACCTAGCATCACTGGGTTGGTGCTTAGTTGGATGGAAGACAATTACTTCTTTAATAGTGCTCTTGAACAAAATGAATATTTAGTATTCCAAGGTTGTCAATGAAGAATTTCAACAAATAAAATCCAAAATTAGCTGTAGAAAACCTATTTTCCATGAAATGACAAAGCATTGAAAGTATTAGCACCTAACCATGATCTTCTTACATTCTGCCATGACAATTTCACAATCTATCTCTAAGTCAACAATTTCACCAATAATACCAGGCCCTGCATTATGGTTAAGCAACTAGTAGCCTACATAGTGTAGTATCATTGCCTCTGCTATATAGCTATGCCTCAGGTCTAGATGACTCTCAGACTTCAAGCTCTATTTACCTGACCACCCTTTTTTTTTCTTTCATGATAAGATGGACATTAGTCTAGTATATGGTTTTCAAATTTAGGACTAGATTCTATAATGCAAAGCTCATGCAGTCGAATTCATGAATGGCATCACTTAGAATACAGCCGATAGGAAACAAATAGTTTCTCTATTAATGGATTTCATCAAAGCATTTGATAAAGTAAGTTACAGCCTTCTAGTACAGAAATTATAGCATTTATGTATTATGGTATTCATGGGAAAACCAGTACGTGGATTAACAACTTAACAAACTGCTGTACTAAAAGATGCAACATATAAAAACTGGACACCACCAGATATCTGAAAAATTGTTAAGTGTGGCAAAAAACAACAATCAATCAATCAATTACAATGTAGCATTTGGGCTCAGTCATCAGTCTGAGTTTATTTCTATAAGACTATCTTATATCAATGATTAGTGAGTTTGATCAAAAGCTTGGCTCTTTGTAGATGATACAATTATGCACCTTTACTATAAAATCAGAGGAATTCAAGCTAATTTAGACCAACTAAGAATATGGGAAAAAACTTGTATAGTGAACATCATTCTGAAAAATGTAACATTTTCACCATCTCCAAAAAGAATATACCAATCATGATAAAGTATACTCTTCATAATCCCAACTTAGAGGAGAATTTTCAACTCCAATAATCCAAAACTTGAAGAAATTGCAAAAAATCACTGGTTTAATCAACATCATAATATGCAAGTACATCATGTGATCCAAGTCAGCAGAATAACACCAATCAGCTATAGGGGGACATAGGACTTAGAACCAATCAGCTATAGGTGGACATAGGACTTAGAACCAATCAGCTATTGGGGGACATAAGACTTTGAACCAATCAGCTATAGGAGGACATAGGACTTAGAACCAATCAGCTATAGGGGGACATAGGACTTAGGCAGCACAATATTAGAACCACTACATACACAAGAGCACAACAACAGTCACCAAGCCTACAAAAGATCTATAGGGGAAGCCTCTAGAAGAAAGAAGGAAAAAGATTCAAATATGTCTCTTTGACAAGCTTACCAACAAAATGGTCAAACTAGATAAGACTGAAAGAAAGACTGATACCACCTGAATGTTTCATACACAGACTCTCCTTTCAAATCGATTATGCTTATCTAACATCAGGAGAATATATCTAATATCAGGAGAATATTCATTTTACCTAAGAACCACAAGGAAATATGCACTTCACACATTTACAATGACTTCAGCATGTCTCCAATCCTTCAAGACCCATCTTACCACCAAAGTCAGCAGTATCATATTGTTTTTAACTTCCATGATTTTGTAAATCAGCATTTGATTTTAATACATACACCCATAACGTGGCAGAATGAACAGCAGAATGATGGCTGCCGCGATCCGGTAGAAATCATTACCTGTAAATCAATATATCCATCGTCTGATGACTTTGTTAACTTGTGATATTTAGCAGATCCTCCGTCGACAATTAATCTTTTTGGCATCATCGATCAAACTACCATGTCTACTCTGCAAAAAATTATATCGCTTGCTTTCTGTTCAAACAAGACATAACAATTCATTTCTGTACATCATAAATACACTACTTACAGCTTAAATCGTGGTTTAAAGTTGTTATTTGAATAAAAATTATTAATATAGTTTTAGTCAAGTTACTTACTTAGATTACTAGCTATGCTATCTATTCAGTATACCCGATACTGTCAACTCTGAGTCTGAGCGTGACTTTCTTTTTGTTTTTCAGGTTACCGGTTTTTCGAATATCGATCCCGATCTTATTTGTCAGCAAAAATAAAATTAGCCAGTGAATTGGTATACTTTACATCACATATTCATGGTACTTTTGATAGAATTTTATGCGTGTATGTACGTGGACTTTTGGAGAGAGAGAGAGAGAGAGAGAGAGAGAGAGAGAGAGAGAGAGAGAGAGAGAGAGAGAGAGAGAGAGAGAGTCCAGCAATCCGTGTATGTAGAATTTGTATTTGGAACCACATTGGTGTAACTGTGGAACTTGTATTTAGTTTAGTTTTATATTTTATATCATAATTTACTTCAATATACATTGCGATTAATTTATTTATATTGTGTGTTAAAGAAACCTAAACTATAATAAGGGTTTGATTTGTATAAGTCCCGTTGAAAAAGACAATAAACATGTTGATGCAATCGTCAAATTATGACCGGGGAAAAAATACCATATAAAATGTAAATATTTCACGGGCAAAACTTGAATCACGTATAATGAATCTTAAAGAACACGACAAATCCCGTTAACGCAGCCAGTGTTAGGTTGATTGATTGATTATATATTGTTTAACGTCCCGCTCGAGATTATTTCACTCATATGGAGAAGTCACCATTGCCGGTGAAGGCTGCAAAATTTAGGCATATGCTCGGCGCTCAGGGCCTTTGAGCAAGGGGGATCTTTATCGTGCCACACTTGCTGTGACACGGGGTCTCGGTTTTTACGGTCTCATCCGAAGGACCGCCCCATTTAGTCGCATTTTACGACAAGCAAGGGGTACTGAGTACCTATTCTAACATCCCGGATCCCCAC
Source organism: Ostrea denselamellosa (assembly GCA_024699665.1). Classification (NCBI taxonomy): domain Eukaryota; kingdom Metazoa; phylum Mollusca; class Bivalvia; order Ostreida; family Ostreidae; genus Ostrea; species Ostrea denselamellosa. The sequence continues at coordinate 7,812,169 of JAMZEH010000016.1, read as the reverse complement.
GGGGCGCCAGTGTTATGAAATCTACATCCGATTTTTTGTCATCCATTTCATACCCTGTTGAAACCACAGGCCATTATATATCGCTTGGTTCGAATTTACTATTAGAGAGTACTCTTTAATAGTAATTCGAACTCAAGCGATATGATTGCCTGCGGTTGAAACCATTGCACCAGTATAATAGTAGGCGTTGCTTTGGTACATCAGCACCTCGTGTCTGGATTTCAAATTCAAGCATTTCTATCATTTTTTTTACAGCATACGCTAAAGGTTAAGTAGCTTTCCATACAATTTGTTTATAATAAGTTAATTCTTTATATCATATAATTGTTAATTAACAATTTAAATATACCTTCTAGGTCTTTTTAATGCAAATAAACATTCCATGCCACATATAAATATGCATCGCTAATATGTTTGCTTACATTCAAAATTACATGGAATTCTAAACACATTTTGATAGACCCCTTTACATTACATGTATTGATTTCAGGACTCAAGGTGCTGCTGGATGACAACTCATAAGACAGGAAATCTGGCAGTTTTCCGTGGACAAGCCCATATTCAAAGTGGACTGGATTTGTATAAATTGCTATTGCGACAAGGACAAAATCTGTTTGTCGAAGACGATATTTCGTTTTCTCGACTCCATCCCACGAGAAAGCAACTTACAATTTAAACTTGTTTCAAACTTCAAGTTATCGTTGACAACTCATCTTCACAAATCACGCGAGAATTGTTTTGCATTTGTCAAAAAAAGCTGGACGATTTGTAAGTATTGAGATGGTCAGCGAAACCGTTATCATGTAGATGTTGAATCGGATAATAATGAGGAATCATTGTCCGAACTTGTCCAAGGGACATGTTATTGCCGTGCATGCGGATGACCCGGATTATGACTATTACAGTCCCTGAAATGTTCCAGTTTACCATTTTCCCGTTCGTTCATCGTGCGCTCTCCGTTCACAGTTTTGCGTTCACAAATTGTCTACCGTGCATATATCGTTCAGTCTTTTATCTTTGCAATGTCATTCGGAATACCAAAGTGAAAGGTTAGATCTTCACAGCTATGCGAAAATGCAAAATGAACACGTGCGTAAGAATGGAAGAAAACTTTCTTATCATATTGGAAATTTGCTTTTAAATTACAAAATGTCACGATTATCAAATGTGAACATTCTAATAAAACTGCAGATCACTCACCAATATCCAGAACAGAACAATAATTTTTGTTTGGTTAAAAATAGGGAAGTAGTTCTGAATATAAGGGAAGAACATAGAATATTACTGACATGAATTGAAACCATGTACATGTATTCATAGTGAAGGACTAGAGCTTGTACATGTACCAAAAAGGCAGTGTAAATTAAGAACACACACACACACACACGAATTCGCATTTTCAAGTTTGGGCAAAGTCATAATTTATTATTATTATTATTATTATTATAACATTATCATTTTGTTTTACTTGACAGGAATTTTAGTCAAGTCAAGTTTCTTCTCAAGCACCCACTCCCCCTACTTTGAAAATAATAATAGTAATAATAATAATAATAAAAGATGCTACATTTCTATGCGCTTTCGTGGCCGAATTCAAACTGATTTGACAAGTATTTATAATTATATTTACTCCAAAATTTGTGAAAGACATTGTCAATAAATGTATTTACTCCTTTCACGAAATTTCAAACTTTTGTCAACTCTGGTCTCCAATACAAAGATGTCATTTTTCCCGTACGTTTCTTCATCACGAGTAATAGATTTTTTGAACATTTAGTTCAGTACCATAAACACTTTTATCTGCATCAAAGATAAATAGATATGGTACAGTGTAAATGTAATTCATGGTCACACTAATTATTTTAAACTTACGTATTTTCTGTGATTGTTGTCTCGGGCAGATACATGTACAGTGTAAAGACACAAAATCAAATTGGGATTAAACATTTTACACTGTTTAGGGGCGTTCAGATGGCAAAAGGGGGTACATACACCCCCTGTGTTGTTTGTTTAATGTATCTATCTTTGAGATTCCTTTCGGGATGTTTGTTAATTATCTTAGACGACCGAGGTCGTAAATTTTGAAGTCAGCATGTGCACCTGCAAATTCTGGATGTCACTACAGTGCTAATTACTAGACTATAGTCTTTTCTTTTTCACATACATCGTATGTACACGTGCATTTAAAAAAAACCACTACGTATCTATCATGAGTCAAAATGTAATCTTTTTTCCTACCTGATTATAGTGTGCAAAAACCAGGGGGAAATCAGAAACATTCCGAATATATATATATATGTGTGTGTGTGTGTGTGTGTGTGTGTGTGTGTGTGTGCTGCAGGCAGCAATGCGTGGAATGTTTTGAATGAAGATATAAGAAACTCAACAAGTGTTGCGTGTTTTACAAAAAACTATCAGAGAGATTACCACCTTCATCTTGTATTTGATATTAATAGTATTTACCAGTATCTTTCATTCTGAATTATTTCTGAAGTCTATATTGAACTTTACGTCTTTTAATCTGTATTCAGTTTACTAATATCTCTCAAAATGTGTGTTATATTTAGGACCATGTTGAAAACTAGCATTATTGTTAAATATGTAATCCTGGATAAATAAAGGCTTTATTATTATTATTATTATTATATATTATTATACCATCCGTCTTGCGTTCACCGTGTGTTCGCGTGACCTCACCGTTCACTTGCATTTCAGCCTTTGCTCTTCGTGCGTTCATCGTTAGTGGAAAAGTAGAACGTTTCAGGAACTGTATTTATTAAAATTTATGAACACGTTTATACATATATATTGGACAACGGGTATGACCGGTCGACAGGAGATGTTTACTCCCCCACCAAAGGTCCATGTTTGCTTTACTCTTAATTTTATATTCTTTATAGGAATTCATCACTGTTCGTTACCTTCACCTTGCCTTAACTATTGCCAATAATTAGGATTTATGCTGCGTGTATTCAGAAGTCTGAAATTTTGCAGTTGGAATTTCTCGATAGAAGCCGGCCTGAAAAGGGTGATATTAGGCAATATTTTCAATCAACCCTGCATTGAATACAGACGAACTGTACCATATAAAACAATGGGAAGTGGTCCACATGAACGCCCAAACAAGCAATTATACCACTTCACGTACTCCGTGACATTTCTGGACTTGCATCCTTCTGGGATATGACCCTAAAACAACGTATAGACACGGACTAGACACCAGTCATATTGTACGAAACGATGCAAAATGGTCCAAATTAACGCCCACACTAAGGCTTTTACCACTGCAGTGACTCTGTTACAATTCTCGACTTGGATTTTGTAAACTGGATCTTGCCATGAAAGTGAACGTATAGTCACCGTTTTAGAGGACCAAGCCACTGAATAGACAATATCATCGAAAATTTGGAAGTATCTCTTTGGTAGGATACCGTGTCGTAATTGTGTACAGCGGGTGGTTAACGTCATATTTTGAATGTGCCTGTTCGTCTCAGATACCTTCGTTTTTGTAGAATAGGATCAGGAGATAACCCCATTTCATCTTCTAAACCCCATGGGCCCGTGTCACAGCCGGTGTGGCACGATAAAGATCCCTCCCTGCTCAAAGGCCATAAGCGCCGAGCGTAGGCCTGAATTTTGCAGCTCTTCACCGGCAATGGCGACGTCTCCAAATGAGTGAAAATTTCTCGAGCGGGACGGTAAACAATATATAATCAATTAATCATAATCCAAACGGTCATCTATTTCTAGAATATGACTGCTCGATCTGTAGCATATTTGAAAGATTTCAAACAGTTCATACAAGTATCATTTTCTTCATTAATATGACTGCTTCAAACCCTTACCCCAAAGTTTTAAAAAGTACACAACATGATGAACATGATATGACACTTTCATCGTTTTGTAGGAGTGTATAATCGTTATAATCATAATGATATTTTAAACCAGTGAAAGATCAATTAATTTTTTGAGTGAGGTTATTGTAATGAGCCGTAGTTGTACATGGTCCTATAAAGTTAATGATGAACGTCTTGTCCTTAATCAACATAGTAAATATACATCCTTTCTTATAACAGTGCTTACAGTAATCAACATCATAAAGAAGAAGATATATTTTGTCTTGTCGTTCAACAGTATATAATTAATGCATGATAAACAAGAATAGGTTTATTACATAACAAGTTCAACAAGATATTTTCTATCATTGTTTTCTCTCAATTATAATTCAATAGAGATACAATCTTACTTGACCATAGTACAATAAACAATTGATCACAAATATACTATTTACTTAAAATTCACATTCTGTTGACACAGTTGAGTCAGTAAAAGACAACTTAAGGAATGGAGACATTTAACACTCATGAGCTCTGACGTTGATCATACTGGTCAATTCCCGAATCAAAACTGACGGATTCTTGATGTTTGTCGGGAAAGGTAATTCTGTAGAAATTGTCCACCTGATTGTTTGTCGAGTCCACTAGCCGCTCGTGACGTATTCTTCCCGATCTCCATCTGATAACAGTGTGATATCATTTAATACACTGCACGATTTACACAATTCAAAACATTCACTGGATAGAACGCAACAATACTAGATATAGTAATATACAGCTGTTGAAACTATTTAAGTGAAACTTAAAACCACAACGATAGACACGAATCCGACTTATCAAGTAAGGGTAATAACTACAACTATGAAGGCTATTCAGAAAGTACCTCCCTTCTGACAGACCAAGCTTAAATAAGCGACCAATGAGTCTTACCGGTCACTTTAGTATCAGGCAACAAAGAACTTAACAGTAGAAGTGTTCCATGTTTATAGTGCAGGAGTACAAAATATGGAATATGGTTTGGGTATATATTTGTAACTCTCTGGGGAGTTACCTCTTGGCTAAATGAACAGAATTTGGGATCATGACACATTGTCGGGGTATAAGAAAATGAGCCAAATATTAGCTGCTTATGTGTTTCCATTACATAGCCTATCAGATGGGACAAAAATAAATATCCATGAAGGGATCATAACCTCTCGGACACTCAAAAGATCGTCGTCGTCATGAGTAGGGTTATTACAAGTACAAACTGCTATGACAACATTTATCTTCAAAACCAGGCATTAATTCAACTTTAAAACTGATATTTGGCTGAAATATTTCCGTCAAGTATCACAAGCATCAGAGACCTAATTTAAATTTAAATTAAAAATTTAAATTAACATAATTACTATATGCCAAGTTTGCCCCACCCTAGAATCAAAAACCTGTACTCCGGGGATCATGAAGTTTACAATTTGAGTAGAGGATTTTTTGCTTCAAATGGCTATCATTTAGTTTTTTTATTGATGTAGGATTGTAAAGTACAGATTTGAAAATGAGTAAACTTTTGGCAGTTTTGCCCCTTCCTTAAGGCCCCGGGGGTCATGGGTCATGAAATTTAAAATTAATGACACACATGTTCCAGAGATGCTTCACACACCAAACTGAGAAAAAAAACGGGAAGAGTAGTCGTTAAGAAGTTAAAAATGTTCAATTGTTATCGTACGGCGAACGCAGACCAAAAGCAATAGGTCACTTGACTCGGACGTGAATGAAAATATTCTCGCAAAGGTCACTTTCCTTTTATAAAACCATTTCCCTTAGAAAGGGGGGGGGATAATCATTTATTTTTGTCTAATACTGATATGTGGTATGTTTAGTTGGAATTGGTCTAATGCTTTTCCAGTTTATATCTCAATGGGCTTTCATTTCAGACGAGGTTAAAAGAAACGATGAATAATATGTAAGGTTCTTCCGTTTGAGACCATTTTAGTTAGAAGAGAGCTTTTTGTAGTTCGTGATCAATGGAAATCTAAACATTGGATGATAAAGAGCAAACTCATTTTTCCAGCAGCATCAATGAAAATTCTAAACTTTGGCAAGAGTTGCGCTTTGTAAAAAACTTATCACGTAAGAAGTCCATTTCATTGCACTAGAATGGTAGCTTTGTAAATGATATCAATTAGTAATGAGCATTTAGAAGCAAGCAAAAGACTTTAATGGTGTATCATTCCGACTATTCTCTCTTTCATATTCAGACACAAAGCTTTGACAGCTTCAGGGTCTAATCAGTTAAATGCTTTATTCAATATCTACGAAAGCCGCCCGCGTGGCGCAGTGGTTAGAGCGTCGGGCTCAAAGATCTGATGATCCTTGAGTCGGGGGTTCGAATCCCACTGTGGGACGTGGGTGCCGGTCTTTCGGATGAGACCGTATAAACCGAGGTCCCGTGTCGCAGTAGGTGTGGCACGATAAAGATCCCTCCCTGCTCAAAGGCCCTGAGTGCCGAGCATAGGCCTAAATTTGCAGCCCTGTCACCGGTAATGGTGACAGCCGCCGGATAGCTGAAAAATTGCTCAGGCCTCATGGCTATAAACAAACAAACAAACAATATCTACGAGTAACACAGGCGGTTTTGCATGGTCTAGAAAGACCCGGAGAATAAGTGACAGAATACGACAATATGCTCCAAAAATGGAGCTTAATGAATGAAAGTTACTCCAACTTACCGTGTAAATAGAAACATGGCAGCTATGATGATGATGATGAAGGCGACAACACACACTACCGCTATGGCTATTATTCCTCCTCTTGACAAACCAGTGTTTGAATCTTTAAAACACAATGTCAAGGACAAATGAGATAAACCAATTTTCTTAATTATCTACACGGACCTCAACTTCTTGTACATATATTACAACAAAAGCAAAAATGAAACGGCATAATGAAACAAAATGTAGAACACAGATCGCCATGGTCACTTGGATGTCATACAAGAAGGAATGTGGCATATTGTTGGCGCAATTCCTTTCACTTTGAAAAAATGGATTTTATTTTTTATCAATACCGACGTTAATTTCTTCCAGTCTCTTCCTAATGCTTATTTAGATACCCCTTAAAGGGGTCCGCACTCGCTTCTCGAGTAAGATCGAAAGAGGAAGTCCCAATTATTTTTTTTAAAGGACCTTCAAAAACTATTACTTTTTGCATTTAAACGAGAAATTTCAATTTTAAAAATATGTTACGTTCGCAAAGTTTATACATTCAACTATGCAACAAAATTGGAGAAAGCACTGGGAAAATTGTCATTTTACGGTTTTTGAGCAAAATGAACTGTAGTGTTTCTTTAACACCAAATTTGACTTTGGTCAAGAAACTCTTAAAACAATGCTTACCAGCTGCAAGTCTGACTCTATTCAATGCCACACCGGTGGTTATATCAGTCTCAGGTATTCAAATCTAACAATTTTTATGATAACAATGGTATGACGAAAAGGCGATGACGAACAATGATCAATCTCACAAAACTTATATAGAATACAAATAAGCATCCCCTGTCGAGGCCCGTGGGGATTCGGGTTGTTAGAATAGATCCTCAGCACCCCTGGCTTGTCGTAAGAAGCGACTAAATGGGGCGGTCCTTCGGATGAGACCGCAAAAACCGAGGCCCCTTGTCACAACAGGTGTGGCACGATAAAGATCCCTCCCTGCTCAAAGGCCATAAGTGCCGAGCATAGGCCTAAAATTTACAGACCTTCACCCGCAATGGTGACATCTCCATATGAGTGAAATATTCTCGAGCGAGACGTTAAACAATATATAACCAATCAATCAATCCCCTCTCGACCAGTCACACCCGCCGTGAGCCCTATATCTTGATCGAGTAAACGGAGTAATCTGCAGTCAGAATCAGTGTGCTAAGAACGCCCTAACAATTCATATGAAATACGTCAGATAGCATTTGACCCAATGAAAGGTTGTATTGGCAAACTATATAACGTTAACGTTATAATGACCATAAACTCTGCGAAAAGCTGACTTTAAACGAGACTTTTGAAATCCCTGTAACATCAACTTATTTGTCAGTAGCCTGCCTCGATTTAAATGGTGGTGGTGTTGGTGTTGGGTGGTTGATTGATTGATTGTTTTGCTGGTTTTTTTTGTTTATTTGTTTATAGCCGCCTGAGCAATTTTTCAGCTATCCGGCGGCTGTCACCATTACCGGTGACAGGGCTGCAAATTTAGGCCTATGCTCGGCACTCAGGGCCTTTGAGCAGGGAGGGATCTTTATCGTGTCACACCTTCTGCGACACGGGACCTCGGTTTATACGGTCTCATCCGAAAGACCTGTTTGTTGAATGGTGGTGGTGTTGGATGGTGTTGAATGGTGGTGGTGTTGGTGTTGGATGGTGTTTAATGGTGTTGGATGGTGTTGGTGTTGGATGGTGTTTAATGGTGGTGGTGTTGGTGTTGGTGTTGGATGGTGATTGTGTTGGTGTTGGATGGTGTTGGTGTTGGATGGTTGTGGTGTTGGGTGGTGTTTAATGGTGGTGGTGTTGGATGGTGGTGGTGTTGAATGTTGGTGGTGTTAGATGGTGGTGGTATTGGATGGTGGTGGTGTTGGATGGTGTTTAATGGTGGTGGTATTGGTGTTGGATGGTGGTGGTGTTGAACGGTGGTGGTATTGGTGTTGGATAGTGGTGGTGTTGGATGCTGGTGGTGTTGGATGGTGGTGGTGTTGGTGTTGGATGGTGGTGGTGTTGAATGGTTGTGGTGGTATTGGTGTTGTATGGTGGTGGTGTTGAACGGTGGTGGTATTGGTGTTGGATGGTGGTGGTGTTGAATGGCGGTGGTGTTGGATGGTGGTGGTGTTGAATGGTGGTGGTGGTATTGGTGTTGGATGGTGGTGGTGTTGGATGGTATTGGTGTTGGATGGTGGTGGTGTTGGATGGTGATGGTGTTGAGTGGTGGTGTTGGTGTTGGATGGTGTTTAATGGTAGTGGTGTTGGTGTTGGATGGTGTTGGTGCTGGATGGTGGTGGTGTTGGATGGTGTTTAATGGTGGTGGTGTTGAATGGTGGTGGGGAGATATGAGCATGTGTATCAGTTATTTGTAGTGGGGCAATATGATATAAAAGATTCGATATTTTCATTCCAAATTTTAAGGTGATGCAGTTGTATATAGAACTATTTCCACGTATACATAGGTGTATTGAAATTTAATTCAAGAAGAGCAATCCAGTGTTTTCAAAGATATCAATATCAAAATTTGCCTGTTGTAATCACACACATCCTATGAATTTCATTGTGTATGTTGGTACGTGAGTAAAATAAATAACACTTACATGTTATGTACTCGCTAGATGCACCTGATATAGGATTGCGTCTTGTTTGAGTATCTATTGATGTGGCATTGGGGTCTAAAAGTATAAAATCTTTGTCAGGTCATGGTATTAATTGACAGTAAACATTATTTAATAGAAAAGTTGAAAATGTTAATAGTCTTCTTCAACTACCACAGACACACCTGTTTTGATACATCTGGATCCTTGTTCTTGATAACCATCTGCACATGCGCAAATGAATTTAAGTCGAGGAAGAGGTATACAAATATGATCACAGGTGAACACACCAGTACATCCACTGACACCTAAAAGTAGTCCATGAAATAGTCTTCAATATCTTTGTGCGGAAATACACAAGGTAAATAGAGAAAATTCATGTGCTGTTACTTTTGTTTTACCTTTTATGACGGATGTCGAGTCATAGGAAGTCAATCCATTCAATCTTGAAAATGCAGCAGGGCCTATACGTTTTAGCTGCTCCGATCCTCCATTTTTAGTCGACTTCTGTATAGTTTTTAGGCAGCTGAAAACAAAATTTTCTCAATAATACCAAATCTTTTGAAAATTGGCTGATGTCGAATAACATTTTAAAATCATAATTTTAGTCAGACAGATAAAAAGTAACTACCGACTATTACATATGGCGAGTAAAATTTTTTAAACAAACTTTTGATTTCCTTTCACATGCGATAGCAAGGCCATTCTTTTGATTTCTCATCTTAAATACAAATACGTTTCCTTGCCTTCATAAATCATAAAAATATATATGCACACATGTGTGAAAGCATGGATACGGAACAATTTATCAATATAATATCCAGACTTTTTTGTGATTTCAGCTCATACATGGCTATGAATCAAACAAACGTAGTCTTTTTTCAGCTAATAAAAACACCAAAAACTGTCATCTAAAAGGTAAAATGGTGGACATGCTAATGGATAGAGTCGATCATTTACAGTCATATCTGAAGCCGTACACAAGCTACAAGTCAGGGTCAGCAATCACTATAGCTACAAAGCTATAGCTCTATAAGGGAAAGAAGGAATACCATATCATATCACAAACCTAAAAAATCCCTCGAATCACAGAGCACCATCTGTTACGACATCCGGGTTAGAATAGATCTTCAGTACCCTTTGATTGTCGTAAGAGACGACTAAATGGGGTAGTCCTTCGGATGAGACCGAAAAAAAACCGAGGTCCCGTTTCACAGCAGGTGTGGCATGCTAAAGATCCCTCCCTGCTCAAAGGTCGTAAGCGCCGAGCATAGGCCTAAATTTTGTAGCCCTTCACCGGCAATGGTGACGTCTCTACATGAGTGAAAGATTCTCGAGAGGGACGTTAAACAATATAAAATCAATCAATCTGTTACGACATACCTTTACACATTACTTTACGCTGAACTTTAAGTGAATCATTAAAGCAAGATGGTGGGGGTTCCCGCAGGGAAATGATGGAGGCACACCGATTGCTTGATAATAAAATCACTACCAAGACAGCAAGAACAGCACGCACGTTGGCACATTTACGTTTTTAATTTGGTACAAGAGCACGAGACCTGTGATGTCACGCCTGTATCCAGAAATCATCGTTATCGCTACTCTTTCTTTACCGTAAATGAGAGAAGTATCAAAACGTTTCTGAACATTAAGGTCATTTAGTAGAACTGACACATTTGGGGATCGTACTTATACTCCTACTGCCCTTTCAAAAGATGAAATTCTTCAAAACCATGCTTCAGTTTTAGACACATTTAATATCCCCGTCAATGGTTCACGTGGGGATCCGAGTTAGAATAGGTCCTCAGTACCCTCTTGCTTCTGTAAGTACATTGTAGCAACTAAATGGAGACCGCAAAAACCCGAGGTCCCTTGTCACAGTAGGTGTCGCAGGATAAAGATCCCACTCTGCACAAAGGCCGTACATTAAGTGCCTAGCATAAGTTTAAATTTTACAGCTCTTCACTGGCAATGGTAACGTTTCCATATCAGTGAAAAGTTCTGGAGAGAGTCAGTGGGACTGTTGAATGAAAAGGCTAAGATAACGAACAGTATTCAATCTCGCAATTCCTATATAAGATACCAATCAGAGAAATGAGCAAACACGGACTCCTGGACATACCAAAGGTGGGATCAGGTGTCTAGGACGAGTAAACATCACCTGTCTACCAGTCACACTCTGTGAGCCCTGTATCTTGATCAGGTAAACTGAGTAAACCGCAGTCAGAATCAGTGTGCCAAGAACGGCCTAAGAATTGATATGAAACACGACAGAAAGCATTTGAATAAATGGAAGATCGTATTGGCAAAATAGATCGTCATAACTACCATAGAATTTGCGAAATGGTGACTTTAGACGAGGCTGTACAAACCCCTGTAACAACTTGTTTCTCAGAAGCCTGCCTCGATTTGAAAACAGATCATATGCAGAACAAGCACTTGCGTATCGAATCAGTTGAAAGATATAAACATTATATGCAGGTGATAATGGCATATTGCTATAAAATTGACTATACAGAAATCGAAATAAAATTGAATTGTTAGTTTGCTGACAGCATCTGTTTTCAATAAAATATCTAAGTAGGAAGCAAGGATTGAAGACTCTGTAGTGTCTTTTATTTCAAGTTCACTGTAATATATCGAATCGACATGTGAATGAAAATGATCATTGTTAATATGTAAAACGTAGCCAATAGGCCATAGGAAGAGATTTTTTTCATCTCATGTGGAAGCTTTTGAATGAATTCTTCTTCATAAGAACATAAAAAGGTCAGCTAACAAAAGGACACAATTCGTGCCAATAGGAATTCCAGACTGTTGGAAGACCTGGTCACCAAAGACTATGAAGATAATGTCAATGAGGAACTCTAACATTTTTTTAGTATCAACTTCAAAGTACTTGTGCGTGGAGTTTAACTAAAAATCTTTTGAATGACTGATTACTAGATATATTTCTTTTTACAATTTTTTAAAGAAGTAACTGTCTATGATGTCAAAAAGCCTAGTCTTTAATTTATTGTGAGGTATGGTAGTGTAAAGTGTTGTAAAGTCATACGTCTTTACGTTGTTGATTTGAATATGAGTTATCGTATCTTCATTAGATTCCTAAACTTTACCAAAAAAAAAATATTCCAGTAAATGTTCTACCATGCTTCTATCTTTCCTCCTCACGAAAACATTAACAGCTGTGAATGAGAACCTTCAAACGTACTGTGACACAACATATGCCAGAAGTGGTGTAAATCAAATGTGGATTCTAAAATATCCGTAAGAACTTTAAGCAAATTTGAAATCGCAAAACTTTTCTCAATCAAAAACATCAAAACATATGACTTTCAACACTTTACATGACCATTCTTCATGATGAATTAAAGATCAGATTTTTTGACATCATACACATTTTCTTTAATAAAAATGAAAAAAAAATATTCAATTTTAGTGAAATATCATCTAAAAACCACCACTCTGGTTCCACAAACAAATACTCTGATGTTGAAATTAAAAAGATGCTGGAGTTCCTCATTGACAATATCTTTATAGTTTTTCTTGATCGGGCCTTTCCACAGTCTGTTGGAATTCATATGGGCACGAATGTTGTGAACTCGAAAAAAAGAGACAACAGAGTTCTCCACATCTGCTTCGTACTTAGATGTTATATTAAAAGGAGATGTTAACATCAAAACTAACAACTCAAATTTATGACAAACGGGATTATTTTAATTTTTCCATCGTGAACTTCCCATTTTTATGTAGCAATATTCCATTATCACCTGAATATGGTGTTTATATCTCTCAACAGATTCGATACGCAAGAGCTTGTTCTACATATGATCAGTATTTAAATCGAGGCAGGCTACTGACAAATAAGTTTATGTTAAAAGAGTTTCAACAGTTTCATTTAAAGTCAGCATTTTGCAAATTTTATGGTCGTTATAACGATCTAGTTTGACAATAAAACCATTTGTTGGATTAAATGCTGTCTGAAATGTTTCATACGAATTGTTTGGCCGTTCTTGACACACTGATTTCGATTACGGATTACTCCGTTTACCTGATCAAGATATAGGGCTCAAGCCGGGCGGATGTGACTGGTCGACAGGGGATGCTTACTCCTCCTAGGCACCTGATCCCACCTCTGGTATATTAAGGGTCCGTGTTTTCCCAACTCTAATTTGTATTTCATATAGGATTTATGAGATTGATTACTGTTCGTTATCTTCGCCTTTTTCATTTGGCTCCCCAGAATTATCAACATTCGTGAGATCCCCCACTTGTTATCAGGGGACTACACTTTCTGAGAACATCCATGATACACTTAACCGAACGCCACTCAACCTATACTTCTAACTTTCCTGCTCAAAATTAATTTTTACTCAGAATTAAGAACAGACGATAAACATCTCCGATTAAGACAGACAAAACATTACTGATTTAAAAAAAACCCAAACAAAAACAGTCCCATAAAATATATTATTAACAATCCACATCTAAACGAAATGAAATATTGTGGTAAGGCAGCGACATTAACTCACATGGCCCATCACGGAATATGATTACAGTCAAATGTCTCCAATCTATATCCAAAATATGGCGCTGACCAGACACTGCTACAAAAATATGCCTTGGTCAAAACGCCTATTAATAGCTTTTTTCTCCGTAGGACTATATAGCAAATCGATGAAGCATTCCCGATTATTTTGATTATTTTGAAATCAAAGCATTATCTACAACTAGAATCTAGGTAGCAAGTTCTGTTTTTTGTTTTACGTCCCATTCGATAATTTTTGCCTCATAAAGGCGTCATCAGCTATAGGTGAAGTGATACAAACGGCCCTTGGCATGACACTTAAGGATGTGGCATTGAGGGTTCTTTATCGTGACGACCTACAATGACACAAGACCTCCTTTTTTAAATGTCCTTTCCGAAAGACCCCCCACAACTTCCATTTTTAATGCAGGCTGTTCGATGAAGGAACAGCTAGTCAGTACCTATTTAAATGTCTTACGTTTGACGAGGTGCAGGGACCGAGACTCCAACCTAGGATTTTCTTATCGCAAAGAGAACAAATTAATTCGTCATAAACGAAATAAAGAATTTTTGACGGTACGTCTTAACACAAGTGTAGTGGAAAAATATGTTCAGAATTGTTTCATATTGAAGCTTTGAGGCCGCGATGCAAGAATACAGCGATCTCAATCGTGCACAAAAAGAAGTTGTCCTGTAAATCGAACTGTTTACAGTGAGTAAATGTATAGCTCTGGTATATCCTATTTTCCCGAGAAGGCTAGAGTCCTGCAGTTAGTTCGTTCCGTAAGCATGACTCTCTCTCTCTCTCTCTCTCTCTCTTACTTGGATTTCCAGTCAGATAAGATGAGTTGACTTCCGATCAGAGTAATACCAAAGTAATGGGCATCAGCTTCATGGACAACTATTCGCCGACCAGTCCCCTCAATAGACATAGATTCTATAGTGTTTTGTTTAGCATCCACCCAGTAAAGTACATCCTCTGCAGATAGAAAAAAAACCCAATGATATTGTACAAACCATTATTCTTACACGTTATATGTTAATGCAATAGAGATGATTAATTTCTCAAATAAAACTCAAAGAATTTACCATAAGGAAAATTCGTGAACAACATTGTGCACGCATACATGTATAATGGAGGGATCATTCTCATAATCTTTGGCGCTCTTACCGTGGCCTTAAGTCAAAACCGATACAAAACAAGTACAACCACACGGTTTTTGGCAAAACGTATATTCTCCGGTTTCATTTTTTGCTTTCGTAAAGACAAGAATTAAAATTCCATAAAGATCTCTGTAAGAAAACTTGCATCTACAGAAGACAACTGTGTGAATGCATTTCACAACAAGGTGATACTTGGATACTGATATGACAAAATAATCTCGTCCTCTTGCTAATCTTGATAAGATAATTTACCAAATCAGAGTGACACATCTTGACATGCACATTATATATTTCGACTGTCTGTTTTAAAAGAGATGAAATTTTTTTCAGACATACAAATCATGTTAGTGTGGTGAGCGGGCGATTGTTTTGTATAGGGGCGATCATCACCTACAGGACCACTCTCTAGAGGTGACATCTTTCCTTTCTGCTGCATGCTTTCACATACTGTGGACGTATCTAGTTTTCCGAGTGTTCGTTTTGTATTTGTATGTCTGGTGTTTATATGAGTGGTTGTATACTGTTTAACGTCCCGCTAGAGAATTTGTCACTCATATAGAAACGTCACCATTGCCGGTGAAGGGCTGCAAAGTTAGACCTATGCTCGGCGCGTACGACCTTTGAGCAGGGAGGGATCTTTATCGTGCTACACCTGTTATGAAGAAGGGCTTCAGTTTTTGCATCTCATCCTAAAGACCGCCTAGTTTATTCGCCTCTTACGACCAACATGAGATACTGAGGATCTATTCTAACTCGGATCCCTATTGGAAACCATAATGAGTATATTTGACCTTCTCATGTGCATCACAATCCTTTTTAAATAAAGCCAATCTCTGTTTTAAAAAAAATAATGTTGTTTGAAAATTTTCTTTTCTGAAAAAACTTTTTTCTTTGGAAAGTGTGTGTGTGTGTGTGTGTGTGTGTGTTTGTGTGTGTTCAAATCCCAACAAATCCTTATGTACCGAATGGGATTAAATCTATCTAGTATCAACATATCCAAATGTTATTAGGATTTAACCGATTAGATGGCAGCTACTAGACGACATAAAAATATATGAGTGCCAAAAAATTTACTTGTTTGTGCAGTTTTTAGTTAGAAATCCATCTGACAAAATTTAGTTGGGACAACTCATTGAAAAAATGTCGGAGGTATCTGGGTATATAAGGACGTAGGGGATAACCAAAGATCTTATTTGTAAACCTTTAGAAAGACCTGATGCCTTAAAATAATCACACAATGATTAATTACAAATATGTCAATGTGATTGTCCAAAGAATTTCCAGTCACGTGATTACGTTAGGGATTTCAACCAATGAATTTTTCTTGGAGGTCGGTATTCTGAAAATCTAGTTGACCCTTGTCTCTGCATTAATACAAAGATGCAAATCATATTCTTATTAAAATTAATTCATGCAATGCAAAAGATACCTCGACATTTTAAAATGTCTGATATATCAACTCACACAGCATTGCCAAGTTTCAAGCATGTCTCGCTGACAGATCTTTGCATGGCATCAGCATTATCAGAAATAAAAAATTGATGCAAAAGAAAAGAATTGAGAGCCAATATGTGAAATAGATAAGTTTTAAATGTATGCAGCGTATATATTCTAGACAATTATCTACCTTCATAATCTATAATTATCCCATTTGGCCAAGCTATACCACTCATATTCAGGAACAGCTGTCTTTCTGTTCCATCCATATTCGCAGATTCAATTTTTGGTTCACTTCCCCAATCAGACCAAAATATTTTCCTAAAAGTAGAACAACAAAATCAGAAAATGACAAAATAACATAGCTTATGCTTCTCTGCGACAGATGTAGCAGAGGATACAAAGGCAAAACTAGGTAGATTATATTTACCCTTTTAGAGGGTGTATGGTTATAGCTCTGGGCTCGTCTAATCGATTCTTTATAACTGTTTTGCATATCTGATAGTTGTCCATCGAAATGACTTGAATACGATCTAACCCAGTGTCCGTGTAAAACAGTAAGCGGTTGATATGGTCTAAGGCTAAACCATCAACAACGGAATCTGTAATCAAAACAACAGAAGAATATACAGTGATTGTGAGAAGATTTCATCTTCAAGTGGGTCAAGTACATTGCACGTATCCTACTTTATATCATATTTTCATATATACTTTTCTTTAAAGCATCACTTCAGTAAAAAAAAATCCACCTCTTGAGCGAGCTAGATGTTTGAGAACTAACAGGTCATGGAAACCTAAGTCATGATTGGTACATATTGGTTAGTATTAAAAAGCAGTGTATCACAATTACGCATACTAGTACCATATTCTACCATTACTACTTTTTTATAGTCTTTTATAAACACAGCTACAAAGTTGTATTAAAGTTTTCTGTGTTAACCAGGTAACTATCAATTATCGTAACTTATTATTTCTGGATCTGTGACAAAATGGTGATGGCAGAGATACCTTCAGAGAGAGCCTTGATGATTTCCGAGGACCGGCCCTCCACATTCACTCTTTGAATGGCTTTTCCTTCTGTCCTGTCATTATCCGTCCAATACAACGAATTTCTCATTGGATCATAAGCCACAGCGATTGGTCGGTTATGGGTTATTCCCGGGGCAATGACGAACACATCCCCAGTCGACAAATCCACCTGATACAGCTGTTTCTGGTAAGAGTCGGCCGCTATTACAAATTTATCTCTAGCTAAACCTGTAATCGTCATGAAATTCAACATAATATTTTTCAAAAAATAAAACTTTATTTTCAAAAGTCACTTTCGTATCACACAACGATTAACTTAGACTAGAAGTGCTACGTGTTAATAGTGAATGAGTGGAAATTTCAAAATGAGAAATAGATCTTGTCAGTTGTGTATTGATCGTAGCGTACATATTTCCCCCTTCGATATTTGA
Source organism: Ostrea denselamellosa (assembly GCA_024699665.1). Taxonomy (NCBI): domain Eukaryota; kingdom Metazoa; phylum Mollusca; class Bivalvia; order Ostreida; family Ostreidae; genus Ostrea; species Ostrea denselamellosa. The sequence continues at coordinate 7,794,418 of JAMZEH010000016.1, read as the reverse complement.
ATCAAAGTCTTGTATACAGTGGCTTTTTTGTCATGTCGTCTTTTCGTTATTTGGGAGTGTCCGCGTAGTGTAGTGGTTAACGCACTCGCTTCTCACCGCTGCGACCCGAGTTCTATCCTCGGGATCAGCAGTGGCGAGTTCGATCCTCGGGATCAGCAGTGACGAGTTCGATCGTCGGGATCAGCAGTGACGAGTTCGATCGTCGGGATCAGCAGTGACGATTTCGATCGTCGGGATCAGCGGGATCAGCAGTGACGATTTCGATCGTCGGGATCAGCAGTGACGAGTTCGATCCTCAGGATCAGCAGTGGCGAGTTCGATCCTCGGGATCAGCAGTGATGAGTTCGATCTTCGGGATCGGCAGTGGTTGTATGCAAGAGGTTATATAGTGCTCATCCACTCTGACATTGGTTTCCTCCCACAAAATGACCCCCTAGCGCCAACATCCGTGCAGGTCGGTAAAATAGCTAATGATTACTGTTGTTTATGGATGTTCGACTTTAGAAATAAAGGTTATTTCTTTATTTATTTGTAGTGGGTAAAAAGGGACAGAAGGAAAGCAGTGCTACTTTGACCACTGTCATTAGTCCAGCAAGTTAAATATTACTTTAGTGTCCTGATGCAAAGAAAATGTGTTTATACTGGTCCTTCTGGCACCGCTGTTAGTCAGAAGACATTAAGAGCAAAATCGCTTTGGGTTCACCTTAATGGAGCGATCATGGAAATAACATTTAAAATATAAAAAATGGTGATGTTATGTATATTTGAAAAAATGTCCAAAAAATTGCTAAAAGTCTATTACAACTGACCATGATGGTTTTGTTATAGTTAATCGCTGAAAGAGGAATCATGCAATGCGGGTCCCATTCCAACTGCAGGAAACTACAGACTAAGAAGCTGGGCACGCCGGATCTCAGTCGGGAATCTCACAGATTTTAAAAGACATTTATACTGTTCAAAAATAAAACTTCGCCTCCCCGTGGTGTGAGCAGGGACAACAAATACTACCTGGCCAACGCAGAGATACAGTTTCGGAAATAAAATATGGGGGGGGGGGCGAGATATTCTTTTCTGAAAGAACTAGGAAATGGAAAAAAACATTTTTTTCCGGAAACTCCGTTCTGACCCAGGGGTCAATAATTTCATAACTTCTATAGAGTAATCCATGATCATTATTACTATGCACTAAATTTGGTTGTTTTGGTGTCCATACGTGTATGTCAAAAAATAAATAAAAGAAATAAAGCTTTTACACTGCAGCATTAACCATGTAGAACTTTGGAAGAAGCTACGGTGTTCCGTCATGAAAATAGATACTTGAGGATTTGTACTCACTGGATACCTGTCTTAACTAACAAAAGGTCGAAATTTGTAAGTTTTGTACCCTAACACTATAGATGATGAAAAATAAATAAATACTGGCTCATTATTTTTTTTTCATCATTACTTGCTTGGTCCATCTTTCCATCTCTCTCTCTCTCTCTTTCTCTCTTAAACTGTATTCATGGATATGTACATTAAATGACTGTAGTTTTCGTGTATTGTTTATGTGCAAGGTGAATGAAATGGACATTTGAATTATAAGGCACATGTATTAGCATTCGTGTACCACGGCGATGGACTACAGCATATCGCAATAAATGCCACGACATTAATGTAACGACGTTAATTGAATGCTCCTAAAACATCTTCACAGTAATACAGTGTATTCTATGATTTAACATTATATGAAGAAAATTATTTCGAATTTAATAATTTAACCTGTTATACAAGATCGCAGGTCTTTGTCAAGTTGAAATCCTGTTCCGCATGCGCAGACGTACGATTCATTGTACAGTCCTAGACACAGCTGATCACAGTATCCATTGTTATCACTGCAGGTAACTATCAAAGTAAGTGTACCTTCATTATGTATATTTCTGTTACTAAAGTAATATCACTTTATATTTCTGTTACTAAAGTAAGGTTACTTTATATTTCTGTTACAAAGTAATATCACTTTATATTTCTGTTACAAAAGTAATATCACTTTATATTTCTGTTACTAAAGTAATATCACTTTATATTTCTGTTACAAAAGTAATATCACTTTATATTTCTGTTACAAAAGTAATATCACATTATATTTCTGTTACAAAAGTAATATCACAAAAGTAATATCACTTTATATTTCTGTTACAAAAGTAAGGTTACTTTCATTATGTATATTTCTGTTACAACTATATAATAACCTTTTCCATTTTCAATGTGCACTTTCGATATGAGTGGAAAAATTGTAGACGGGACGTAAAAAAGAAAGAAAGAAAACAAATGCCAACAATATGTAAAACACAAGAACCCGAGAATAGATGAGAGGTTTGATATGAAAATATTTTTTGTCTACTCAGAATACCGTCTAGAACTGGCTGATTAATGACATCATAGGCAATGACGTCAAGAGCTTCCCCGGTCTGTGGATGCAGGATTCCACGGACTTTATTTTGAGTCTGGATATCAGCGATGTGAATACCATTCATGTCATTCTGATCCGTCCACACAAGGTAATCCTTTAAATAGATTGTAGTGCAACAGATATTTTCCGAAACTGATTTCTAATACTTTGGTGTTTGCAACAAAACGACGGCGAAGTTATTCAAATGCTCAAAATACTTCTAATGTACATGTGCATAATTTAAGTTAGAGGTTTGTGGCACGATCAATGTAAGTTTAAGACAAGAGGCCCACAGGCCTTATCGCTCACTTAACAATATCGCCAGTCTCAAGGGTTGTGAAATCTACGATTTTCCCGCTTTGCATACCTAAGCTAAATTCTAATATTCAACAGAGTATAAAACAAGCTGTGTTCTTAAAATATAAACGCCCCCGAAAGTGCCTATACTAATGAAAGACCTTACCTGAGATATATTTCATTAACACTATATGGCTATTTTGGACCTGCCCTAGAGTCAAAACCCTTGGTTGCAAAATTCACAATTTTGGCATATATCCTTTTCTGTTTTTCCTAAGTATGCATTTAGTTTTTATATAGTATCAAAATAAATAAATAAAAAAAATGAAATAAAATAAAATTAATGAAGTCTTTCAAATGATGAAGACAACGATCACTAAATAATTTTTGGCCCCCATCCATGGACCGAAACCCTTCCCCCCGAGATTATGAAATTTGCAAGCTTGGTAAAGGTGTACATACACCTGTTCCTTCTGAATATCAGTTCATTTTCGTTTTAGTATCAATCGCATTGCGGAAGATGTTACTTAAACACATGAACACTATTTATTAAGTCTGGTCCCGTTCTGGAGTCTAGCACGGGACCATGAAATTTACAACTTTTGTTGAAGCCTTCCAGTTCTAGTTTTTCTTACCGATACACAGTTTCCGATAAGATTTTTCGAAATATTTTTTTTTCTTTCAAATACTATGCATGCTTTCAGTGCAGTTACATTTAACGATTACCGATGCTATATAATTTTTAACATTTTTGGACGTGTCAGAATACTGATAATGGACCCAATACATTAACTTAGTATTAACGAATAATCAAATTTGATTTTAAGTTTATATTCTGCCTTTTCCGTTTTCTTTGAAATATGGCCAAGAGATAAAAAAAAGAAAGAGTGTTTTCAATAATCCAGTTTTGGAGGGATGAATAACAAACAAAAATTGATAATCGGTAATGGATTCCCATAGCAGTGATCAATTTCAAAATTTTCATCCAAAAATCGCATAAAAAATTCCACTGGGTCCCTGCAGGAAAACACTTCAGATTGAATACACATATATCAAGAATGTGTTATAAAAAGGATTTTTAAATGTTTTTAATTTTAGTGTGTAACATCGGGGTTCTTTTCATCCGTTAAAAAAAACGAATTCTGGGCTTTACATCACATTTGGATGGAACTGGAAAAAAAAAAATGGAAATTTTCATTACTCAGAAAGGAAATATAGGGAATAAAAAAAGCTAATAGAATTTCTTAAAATACATCCTCTTTGTTTTAAATTTTAGCTTTTTGATATATTGTTTGAAGAGCGCTTTCTAAGATTTATTGTTATTTCAAACAAAACGAAAATGTGAAGAGAACCACACTACGTCCTTTTTGAAGAATTAATTAGTTAAGACTCATTAAAAATTTTATGGTACCTTTTAAAAACATATATCGTAAAAGAATTTGTAATGAATATTTCAATCTATTCCACATGATTAAAGTTTATTCTAAGTGTCATTTTAACATATTTTTTCTTCAGATGTGTTTATATAATCATAACTCACTTAAAACTTCCAAATTGTATTGGTGTGTTTACATGTTTAAATGATGTTTTATGCATTTATGATTTTTGAAAAAACTTTGAAGTCAGTATTTCGCAAATTCCCTGGTCATTATAGTGATCTTATTTGTAAATAATACAAACCTGCCGTTAG